>JASEVX010000001.1:13038639-13176139 GCA_031761405.1 Serripes groenlandicus
TATATGCACCCACCGTCAGGTTGATCTCTTCAAATACTCGGAATAAAACCAGTTCGTGTCTTGAAATGCATATTCGTATCTAAGTGACATCTTAGAGTATGTACGGTTGAGTTTACAGGCTTTGTAGATATTGTTCTGGTATTGGTAAAAAAGGACCTATGAACATTTTATATTTCATTATTGTTTGAGAAGTATTCATTACGGGGTATCAAGATTGTCATATTTCGGACGGATAGTTATATGTATATAAAAGTACTAATTTTGAGCAAAAAGATTGATCTTAGAAGATGAAACATTTACTTTAAAATATGGAAGTAGACTTCCACCGTTGGGGTCTCATTGAATTGATATTTAATCAAAAATGAAGATTTTCATTGAGTGGCCCCAAACCTAAATAACTGATAAGACACATACCAAAGGTCAAACGAAAAGAGGAAGTTAAAATGCAATAACCTTGTGTGTTAACTGTATTGAACCTGTTTAAACCAAGGACATTTGTAACATTTGATATTTAGAACTGTGTGTACGGTAAGCAAAGATATTTGTATTTTTTTCTGTCTGGCTGTCTGTGTCTCTGTCTGCCTGTTCCTTTACCAATTTCTTAAACAGAATCATAAACATCCTTTATAGAAATATGCAAGTCCATGCATAGATCTATACGTGTCTGCATTTATTGTGTGGCATCGCGTGCCGGTTACCGTTGTCTTACGAGCGACATGTAATTAAATGGTGTTCTATTTGTCAGAGGTCAAGAGACTTTGTGACCAAAGAAGAACACCTATTTGCAACGATGACTTGGCCTTATAGCTGAATGGCGACGAGAGCGACACGCATTTAAAGGCTGCTCTATTGGAGAGAGGTCGAGAGACTTTGCGACAAAGAAGAACATAGTGTTGCTGCGATACAGACACAAGCGGTTTGATCCTTATAGCCGAATTGCGACGAGAGCGAGACACTGGTCAGATATTACCATTCAAACTAATCGAAGTCTGTGGTTTTGATTTAATATCCGATTCACAGTTTTTTCCTTAATATGTGTGATATAGGCCCTATACAGCCAAATGTTTTCGACCTTCAATACATGATGTGTAGTATAACTCTTATATTTTGACAACCTCTAGTGTTTTAAAATCATTCTTCCACTTTTCCTGATGTCATTCACAATAGCTCTGATAATCAGAATAATCAAAAATAGCATACCAGATAAACAGATACATTGAGTTAGGTTTAATATGGTGTAAGGGAACCGGCATAGAATACCTTTAATGAAGAGAACATCCCAAAGTCAGCCACAAGTCTGCTCTTGGTCTGTCATATTCCTTATCTATGTCTTTAATTGACATAAAACCTCAACCTTACTACCATGTCAGTCAAAAACGTATTTTTCTTTATAAAATATCAGCACTTTTAAAAGAGGAATGTATGTAGAACATGCTTTAAGGATGAACATTTATGTCTTTCCAATTCCTCCAATCTGATGTCTCAAACGTTTAGAATAATAAAAATGTTCTTGACGAAAGATGTTTAAAAGGAGAAATGTCTTTTGTAAACGATGAACGTCATAACTGTAATGGGATTTACATTATGTTAAAATAGTCATAAACTGAAAACAAATAAACTAGGGATGGCAACGGTTACCGATATTACTAACCGGTTACTCGGTTAACCGTATAGATTCATGGACAATAAATCCTAGTGTTGTTATTGTTGTTGTTCTTTTAACTCGTATTTCCTGGTCATGTATAATTTAGACTAGAAAGTTGTTATCGGAACGTTTTCGTTCGTGTCAACCAACTTTTTTAATTTTATTTTTTAATCGTTTTGTGACCGTTATACGATTTATAATATGTTGAAGAAAGAGATGCATAGCTGCATATCTTTAAATACCAATTCAGGGGGAAATGTGTTAAAAAACTACTCTTTAAATCTTTTAATCCTGTTGGTAAATATTCATTCCAATAACATTAATAATTCCTTATCATATATTTATAGCCTTGTATTAGACATCAAAGATTTTTTTAAAAGAAACAAACTGTCCTGTAATTAATCATTTGATCAGCCACAATTATTCGATAACAAACAATTAATACAATCGAGTGCGGCTGTTTTCACAGTTATGTAAACATTTCAGATCGAAGTGTGAATAATTAACCTCCGGTCAGATACGTGTGACAAATTGAAAAGAACAAAAGGTGAAATACAACTGTGTATATATTTGATCTATTTTTCCGAGTACTCGGTTACTTGAATTACTAAACGATTAATCGAAAAACATACGGTTAACCGGGTAACCGATAAATCGCTGACATCCCTAAAATAAACGCACCTGATCTACCCTCGCACTCGGTTATAATGTCATGTTGGTGCTCAACAAGTAAAAGAGTGACATTAATTAACAATGTGTATTGTACATAAATTTACACAATAGTTGCTTGTCAAATCTAACATTGCAGCTCACCTGAGCAAGAAAATTTCAATCTGATCACCCTGTACACATTGTTCGCTAGTGCGTCGTCCGATGCACGACATCCGACTTCAATATTTACCTGACGAACTCTCTACAGGCCACACATCTCACTCTACCTTATTAACAGTTCACCACATATCGGTCAACATAAAAACTTGTTAAGATGGAGTCAAAAACTAGGTCACTAGGTCATAACTTAGAAAAACCTCATGAGAAAATAATTTCATTACAGTTCTTCAGAATATTATTTTTTCTTATCTTCTCGGTCAAGTTCGAAACTGAGTCACTGAGTCAAACTTTAGAGAAACTTTTTGAACACTCACGAGTCCACATTTCTAACTGATTGAATACATAACTCCCATCTTCATTTAACCTCGGTAGAATTTAAGTAGAATACGAAACTGGATCCCGAGAGGTCAATAACTAGATCACCTCATCAAAGCTTAAAAAGTATCAACGTTGATAATTTACACTCGATTGGTCTTATTACTCTTCCAATCTACATGAAATGTTATCAAAACGTTCAATGCCATCAAATCGCAGTCATGGTTTATGTCGAACTAAAAACATCAAAACCTTGTGAATACTCCTTGTTTTATTCAACCAACATGTGAGTTCTTCAGAACAGTCAAATTCACAAAAGCTCAGACATGTTAGAAATTGTGTCACATGAGTCAAAAAACAATTCCACACTTTTAAAAGTTAGACAAACCTTGTGAATACTCTAGAGGTCATAATATGTTTCAATATTCATGAAAGTTCATCAGAATATTCCCTTCCATAGAATCCCAATCAAGTTTGAAACTGAGCCTCATGGGGGTCATAAACTATGTCACTAAGTCAAATTAAGCGGGGCAAATTGTGAATACTCCCGGTAAACCCATTGTTATACGATCTTAATGAATATTCTTCAGAATATTCATCTACACAAAAAACAACACGGTCAAGCTCGAATCTGGGTCATGATGGGTCAAGCAGTATTTTACCAATTCAGATATATTACAAAGCTTTTATAATACCCTACATACTATATCATTCAATCATAATTAATGAAAGTTCATCGGAACATTCGTCATTTTCAAATCTCTGCCAACATCCATTGGAAAAGGAATAAGTTGAAACTTTTAATATTGTAGGTTTAGATCAATCCATACAACTGCTCCGTCTAGTCATAATCTTCACAGATTGCACGGAATAAAGAAAGCTTATGTAGGCAGTATTTGAACAGTGAAAGTCTTGATCAGACTGTGCACAGGCTCATATGGGACTAAACCTTTACCAAAGTTAAATTGCACCATTAGGAATCCGCCGTGGCTGAGTGGTTAGCTTCGGGGATTTGGAACCGGATATCCATGATTCGATCTGCAATCGTGCCATGGTGGAGTGTTCATGGGCAAGGCTCTTTTCCTAGCCAGGTACTGGTTTGTTTACTTAGGAACCATGCATAAGTGAACTGTCGCCGTGATATAACTGAAATAATGTTGGGAACGTCGTGAAACTTCAATTAAAAAAATTCGTCTTCAACCAAGGAACTAACAGTCTATGTTGAAAAGCATCCAGTTGCTTGGAATGTATGTTGTGTGGAGAAGTTGTGTGAGTAAGCCGGATACACATGAGTAGGTGAATTGGCTGCCGTGATATAACTATTTTTTTTTTTTTGAAAACGGCGTTAAACCAAAATCAATATATCAATCTTACCTATGTCTTTATTTGATTCAACATCAACCTAACTATCATGTATATCATAATAAAATATCAGCACTTTCGAAATAGAAATATATATAAAACATTCTTTAAGAATGTACATTATAATATTATTCCAATTTCGATCATAATTTGAAGTCTCAAAAATGTTTCTGGGCTTCCCTCGCACACGGGCTTTACTGAACACACGCAACAAGAAGTAAAACAAAGTGACAGTGTATATTGAACATTATACAGCATATTTAGCTCACCTGAGCAAGAAGAGCTAAAGGTGAGCTATTCTGATCACCCTGTGTTAATTGTTCGTGCGTTGTGCGTCTTCCGTCCTCAACATTACATTTTGAATCTCTAAAGGCCACACACATCACCCTATCTTCACTAAACTTCCATCAAATCTCGGTCAACTTACATGCATGGTCAGATGGTGTCAAAACCTAGGTCAATAGGTCATAATTCAGAAAATACTGGTGAAAACACTTAAGCTTTTTTTTTCACTAGGTTACTGGGTCAAATTTTAGAGAAACCATTTACAACTCCATGGGCCATATTACTCATCCGATTGTTTACAGAAAGTCATTCGAAACAACTGGATCATGTGGGGTCGAAATTTAATGGCTAGTTCAAAGTTTAAATAATCCCTGTGAACCCGCTAGAAGGCACATTTCTCATCCGATATTCACGAAAGAACATGTATATCTATTACATCTGGGTAAAACGTTTGAAACTGGGTCACGAGGGACCATTTACTAGGCGAAATTAAGGAATTAATGTAAACATTCTATATGTCAAATTTCTCATCCATTCTACATGATATTACATCAGAACATTCATCGCTATGAAATCTTATTCAAGTTTGAAACTGGTGTATGTTGAATATAAGACTTAGTCATTAGGTCATGTTTTTAGAAAGAAAAAATTGTGAATACTGTACAGACCTTATTGTCTTTATCATGTAAATTAATCAGAACATTCAATTTTATGAAGCCTCTGACTCGAAGTTGGGTCACATAGAGATGAAAACAATGTCACTATAGTTTGAAACTAAGACACACCTTGTGAACTTTCTGAAGGCCACATTTCTCATTCAATTTTCATGACAGTTTATCATAATATTAGTATCAATTACAATTCATGTAATGTGAACAAATCAGAACATTCATCACCTTCAAATCTCTGTCAAGTAAGCCCGCCCATGCGAAAAGGTACAAATTGGCATTTTGAACAGTGTAGGTTCAGATAAACTTGTACATCTGCTCAGACTAATCATATTATATACACACATTGATAAAACTTTTGGACATTTAAAGTAATATTTGAACGTTGAGTATGTTGATCAGAATATGTACAGGCTGATTAGGAACTACACTATTTACAAAATCCAACTTGTATCATTAACGACTGAAGATTCTCAAAATAATACAATACTTTGAAAAAATATTTATTTCAATTTTTTAGGTCAGGTTTATGCTTTTGATAAATATCATATTTATTCTCACAGTTAGTCATACACATTAGACAAAACTGCACATTATCGCCAGACTGTATAAAAAACTCATATATGGAGCGAGAAAAGATCGGAGCGATTCAAGGAGCATTGAGGATACTTTTTCCAATGGAAGGGCTCATAAGATTATAACATGTTGGATAAAATTATTTCAGAAAGAACAAACTACATGTTAGGCGCTTGTATTAATTATTCGTTATTATTTTCCTTTTCAGGAAGAAGTAGCAAACTACGCATGCGTAGAACATAATCATGGCTTCTGGATCCCAATCTCTGTATAAAGGATCTGACGATATATACAACCAAACATGTGACGTTTGTCTGTCGAATGGTAAAACATCGGAGGCCATATCTTATTGTAACATATGTTGTGAACACCTCTGTCTGGCATGTGATATGGCACACAGAGGGTCTAAGGCGACTAGAGACCACACACTACTGACGGGGAGTAAGATACCACCAGGATCCACAAGGGTAAAGACGACGTTACCATTTATGTTCTGTGATACACACAAAACAACGTTACTTGATATATACTGTATCACTCACGATGAGGTCATTTGTCCGGCCTGTAAAATGACGAGTCATAACACATGTAACACAGGCGATGTCTGCAGGCACAGTGCTAACATTAATGTTGGAAGGGAGCTTAAGGAAGTCGCTCATCGACTGAGGGACTTGACAAATAGATACGACAACCTTACAAAGGACAGACACACTGATAAATCAACCGTGATGTCTCAGATGCAGAATTGCCGCAGCCACATGCAACAATTTCGCAATGGTATTAATGACATACTGGATAAACTTGAAAAGAAAATGTCTTCTGAAATCCGACAAATTGAAGAAGCAATGACAAAAGAGATAGACGGTCACGTGACGTTAGCAGGTGACATTTTACACCAAATCGGGGATCTGGACAAATCTTTGTCTGAATGTGAGAAAAGGCAGGAAAATGACGTCATTTTTGTCGGGTTAAAGAAAGCGTCTTCACGAGCAAGTGAATATAGTCATATTGTCGGTAAAATCCAGAAAGACATTTACCAAATAGAAATTCGTTTTCAACCCAATGGCGTCTTATCTGAAATGATCCAGCAGGTACAATCACTAGGCGCTGTCGCTAACAACCGACCAATGCATTCCGTTCCAAAACAAACATCTATACTGAACATGTCTGTGAAGGAAAAACGGGCAATAGATGTGACGTCAAATACAGTAAGGGGATGTACATTAATGTCTGACGGGCATCTTGTACTCGCATGTGGCAACGATGGTTTGAAATTGTTTGACGAAAACTTCCTTTTAAAAACCAAGTTATCTGTTTATTCAGGAGACGTGTCTACTATGAATGACACTGACGTCATAGTTACACAAGCTAGCTACACACAACTCCAGCTGGTGAGAATATTCCCTGAGATGGCGGTGAAGAAAACATTGAAGATGGATAGAAAATGTTTCGGTGTAGATGTTAATGGTGACGAGATCTACGTTACCTGTCATGATGGTCCCGGTAATGGTGAAGTACGAGTACTCAACATGGGCGGTAGAGTGCAGAGAAGGTTTGGAGTGGATAACGGTAAATATATATTTACAAGTCCTACACGTGTTAAAGTCAACAGCAACGGTAGTAAGTTATTTGTCTCGGATGAGGACACTAACACTGTAACATGTTTGAACATTCATGGTCACGTGATATACCGGTACTCTGACAAATATTTGAAGAAACCGGGCGGAATGTATTTGGATGGAGAAGATAACATGTTAGTGTGTGGGTGGACTTCTAGCAATGTACATATGATACGACATGATGGTAGTAAAGAGAAGATATTATTGTCAGGGAAGGACGGGATCCACCGACCAGTGTGTATATCGTTCAGACGGAGTGATGGTTACCTAGTGGTTGGTTTATTTCTTAAAGCTAAAACTGATCAAAAGTTGATCATATTCAGTACTAGATAAACTCCTTAGTGTCCCGGATAGCCGTTTTATTTCGTCTTATATTATGCGGATGACTTAAAAAAAAAGTCGTTTCCTATGTGCCTACGTACTAAGTAAAACGCTTGGAAACAAATGACAAAGTTGTTGTTTTTATTATTAATTACGGAAAAGTAGAAATTTACCATTCGTTGAATTACCTCCTTTTCCAACATTGTTGACAACTCTCATTTGCTAGTGTTAGATTAGCTTATATAGTAGCAGGTCCTGTAGTAATGTCCTAAATGTGTATTCGATTTACTCGCCATTAAGAAGTTTTGAAAAATATTGGTAATTAAGATCAAACTATGTATACTTCTTGTATTTGTATTGCCGGCGTCTTCTGTTCACTTATTCAAAATTGCATAGGAAATGTTATCCATTGGATGTTTTGTCCGACTTCAGACGTAACTTTGACGTTTTGTACGACTAGAAAGTGGATAGGGAATATCCTGATCAGACTGTATAAAGGTTAAGGCTGATCTGGATCTTCATTTATCACAAAGTATATTTCTATTGCAATCTAGAAAAGATTCCGGTAAACTATCTGTATTATCTGTTTAGAAGTCACAAAATATCGAGGTTAAACGATAAGGATCAAGTTAAATCTGCACATTAATTCTGTAAATTATATCTAATTTTTTTTAAGGATGTACTGAACTGAGAAGTGGATATTTAAAAAAAAAAATTGAAATGTAACATTGTTATAATATTTTCTGATTATGTTGTCATTTAAAACAAGTTTAGTCATTATGCCTTTTTATAATGCTTCAAAATTTAAAACATAGTTTATTAAATTTGTTTGAGATAAACAGCTGAAATTTTCGTGAGCCTTCAAAGCTCTACCCAGAAGCCATGTTTGATTATATAATATATCAGAATAAAAGGAATATATTAAGATCCATGTATATAAATTTTAATCTAGAACTTGTAATATATCATATGCTTTTGAAAATAAGTAGAAATATTGGAATACTTAAATGACAATTGAAGATATGTTTGAAAAATAATTAAATATATATCATATTTTAATATTTTTTAGACATTCAGATAAGATTTTGCTCAGTGACATATTCTTTCTGTTTAAATATTGATAAATGTTAGCTATTGCAATAATCTGAAGAAGTTTCAGAAATAGTTTTCTTTTTTTATATCAAAGTTTTGAACTTGGCTATTCTTACACCTGAAAGATATGGATTCTCATTCGTGCAAAATAGCGTCTAATTTTTTAGGTTTTATTACAACATATCACGTGAACGTACAAAGATACGGATAAAATAACTTCAGAATGAGATTTAAACAACAAAAAGACAAACAATTAGCATATCGTCTTTCAAATATTGGTAATTTGCAGGAAAACGGCTTTTTTTCACCTGCTGAAATAGCAAAAAAATGCATATCATAAGAATAAATGAATCTAGCATAAAATTAAGCACAGCAATATACCAATGTTGTGTGATTTTTTTATAACCCATACATCTAACTTTTAAAAAAACCACAATGTTACAACAAAAGTTAAATATTATAACCAAAAAAAATCACTTTTCAGTTCAGTACATCCTTAAGTGCAATTACTTGAACTATTAATATTTAACAATATCCACGTGTCAAAGCAATTATCTAGTTGATGCTGTAAAATAAGCTTTGTATATCAAATTCTGTCAATTTTACTGCAATAACTTGAACTTTTAATTTTACTAAAATTGTATAAACCATTATTTTATAATTTCATATCTTAATAGTATAATACATTGTTCAAATTGTTATACTTCAGCCAAAATTGGATTGTACATAAGAACAGTGAAAAGTTGGGTATGCATTTGTGTGCCTGTAGTTTCACCATACAACTCGACATTCTCTGTGTGCGTACATTTAGACAAACCCGTAGTCTCATCACACGCCACGGCTTTCTCTGGTTGATTACATTTAGAAAAACCCGTAAAACTGAAAAACGGTTACGTGTATCTGATCAGGATTAATCTTTATTGACCACTGAAGTAGCTTTTGGTAGGGAATAAACACGTATCAAGCTGTAGAATTGTGAGGGCTGATCTTAATCTAAACGGGTCGCAAAATGTTGCCTTATATCCTGTCTCGAGGACCTTATTAGTTTATGTATCAAGAATTAAACCATACTGAAAAAGTACCATCGTCAAATAATGTTAAATGGGTTTTTCAGGAAGGACCATTCTTTCTGGATTGTATACGGCCATTACGAAGAGTATTAAGACTATATATGAGCCATCGCTTTAGGCTTTTGAATAAATATAGTTCGAACAGTTAGGATTTTAACAAGTATATTTAACAAGTATTCAAGTATTAACAAGACTAAGCACTCTCTGTTCGCCTTTAAGTCAAGACATTTTTGTAAGTTCATTTTAAAGAAATTAAACCAATACCACACATGAATACAGTACGAACAATTAGGACTTTTATAAGCTTCCAAGTATTTATCAGACTTAGCATTCACTGTTCGCCTTTAAGCCAATACGTCTTTGTTAGTTCATTTTAAAGATATTACCCCGTACCACACATAAATACAATAAGGACTTTACCAAGTTGACAAGTATTTACAGGCTTGTCGGAGGTCCTCACTGTTCATTTTAAGCCAATATGTGTATACAGAAACGATAAGACATATGTATATATACAGTACGGACAATTAGGACTTTAACAAGTCGACACATATTAAAAAATAACAGGCTCGTCTTAGTCTTTACTGTTCACTTTAAAGCAAAGACTTGTTTGTTTGTTCATTATACCGAATTTTATATCATAAGACATATGCATATATACATGCAGTACGAATCATTTGTATTTTAACTCGCTTGAGTTCTCCGCATTCACTTTTAAGCATTTAGGTGTTTGTTTGTTCATTATACAGAAACTAACCCGGTAAAACCCATAGATAAAGTATAGATGTTGTTATTGTCGCTGTTGTGTATTAACCGTTACATATGATGTGTGATGATAATTAATAAATACTGAGTGCTTACAATTTCGATATTATTGCTTTTTATAATGTACCTCTCTGATTAAATGCCATTTCTCTGGTTGGATTTGCTACAGAACTCCCGTATAAGTATGTCGTCGTATACTCTTAGTAAGGAGTAGTGGATTACCATGACGTTGTTTCCGCCATATTCTTTATGGCAATATATCAATCATAGTGTGGGAAATGGACAACTAGTAACCCGAATTAAAACCGTTACAAATTAGCCACGGCTAACACTACTCACATACTGATTCGTATCAGAACCATTTGAATGAAAGACTAGTACTATTCAGGATAAAATCTGTTTTATCATCGCTCTGCAGGCGGGCACTCGAACCACTACACGTCCGAATTCTACCCTTCACATATTGTGTGTCGTTGTCATTTTTCTCGAGGCGGGCACTCGAACCTCTATTCCATTGATATAGTACTTAATTCACAAACTGATTCAAACTAGGAACCATTTAAACACGAGGTTCGCACTTTACCCTACACACACTTTATGTCGTCGTCGTCATTCGCGAGGCAGTCACGTTAACCAGTACCCCACCGAGATAGTACTTATTTCACAAAATGATTTAAACCAGGAACCACTCGAACAAGAGGTCTGAACTTTACCCTTCCATACTTTATGTCGTGTCGTAATTCGCAAGGTGATCATGTTAACCACTAGCCCACCGAGATAGTACTTATTTCACAAAGTGGTTTAAACCAGGAACCATTTGAACAAGAGGTTTGAAGTAATAAACTTATCTGAAACAACTGTTCAGTTACAAGAATTACAAGCGATTAACATAAAATTATATTCAAGACCAGTATTACGTAAGAAATATTAAAACAGTTCGTTTACAGGGATAAAAAATTCTTAAATAGAATGATAAGATAAATACCCCAGATAGGTGAGGTTAAGATGACTGTATTGAGGACTGGAAATATATATGTCTGATGGGGCGGTTAAAACGACCAAACTGTCCTTGTGTTAATTGATCACGCGTGAGAACATTCTATAAGTTATTTATATTATAAAGTTGGTCGAAGTTGTATTGACGTCTACTTTGCTGGTGGATTAGCAACGAGGCTACCTTCTTTAATGGATATTTTAGCCCGTTGATGGGAAAGCGAAGACGCTAGCCACACTAACATTATCAGCCACAATGTTATTATCAGAAAGATGATTGGTAGAGCCGGTTTTCGAAACCATGACCCTAACTCCTAATCGCTCTTACATATGGCATGTCCCAAGTTGAGGTGGACCGCCTCGAGTGTGTACTGATAGAGTGTCCGACTCAGTGCGGACGGTCTCGGATTTGATCAAATACCAAAAACGTTAAACATGCTTTCCCTCCTTGACACTCAGGATTTTGCGGTTAGCATGACGGCTGACTCGCTGATATCAGGATAAATGGACCAGAAGTACTGGTAACTTACCCAGGAAACGCCGTGATATAACTGGTGTCATGATAAATGTACCAGAAGTACTGGTAACTTAAACAGAAAACGCCGTGATATAACTGGTGTCATGATAAATGGACCAGAAGTACTGGTAACTTACGCAGAAAACGCCGTGATATAACTGGTGTCATGATAAATGGACCAGTAGTACTGGAAACTTACTCAGAAAACGCCGTGATATAACTGAATAATTGTTGAACGCGGCGTTAAACCCCATACCAAAAAAAAGAACCACAAAGTAAACAATTTGCGGTACATTTGTCCTTATGATTTTCTCACTGAGAAGATATTTGTCGTTGTGCATGAAACAGCTCTCGTTAATCTATGCATGCCGCAGAATAATCAAGAGTTAGATGATAGTTTTAATGTTCATTTGTTAAATTTTGTTTACCCTTTGCCACATACAAGAAATCTGCAGTATACGACTTGAAAACATCTAGGCAAAACTATTGAAATATTCTGTTAATGGAAGTTAAATTTCGAATTGAAATGGAAACATTGTGGCAAAATGAGAAGTTCCTGACCATGGGCAGTTCCACATTTTGTCACAACGTTTCAAACGTCGTCTGCTACAGATGTTTCAAAATGCATTTACTAGAAGAAATTGTTGAAATTGAATTCAATGTATATACGGGGTTTGCATCTGATAGTAATACGTAAACATCGATAATGTAAACAATGAAAAACAAATTAAAAGTGTCTAAAATATCGTTAATTTGTTATTGTTATTAACATATTGATAGTCTTATTTCTTGTTCAGCGTTTAATCCGGCTTTAACTCTTTCAGCACCATTGGTAATATTAAGGTTTCGTGACGAGCTTTCTCATCTGAAAAAAGCATGGTTTGCCTTTTAGTTGTTAAAATATTCCCAAACTATTGTTACATGAAAAATGGATTCAAAATGGTGCTAAAAGGGTTAATGATAGGAATGTAAGCCACATCATACTAGATCGCATATTAAACAATAAGAAAGAAAAAAATGTACGTTTAGTTCGGGAAAGGCGACACAATATTAACCCTCTTTAAATGTTTTACAGCTAGATCATCTGGTCGTATATTACCGAATGTCGGGTTCGTGTAGATTGGCTATCAGTTCGTAACTGTATGTGCTCGATAAACGGTTGGTTTTCCTTTAACCCTTTCTCAACATACATACGCTTTAACACGCCTCTGCAACAGACGAAGTTTGAAAACATCGTTGCAAATCGAAAAGGTGTCCATAAGGAACTATTTCTCCATTGGCTACATTGTAAATAACTCTATTCAATAATTTCACTTATTAAAACAGATTTTACCATTTTTGATTGAATGTTTTCAAAGTTCTATGTTGCAGATTGGTTGTATGAGAGAAAGGATTATTCACAATGATCGGAATTTCAAGGAGACGCTAGCTATAGAGGTTTTCGCCACAGTTAGTATGGAAGATGCTGGCCACGGGAGTTTAACTTAATCATGCTGTACGGAGCAAACTAAACATTAACAGTTAACTCGACTGATGACATCCACCCTCAGTAGTATTGTTTTTTTTCCGTCAGTCAAACCTGGAAGTTTTAAACATGGAAGTAATGGCTCTTCAACCTTGGCGCTCAGGATTGTTGGGTAAGCATTCCGACATACTCGCTGGTATCAGGGCAGTAGTACTGGTAACTTAACCAGGTAACTCCGTGACATAACTGAAAGTCGCGTGAAACACAATAAAAAAAACACAGAGAGTGTAACCTGGTTTACCAGTAACTTCCGGTAACGCATGAAAGATTATTAAGAATCTGGAGAATCAGATAACATGAAGGGAAGACTAGACATATGTTGTTTGTGTGTTCGCACTCCACAGTACAGTCTCGATATAAAGAGTCGACTACAGGAAACCGATAGAGCAAATATACCCACATGCTTTTCCGAGACGGAACACATTGAAAGTGAAGGTTAAAGCAATTCTGACCCATTGATCTGTTTTGGTGGTGTCTCACTGCACGAAACTCTCCACAATACAATGTGGAATTGAAATTCAAATGAGCGGTTCTATGTGAAAACCAACCTCATTACACGTGTTTAAAAACTACCATCTCTGCCCATCAATGCTAATGGATCTAAATTGATACTACTTTTAAGAAGTTCCTTGACAACTTCTATGACTATTTAGGAAAACAGCATTGATATACCAAATGAAGCGAATCCGCTTGCTGATCTAGATCGTCAATGGTAATAATGCGTAACCGTTGGTGTTCGCAGAGCTACTTACAAATACTACTCAAATGTGTAACCCGTCTTAACAAGATATTGGTCTCGGAGAATAATTGTATAATAGACGTGTAGCCTAGTCCTACATGTTTAAGTCGATTTGGGGTGAAGATATATGTAACTTCCATTCAATGAAGCAGCTTGATATGCGTACATGTAGCTTACCGTTTGGTACACACCAGAGGTGCAATAGCTGTTAATTGATTGGTTGATTATTTTAGGTACACTTTCATTGAACGCACTGCTGGTTTTGTGTCTCAACAGAGTGCAACAGAGCTCTCAGTAGTTTATTCACGTTTGGTAATGCAGTTTAGTCTCACAATTTGAAAACCAACGCTGGAATAATGATGTGCGTAAAGTATTTAAACCTGTCAGCTGTGTAAACCAAAGCTCCCTGCACAGTATCCAATCTGCTCACCAGAATCTCATCGAACGCATGCGTAAACATTATTATTACGTCTTGAAATGTGTAATTTTTGTTACACAGATAAAGCAATTTTTTTTTTTATTTTTCAACAAATTGTTTCAAAAGCAGTCTGCTTTAATTGATGCATGAAAAGCCTTCTACATGGCACATGTCAGGTGCCGGAAAACTTGACGGATGTAACCGCGGGCCAAACTCCGCCTATGTTTGGCAGCAGCTTGCAGAATCACATCAGAGCAACAACTGGTGCAATTTGAAATCAGGTTAATGGCTAAACTCCTAACTGGAACTGGACGGGCGCACGGACGGGCCTTATTTCGGCAAGGGTTTGCAGCAACTCAGCAAAACGGCAATACGTGCAAATCGAAGCAAACATTGGACGCTGACACATGTCAAGTAAGCGGCTCAACTCGAAGGGTCGGGTACAAGGACGGATCAAACTCCATCTTTGAATGCAGTCGGCTTGCCGAACGTCAGCAGAATGGCAACACATGCTACTCGAAGTCAGTGTTAGGAGCTTTCACCTGGCACATGGCACATGTCACGCAGTCGGCCAATTGATGTTACTCGAGCAAAGTACAGCATCGCTTGTGGACCACTAATCATTCTCATTACATCACGTTACTGGCTATGGCGATTGTACATGTCTGTCGTTTCACCAATGTTTATTTATTATATTTACCTTCAATTTTAGAATTGTACTACAGTTGTACACGTTTGTTTTTCAAAGTCGTTTTCATATATGTTGGAAAGTTACTGCCTCAGTGGTGAACTGGTAGAGCGTCAACATCGGGTGCATAAGATCGCACGTTCAATTCACGGTCGGGTCATTCTAAATACTTTAGAAATGGTAGTAGTTTTCGCCCTCCCTGGCGCTCAGGATTGAGGGTTAGCATGGCTGGCTGGCTGGTGTCGGGATAAATGGAGCAGTAGCACTGGTAACTTACCCATGAAACGCCGTGATATAACTGAAAAATGGTTCAAGGCGGCATAAAACATCAAACAATCAATTCGGGAAAGTGTAAACAAGAGCCGGTAGAAAATATAACATACTGAGGGAACAGTCCGTGAACGAATCCCTTTACATAATCATTCACAGGGCAAGTTACATGCGAGCAGTCGCTACTGGTTTAGGCAAGAAACCTGGCTGAAAAACTGAAAATTATATATCATAAGAATGGAATAATATACAACTATTGAAGCTAATTCTGCTGAAAAATCACGTCGTGGATTTGATTTTGCTTTGCTAATACTACCTTAAATTGCAGGCTACTAAAACAAGCCAGATGTGGATTTTCCCGAAAGTGTCACTACATTGCACCCGTCTTGTTCTGTTTACAAAGTTTAGACGGAAACCTGACATTGTCATGTGGAAGCACTGAACACTGGCGACGAGTTGCACCAGGTGCTATTCAGCCGAGATGTTGGTCTAACGAAAGTTAGGATTTTATGCAAGTCAAAAGCACAACTCTGGCTGTATTTTGCTTGAGTTACAGACATTGGTAGACTCCCTGGCATGTGCCAGGTTGAAGCGGCTTATACTAGCTTCGAGTTGCACAAGTTGCCGTTCTGCTGAGTTTCGGCATTCTGTCAGCAAACCATAGCTTGAGTTGGGACCGTTATTGTTCCCGTTTTAGGCAAATCAAAGGAACAACTCCGGCTGGCCTATACAAATCTGAAAGCATAGAATAATGCCTTAAACTTAACTTGTTTTGTGGACCACTGGCCTTAAAATAGCTATTTATGACATGTGTATGTAACGCTGTTTGCGGACTCATTATTTTTAAACAGAATTGATGAGTCTTTGGCTTGAAACAATCGTTTTGGGACCTCAAAGAAGAATTTCAGGAAAGTAATCCCAAAATCCTCGTTTGTCGATCCCTGGCCTTAAATAAGCTCTTCATGACCTTTGTCTTAAACATCAATTGTTGAACTCTTTCCATCAAACAGTGTAACATGACCCGTGTCCTGACAAACTACGCTTGTTGACACCTGACCTTAAATCAGCTATTCAAGGCAATTGTCTTAACACATTTGCACTCGGACCCATTGATTTAAATTGGCTTTTTTGAATAATTGGCTTATAAACATGCAGGACCCTATTGACAATACAGCTCTCCAAGACGCTTGTCTTTAAAGCGTCGTTTGAGATCTCCTGACCGTAATACAAGGCCTTAATAGTATAAATACTTGTCTCATAAACATTGCTTCTGGACCATTAGCCATTGAATAACTTTCCAGAACACTTGTCTTTAAAACATTGCTTGCTGAACCATGACCGTATAAACTGTGTGCGCCCTTTCTTTCGACAACCTTGTTTAAGAATATTGCCTGCCGACCCCTACATTTTTTTTGTGTTGCAATGTCGTACCTTTCCCAAGTTGAATTTCATCGGAACCGTGATTTATTTCTTGCTTGATGTGAATAAATAAGTAAAAGCGGAGGACGTTCTTCTTGCATGATGATTAGTTCAGTCAATGTGAATGCAGAGTTCAGAAGTCTTCATGTATATTGCATCTCAGTCACCGTAGCGAAACTATCATATATTGACATATCATCTGCGCGCGCACATTTAAATCAATGCATTCCGGTGCCATAACTAAAGGAAATAACCAAAGTTTACCCCTTTCCAAAATACGACATATCTGCTGCCGAACAAGTATTGACAGAAATGAGGAAACTCTCTATAAATGAAAGTATAGTTATTACAAAGATTTGAAATATTTTGACAAAGGGGGAAACAGCTAAATATTAGCCGTTTGCCATATTTTATTCATCCGCTGCAGGTCTTGACATGGGCATATATCGGCAAGGGTTGAAGCCGAGATATACATACAAATTGCCAAAGGAAGATAAAAGTTATCAATCAAGTTATGTAAGTGTTTAAAACACAGAATAAGTACATAATATGTGCTTCAGAAGCCACATCCTCTTTCGCTGGGTATTTCAATAAGTTCGTACTTGTTCGTATTTTGTTCTGCATTTCATGAAAACATTGGAGCCCATTTGAACAACGAATCTTTGCAAACAGGATTAAAATGTTATTACCGGGGAAAAGAAAGTAATTTCTCATTGAGATATATATCTCCTTATCTGAAATTGTTTTCAAAAGATATTGTATCAGTGCTTACAAATCAGCGATGAAAGTAGACAGTACTTAATACAGCGCGTGCGTCAAAGAACTCTTTCACATAGTTCAAACGTTCCGCCAATCTTTATAACATGCTTTACCTTTAACTTCTCAAATATTGCTTATTTCCATATCAATGAATGTTTTCTATTTTTGTCATTATTTTGTGTTTTTTCATTATCATCAATTTATTATGTGTTTGTATATATTCATGGTTGTTCATTTGTATATCTGTTCCATGTTTTCTTTTCATTTTTTCAATAAATTTGCGTTTCTTTATTACAATCTTCTTAATTGGAGGAAATAAAGATGTATATAAGATTTATATAAATATTAGCACAGTGTGGGTAAAAGTTCATACATATGTATAAGGGCATGCCCACGCCTCAGCAAAAAGGACCCAAATTAGATGCCATTTAGAATGACATTAATTTCAGTGACAAAAATGTGGTATATCGATAAATTAAATATTAACATTATTTATTGGTCGTGTGTTTGGTGTGATTGTTTGTGTATTTCTTTATGGATGTATGAACCCAGCAACGCCGATTTGTTTGTTGTTAAACATTCTCCGTATCATAGTTGAAATGATTAGATACAACAATACGAAACGGAAAACCTGTGTTATACTAGTTGAGTGCTTCAGAGATGATGTATCAAAAACACACATAATCAAAACGAAAAAAGCTCTCCGACATTAAAACAAAGCTAAAAGCAGCTAGACAAAAAACAACGATATCACCGAATGCTTCACTTACAATAATTGTATTAAAAAGTGCTATGAAAAGTATATTAATCATTGAGTTTAGAAAAACACAAAATTACAACAAGCTAGACAATGGGTCAACATATCTAGACCGACCTAGATCAGATCTCGACCGGTTGATTTAGCACATGTATTCCGTCATAATAAGGGATTTGTACTTCAGTACTTCTTCCCTTCATTTAAAACATGGACACATACTAGATGAAAATGACGCCGCTGTTAAAACAATATGTCCCTCCTCGGGTGTAAAACCACGGCAATCCATATATTTGAATGACCGTGATTTCGCATCTAAGGAATGACACTTAAACTAAAATTTAAAAAATATTTATTGTCTTCCCCTATATTGAAAGATATGTAAACGGGAGACAACCGTTGTGAAAAAATGTAAATGATAAGTTTAAACAATCAGCTTATCTCCCTTTTGTTTAGAGTGTGACTTTATATTAATTTACATGAAAGACAATCAGTTTTCTTTCCAAAGTATGAATTTATCTGTGTTTAAGCTCTCGGATTTGGAGCAGCCTTTCTGGTAAGTTATTTTATTATGCTAAGGCTTACATTTCTATTAGCTACATGTTATTTAAAGTAAGTAAACAATCTAAAAGAGTTGTGCTAACAGACAAGAGAAAAAATGTGACGTCATTACCAAATGAAGGGGAATGGAAAATTGAAATATAGCTTAAATACTGAGAAGATAGTCCATTTTTGTTATTTTTTCTCTTCAGTACCTTAAACAGGGTAGAAAAACAGTGTAATTTGAAGAAAAAAAAAGGAAAAAAGCATTAAATCGATTTGCGTGAGGGAAACGGTCTCTTCGTTCGGCAAGCTCCGTGGCAAATAAATGTGTCCGAACCATCCCGAAGTCTATTTATAGGTTGTCTGGCTTTTAAGCCAGGGGCTCGTTAGAGCCAATTGCTAAAGTAGGCGAAATCTGAAGACTCTCATCATTTTGAGACTGGAATCTAGACTAGTGTTTTACAATATTGGCATTGAATTTCTTCACACCTGTCTTTCTATATCAGGTTTTCTTTTCTGAACCCCATCTCGGGTTCAGAGAGATGTCTTGGTAGTTGCAGATCGTATGTAATGTCAATAAAAATGAGTGATCTGTGGAAAATTTTTTTCAAAATTAATTGACTGTTGCCAGCTTATACCCATATGCCGGTCCTTTCGAACTGCCTAATTGTTCTTGTCTAAAAATCAAAATACCGGGAAATAGATTTGATTCGACATCACTTACTCGAAATAAATGTTATATTAGAATACATTAATTACATGATTAAACAATAAAATGTTTTTATACGCAGTCAACATGACTTGCTTACGCGCAACATGCATTGACAAATTAAAGCAGTATGTGCATACTTTCTTCTGGTGTCATTCAAACACTGAACAAATTAAAGCAGCATGTGCATACTTTCCACAGGTGTAATTATGATTGCGATTTCAAAATTAAATTTGAATTGATGACTTTACATGAGTGCTGTGTATATTGTCTTAACTAAGTAACTCATGAATGAAAGCGTTTACTCTCAAAGCCACGCCTCTTAGTGTAACATATTGCATGTAACCCATGTATTCCATGTACATCTTTGTAGTATTGAATTTTCTGCTAAGCTATATGGTTGTTCCATTATTTAATGTTGTAAACATACACAACACAATGTCGACGAAATTTGGATTTTGTACTGCTGTAAATGATAATGATTGTGTTAATTCAGGTCATCGTGGACATTGGAACTAATGGCTAATCACAATCGGACCAAATTAAAACAGTATGTGCATATGTTCATCATGTGTATTATGATTGCGATTTTAATATTGAATTTGAATTGATGGCTTTACATTTGAAGGGAGAAAGTATTGTGTATATTGTCTCAACAAATTAACTAATATGAATTAAAGTGTATCCACTGAAAGCGACGCCTCTTAGTTTGCAAATGTCTGTATAATTCATGCATTTCATGTTAATCTTGTGTAGTATTAAATATTCTACTAAGCTATTTAGCTGTTCCTTCATTTAATGTTGCACACATACACAACATAGCCATGATGTTTATAATTTCAAAATTCATTCGCATCGTGGTGAAAATTCGCTAGGACGGTATAAATATCAATATAAATTGTATATAGTGAAAAACACTACGGAGTAAAAAGTACCACCGACCGATCTATGAGTACCTTCAGATCAACAACTTCTACAACCTGCTCATTGAATATTCCCTCATATTGAGAATTTGAAATATAAAAACCCCATTCTGTGTATACAATATAGCATTTAACTCAAATATTATTCAATTAACGGACATAATAAGGTCTTCTTGTAAAGTTTATGATATAAACAATTTGATCCGTAAATCCTTTATGTATTCCGTGATCTGCAGTTAGCCCCTTGCTGGAAGCACTTTGAGTGCTTTGATATGTTTAGGTCATCTGTTAGTGGAATGTAAACATGACCTAGACATGCGCTTTGGACAGCTGTGATTGATTCAGATCGTCTACAAATTGACCGCCTCGTCAGTGCAGTGGTAGAGCAACCGCCTCGGGTATAGGAAGTCGCGGGTTCGACCCCCGGCCGGGTCATTCCAAAGACTTAAATCAAATGGAAATAATGGCTGCCCTTCTTGGCGCTCAGGGTTGCGGGGTAAACATTAAGACTGACTTGCTGGTTTCAGGATAAATGGACCAGTAGTACTGGTAACTTACCAAGGAAATTCCGTGACATAACTGAACAAATGTTGAAAGCGGCATAAAATTCCAAACAATCTATCAATTGTTTAATAGTTATTTTTTTAGAACGTTGAGGTGTTGTAAAAGGTATTCTTAAGCAGGATAAAATTTATTTTCATCTCAAATCAAGATAAACAGAGTAATAAAAATAGAGACGAATAAGTAAATTACAGACTATTTTCAGTCTTATAAAAATAAACAAAAATGTTTTACATCTGCTCCGTCTTATCAGACTTTACACTAACTAACAACGCTTAAGTCAGTAATATTTTAACACTGTATGCACATGCTGATCTTGAACCAGCCAGCGGAACGGATTTCCAATTGATAGGCTCATTTAATCCTTATATCTTAACACAATCAGAGAATGAACAATATGCATGATATGCGTTTGTATTAAACTTTCCTAATTAACTTTCTAGGGAGAGGTAGCAAACTACGAATGTGTAGAACATAATCATGAGTCCTGGATCCCAATCTCTGTATGAAGGATTTGGCAGGATATACAGTTTGTCTGTCGAATGGTAAAACATCGGAGGCCATATCCTACTGAAACATATGTTGTGAGTATCTCTGTAAGTCATGTGATATGGCGCACAGAGGGTCTAAGGCGACGAGAGACCATACATTACTAACACGGAGTAAGGTACCATCAGGATCTACGAGGATAAAGCGAACGTTACCATTTATGTTCTGTGATAAGCACAACACATTGTTACCTGAAAAGATCCCGGAAGACTATTTGTGTTATCTGTTTAGGTGTCACAACATATCTATGTAAAACGACTAGGATCAAGCTAACTCTGCAAGCTAACTCTGCAAGCTAAACCTGTTTTTTGTTAGTTTTGTCTTTTTCTTTATGAAAACAACAATTTTAAAATACATATACTTGAACTATTTTTGTTTAACACTATCCATGTGTAAAGGAAATTATCTTGATAATCAAATACAATCATTTTTACTGCAACTTCCTGACATCTTCATTTTACTAGACTGTTATAAACTATTATTCTATAAATTTATATCTCAATGAGAATAATTCATTGGTTAAATTGTTATAGATGTGTGCCGTTTCAGCCAAAATTGGAATGTGTACCACGTAGAAATAGTTAAGATTTGGATGAGCCTGTATGTACCCTTTATCTCACCACAGATTATGGCCTTCTCTGTTTGTGTACATTAAAAAAACCCGTATTGTCACCACACACCATGGCCTTCTTTTTTTGCGTACATTTAGACAAACTCGTAGTCTCACCACACACCACGGCCTTCTCTGTGTGTGTACATTTAGACAAACTCGTAGTCTCACCACACACCACGGCCTTCTCTGTGTGTACATTTAGACAAACTCGTAGTCTCACCACACACCACGGCCTTCTTTGTGTGTGTACATTTAGACAAACTCGTAGTATCACCACACACCATGGCCTTCTCTGTTTGCGCACATTTAGACAAACCCGTAGTCTCACCACACACCATGGCCTTATATGTTTGCATACATTTACACAAACCCGTATTCTCATCAGACACCATAGCCTTCTCTGTTTACGTACATTTAGACAAACCCGAAGTCTCATCACACACCACGGCCTTGTGTGTGTGTGTACATTTATACATAACCGTAGTCTCTTTACACACAACACGACATTCTTTGTTTACTTTCGCACATTTAGACAAACCCGTAGTCTCATCACACACAACAGCCTTATCTGTTTGCGTACATTAAGATGACTCCATAGTCTCTTCACACAATATGGCCTTCTCTGTTTGCATATATTTTGACAAACTAGTAGTCTCATCACACACAAGAGCCTTCTCTGTTTACGTAGATAAAGACAAACCCGTAGTCTCATCATGACATTTTCTGTTTGCATATGTTTAGACACACTCTTAGTCTCTTCACACAATATGGCCTTCTCTGTTTGCATATATTTTGACAAACTAGTAGTCTCATCACACACAAGGGCCTTCTCTGTTTACGTAGATAAAGACGAACCCGTAGTCTCATCATGACATTTTCTGTTTGCATATGTTTAGACACACTCTTAGTCTCACCACACATCACAGCCTTATATGTGTGCGTACATTAAGACAAACCCGTAGTCTCATCACACACCACAGCCTTCTCTGTTGGCGTACATTTAGACAAACCCGTAGTCTCATCACACAATACGGCCTTCTCTGTTTGCATAAGTTTAGACACACTCGTAGTCTAACCACACACCACAGCCTTATTTGTGTGCGTACATTAAGACAAACCCGTAGTCTCACCACACACCACAGCCTTCTCTGTTTGCGTACATTTAGACAAACCCGTAGTCTCATCACACACCACAGCATTCTCTGTTTGCTTACATTAAGACAAACCCGTAGTCTCATCACACAATATGGCCTTTTCTGTTTGTATATGTTTAGACACACTCGTAGTCTCACCACTCACCATAGTCTTATCTGTTTGCGTACATTTAGACAAAACCCGGATATAATTCCGAAAGAAATCTAGAAATGTAGCTTACTTTGTAACTTCCATGATAACTCTGTATGTAAAACATTTATGCAAAACTCTGATCAGGATCTAATCAATAGACCATTGAAGTAGCTTTTGGTAGGGAATAAAACACTGATAAAGCTGTAGGAATTATGAGGGCTGATCTGAATCTAAACGGTTCGCAAATATCTGAAGTCTTAATATCCTGTTTCGAGGACCTTATTAGTTTATGTATCAAGTCATACGGTAATAGCTGAATCATCATATAATGTTAAGTGGGTGAGTCAAGAAGACATGCTTTCTCGATTGTACACGACCAGTATGAATAGTGATACAACTACAGGCAATAACGGGCTCGTCTGAGCCTTCACTGTAGGCTTTACAAACACGACGAGTGTGTTAGTTCATTGTAAAGATATTCAATCCATACCATACATAAATACAGTACTTTAAATTAGTACTTGAACATTTCTACAGGTATTAACATTCTGAATCATCACTGTTCCCGTTTAAGCCAAAGACGTGTTTGTTTGTTCATTTTAAAGAAATTAACCCCATACCACACATGAATACATTAAGAACAATTAGGACTTTACCAAGTGTACAAGTATTTACAATCTCATCTGAGTTCTCACTGTGCTAGATGGGTATCCCTGTTCATTGTACTGAAACTAATGCCATAGCTCATGTTTTTACATACAGTACGGACAATTAGGACTTTAACCAGTCGACAAAGGCATATATACATGCAGTACGTACCAATTGAACTTTGGCTCGTTTATGTCTTCCCTGTTCACTGATTAAGTATGTTGATGTTTGTTTGTTCATTATACAGAAACTAACCCCGTAAAACCCATATATAAAGTATAGATGTATAAAGTATAAAGTATAGCAAAGGGGCAATGAATAACATCAAATATCTCTTTCTACAGTAGCTCTCCATTACTGAACACCATTTCGGGTTCAGAGAGTTTCTTGATATTTGTAGATAATTGATTCTCAAATATCTCTTTCTACAGTAGCTCTCAATTACTAAACACCATTTTGGGTTCAGAGAGTTTCTTAATATTCGTAGATAATTGATTCTAAAGAGCCCCTTGCTAAGAAACAAAATGCGATACCGTCGTGGATATCAACCGGAAAATGGATGTGTGCACTTACATACTAGACATAACTACAAAGAAATGTGCTGTTGAAATATAGAAATTACAGAATTTAACATAAAAAAGGTATTTCTGCGCTGTCAACATACATATTCGTGGACATGTACATGTCTGGGAATCGAATCGAAGCAGCTTTTTGATTTCGACTCAATCATACATTTTACAGTTCAAGTGATAACATATATATATACCCAAAAGCGATTCAAATTATTGAAATGAAAGTAAAACGTTGTTGATATTTTATAAATATATAACAAATATAATTTTGACATGAATTGGCTAAATAGGCGAGGGTAAACACATTTGATGATCAATTTTGAGTAACAAAATCATATGTATGTATAATGTTTAAATATATAATTGTACAGCTCGCAATGCAATAGTCTGGCTGATGCAGAGGTTAGAATGTGCACTTTGCACGCGGGAGACCAGGGTTTTATTCCCGATCAAGGCACGATTTTTTTTTTTAAATATTATTATGATCGTTTTCATTTTTGTCTCCGAAATTCCTTATATCATTGGTGCAAACGTACGTTGAAACATCTGCAACCAACTCCCTTCAATTTTGGGATTTAGAAAAAGTTAAAAAGCTTTGCATTTAATTTTTCACCTACTATGCTTGTTAAAACCTTTTTAGAAAATTGTTTATATGATGTTTTAAGTCCTTTTTAACATTATTTCAGCTATATTACGCAGTAGAAAATGTAGATTACACAGGATTTTATTTCTGCTTTGGTATTATAATTGGATTCTAAATATTTTTTTCATTGTTAGGCAAAGACCTTCATTAGATTTCTGATATGACATTAATATGTGTTAATTGCATAAAAAAAACCTATATAATTCAATGTATTAGACTTTAGTTATCGGTAAATCCATGGCCAAATGTTATTTGCAGTTAGCCCCTTCTTTCAGAAGTGTATTGCAACTTACTGGTATATCGGAACAGCCCTTATTTTCACGAGGTCACAGCATGGTCGATTGTTTACAAACAAGACAGGATTGAGGTCAAAATAGTTCAATATGATTAGTGTAAACGACTGTCCATGTGTATTCATACATTGCTTGTGATTAAATTATATGCATTTGAACTTGGTGGAATCATTATTCAAGTATTCATGACATTTTATTTTCACCACTCATAAACCACTTAAGCTACCCTTTTGAATGGTATTCTTCAATATTCAGATATCTTGACTGATGTTTGGTAACATTGTATGGTAGATGTTAAGTAGATACACTTTTGGAGTCTGGTTCCCGAATGTTCTATGTATTTCTGTTTGAAATCGGGGAACCAATTGATGTATGCTTTTCAAAAAGACGGTTCCGTCCAAGATCGTGTTACGACAAATCTGTTCTCTGCAGCTAGAACCGGACAACCTCAGTTTGAATCCTTTGTCAACAGTTAGTCTAAAATATAGCATGTGTCTGTTTTATTAACTTAATCCGATTGCCTTATATTGAATATCTGTTAACTTTATTTAGCAATAACTACTGTTTATGATAGATACATGTAGCAGGAGATACTTTTGTTTGTATAGTAATTCATCAATTTAGCAAGAAAATATAAAATTAATGAGATACTAAAACTAAAGAAAAAATAAGAGGTGATACAGAACATACCTCTGAGAAAATATGACCAGTGTTGATTCAGATCATAATGCGCATCCGCACATTTTAATAATTATATTCACTGTTCGCTAAGAGGTCATAGAAGCTTGTAAGAAAGGTTTAACAAGAATTGTGTACATGCATCAGGTCAGCATTGATGAAATGATTTCAGTTACCTTGATGCATATATTATGTCGATGTTTAGTTGAGTGTGATGTCGTCTGCACAACTCTATCCGCCTCAAATTTCTTGGTTTGTCTTCGGCTTCGCGCAACTTAGACTAAGACTTAGTCTGGATACCTTTCATTACTTAAACAAAGCCCCGAGCGAACACATGTTCACCATCTTATGTAGTTCATTAGGTTATCATAGACTACAACTTCATTGCATTTCTTAATACAAATTTTGTTTTATGTTCTATCGTCGTTAGACTCTGTTAGGAGGCTGTATAATAAAGTGAGGTACTTTTAGTAGCCGTAATTTAATAGGATTGTCCACCGTTATCTACCCATATGTCTAATCAGTACATTGTTCCACAGACGATTTCACAGCAAACGACTATACAATCATTATATTATATACAGTGACTATGAGCTGTCAGGATAGCAAAATCATGTCAGGATATGTCAATAGATTCTCCATATGGATGAGAGTTATCTCAAGACCATATAATGTGACTGACAGCTATCAAGATAACTAAACGATTTTACCCGAGGCTAAGATCTATCTATATAGTTCAAAACATTTCATCATCTGGATAAGATTTCTCATGATAACACAACGATGTCATCCCATGGATGAGCAATCATGATAGCCAACTGATGTCACCATATGGTTGAGTGCTATACGGAAAATTCACATCGTTTAAACCAGTAGCTATGAGCTATCAGGATAACCCAATAATAACATCCCATGGATGAAAGCTATCAGGATAGCTAAATCAGTTCACCCGTGGATGAAAGCTATCAGGATAGCAAAATCAGTTCACCCGTGGATGAAAGCTATCGGGATAGCTAAATAAGTTCACCCGTGAATGAAAGCTATCAGGATAGCTAAATCAGTTCACCCGTGGATGAAAGCTATCAGGATGGCTAAATCAGTTCACACCATGACGGAGAGTTATCAAGATAGCTAAATTATTTCACCCGGTAGCTGAGAGCTACTAAGACAGCTAAATGATACACTCCGGGGTAAAGAGTTTTCAAGATAGCTAAATCATTTCACCCGGTGGCTGAAAGCTATTAAGACAGCTAAATGATTTCACTCCGTGACGTAGAGTTATTAAGGTAGCTAAGTTTCATCCCGTCGATGAGAGCTATCAAGACACTGAATGATTTCATCCGCGGGTGAGAGCTATTATGATAGCCCAAAGATTCAACTCTCTGGTTGGTATATATATGGATAGACCAGTCATTCCATCCTGAGGCTAAGAGCTATCAGAATAGCCCAATGATTTCACCCTGTATATGAACGTATTCAGGAAAGCTCAATGGTTTAACCCTCCGGCTGGGAGCTTTAAGGATAGCCCAATCAATTCACCCTGTAAGTGAGAGCTTTCATGATAATGATTTTACTTTTGTATGAGAGCTATCAGGTTAGCCCGATTGTTTTATCCTCCGGATGAAAGATTTAGGATAACTCAATCGATTCACCATTTGGCTAAGATCTATCAGGATAATTCAATAATGTTAAGATAGCTAATTAATGTCACCCCGTTGATGAGAGTTAGCAAGATAGCTCAATGATGTCACCCCGTGGATGAGCTATCGGGATAGTCCGATGATATCATCCCGTTGCTGAGATATATCGAGATATAATGATAGCTAAATGATGTCAACTGTGGATGAGAGCTATTAGGATGGCTAAATGATGTCACCTGCGGATGAGAGCTATTATGATAGCTTAATGGTGTCACCCCGTGGATGAAAGCTATAAATATAGCTAAATAATCTAAATGATGCCACCCCTTCGATGAGAGCTATTAATATAGCTAAATGATGTCACCCTGTTGATGATAGCTGCTATTATAGCTAAATGATGTCACCCCGTGGATGAGAGCCATTAAGATAACTAAATGATTTCATCCCGTGGTTGTTAGCTACCAGGATAGCCCAATTATTTCATCCTATTGCGAAGGTATAAGAGGAACACCCAATGATGTCAACCCATGAAAGCGTCATGCGTCTTTCAACAATGGGCTAATAGTCTATGTGGAAAAACAGGCAGTTGATCGAAAAGTACGCTTTGTGGAGTACTGGTGAGAGAAAGCTAGGACACAATTGAGTAGGTGAACTGGCCGCCGTATATAAATCAATCAATCTTTAAAGGTTTAATCCCTTTCCAATTTACAAACAATACGCATCAGACGACTTTGAAAATAAATTATTCAATAAAGTTGAAAACATTGTGGCAAAAGAAGAAATTGCTCATTATGCGCATTTTTCATTTGTCTCAAGGTTGTCAAAAGTCGTATGCTGCAGATGCGTCAAAATGCGACTATAACAGGGAAAGGGTTAAATCCCCTTCTGATACAAACACGTGTAGGCACATCTGAATGAAGACAACTTTGGGAATTATTGTAGCAAACGCGAATATGCTCCTCACAAGCAAATCCTTCTTTTCCCAAGAATGTTTTCTAGTTCACCTAAGATTATTATTTCGTGATGTTGGCATTAAGCTGTCGCTAGATGTGGGATACAATAACCTGTCATCCTGAAGAGGTTTCTGCTATGCAGAAGTGACTGAATACATAGTTTTCAACGATATTTCAATAAATTCACAGCGTTTCATCAGTAAGGTCACATCCAGTTCATAATATAGCCCGTCAATCGGAAAAGTTACAAAGTCGTAGATCCAGACAATCCTGTACGTCCGAACAGTATGATTAAAATCTACATTGTTCATGTATAACAGACACCAACTTGTTGTGAGCTTCTCTCAAATCGTGTCGATTTTCATAAGGAATGACAGGTGTACAGGTTGATCTGACCATACACTGTTCAGATGTGTCCACTTGTACTCATATAGCCTTATCTCGACACCGGATTTATCCTCTTCACAACGTTTACCCACTTGTATACGTATTCTGACGCATATACAGCAAACGACCTATGACAACTCTGTTCAATAATTACACTTTCTTTTATAGACATTCACTGCGGTGTCCAAATATGTTTTGAAAGTCGTCTGCTGCATATTTGATTATAGGGATAATACACATTTTCGAGGGCGTGAACATCTGCGGACGCCCGCAAAATATGTTTATGCCCGAGTGCGAAGCACGAGGGCATAAACACATTTTAAGGGCGTCCGCAGATGTTCACGCCCGAGAAAATGTGTATTTTTGCTATTATTGCATAAAATAAGAGCAAACATCCAACATACAGTCCGCTGTAATGCCTCGGTCACACATTCACGGATCGTCTTGCCGGATCCACTACGGATGGAAACTCACGGATGACCCCGGAAAAGACTATATCCGTGGTCCGCTACGAATGCATCGCGGTTTGACTACGGGTTTTGACGGATCACCCAAGGATAATGCAGAAAATGGACTAGTTGACTACGGAGAGTGATACGGATTGCTACGGTTCGGTACGGTTCGGTACGGTTTAGTACGGAATGACACGTGTCACGGCGTATGCACTGCGGATTAACAACGGTTCGCTACGATTTTAGTACGGGTAAGCACGAATTAGCACGGTCTGGCACGGATAAGTACGGACTCTCACGGAGCGCCACGGACCTGCCACGATAAGCTCGCGTGTTCATTCCACAACTTCAGGCCTAAGGACACCCGGCCGAGGATCGAACCCGAAACCTCCGGTTCGAAGTCCACTGAGCAATAACAGTCGAAACAAATATCGTTGAAAAATATTAAAGTTGAACTATAATGTTGAAGTGAAATAAAATATTCTTAATCTTGAAATATACATGTACTTTATTTTACTTCAATTTTAAGAGTTCAACTGTAATCTTTTTCATCTATTTTTTTCCAATTGTTATTGTTCAAGTATATTATGTTTCAAGTTCATAAAGTGAGAAATAAAGACAGAAATATAAGGTTGATATTAACATTTGTAAATGATGTTAGTGTATGTTTTTTATGTAAGTACAAATAAAAACATATTCCAAAGTCCAATAATATTAATAAAATATGATCTGTAAATATCCAACACAATTCGATCGTTCTGAAGTATAATCTTTTATACCATCCTATTATGCCATGGCACCGCCCCGACAGGTTAATTGACGTAGTGTTTTAGGTACAGCCTCTGCTGCTTTGCTTCCAAAGTGTCTAAGGTGTCAACCCTTGTGTTCTGCACATCGTCCATGTTAACACCCTCTCTCCAGGCTCCGGTGATGAGGTTGTGGTTAACATCCTTTTTATCCATGAGAGGGTTCTCTTCACCATGATATATGACCCTCATGTCGTGAAGGCAAACACAGGCGTGGACTATGGCATGTACTGTATCAGGGTCCTGCAACATGACGGAGAGCAAACACCGGAATCTGTTTGCAAGGATACCAAATGCATTTTCCACAACTCGTCTGGCCCTCGAGAGGCAGTAGTTGAAGATCCTCTCGTCATTGGCAAGACCCCGTCTGGAGTAGGGCTTCATGAGGCATGTGTTCGTGCCAAATGCATCGTCTGCAATGATATAGTAAGACATCGGTCTGTCATCACCGGGAAGTGGGGCTGCCGGTGGGATGCCGATTACACCTTTCAATGGCGTTTTTCAGCTCACACTGGTTCCAAATCTGAGCGTCGGAGCAACCACCTTGTGCATCAATATTCACCCACCGGAACTTGTAATCGGCGTCGACTAGGGCCATCAGAACTATTAAGTGATATCCTTTATAGTTGTAGTATACGGAGCCACCGTTCTTAGGACACCGTATGGCAATATGTTTGCCATCTAGAGAACCGAGAGCATGTGGGAGCTGCCATTTTGCAGAAAACTGATCGGCTATTGCCTGCCACTGTTCAGGCTCATTAGGTGAGTCGATAACATCCCCAGCATATGCTGCAATTATGGTCTCGCATACGTCCCGAACAATACCAGAGATGGTATTGTGCGCCACCCTGAAGCCATACATCAAGGTTCCCCCCCCGTAGCCAGGTATCGCAGGGTGACTGCTAGCCTCACCCCAGGTTCGATGGACTGTCTGTACCAGGTAATGTTCTTCATAATCATGCGACCCACTACTTATAACAGTTCTTGGAACATCTGTAGGTCTATTCTCAAAAAGTTCTTGAAATCTTGAAAGCAGCTGGATTTTCCACACTCAGTTCAGCCATGAGTGCTTTATACTGGCCGTGGATGGGTCGTCGGAGGAGCCAGTCCTTGGTCCACCATCTACTGTTTTCGGTCACCTCTCAGTCTGTCCTCAAGCAGCTCCACCATGGCCCTGGCATTTTGTGCAATATCAATGTCCAGGTCAAGCCAATTAAGTGCCAGCCTCAGTTGTTAGTTGTTCATGTTGATTGTTGTTAGATGTAGACTTCTTGGATGAAACAGATATGAAGTAGGGCCCTATAAACTGAAAGTATTTGTACTGAAGTCTGGTGACAGAACGGGGGTGACACCTAGATGATATACTCCGTAATAAACTGTAGTTGACCGTAGTAAGCCGTATTATACTGTGATGTCACGTAGTAACCCGTAGGAATCCTTGAGAAACCTTGGTAATCCCTACCTATCCCTAATAGAACGTAGTGCGATCGTGCTGATCCGTGACAAATCCGTAACAAACCGTATTGTATCCTTGGCTAATCCGTGGTGTAACCGTACAAGTACGTAGTTCACCGTAACTAACCGTACCGATCCTTGGCGAATTGTGTCCGGGGATGTATTACGAATAAGTACGGTTTATTACGGACTACAACGGATAAGTACGTTCTAATACGGATCAGTAAGGATGTACTACGGTTGTCTGATCCGTGGGGAATTTTTGAACATGTTCAAAAATTGTCACGGATATACAAGTTCTACTACGATTGACCCAGGATACAATACGGATAGCTACGGACCACTACAGATTGCCACGAATGATGCCGGATCGTATCCGTGGATAATCCGGCGTCCGATCCGTGAATGTGTGACCGGGGCATAACGTTCAGTTGTACGATAACCGCCGATGAACATGACCCGATAACGCGTGTGACGTCATAAACACATGTGACGTCATAAAGTAAACAAGTAATGTTTTATATATCCACGAACCGGGCCTACATCAAGGTTGCCATCGCTGACTCGACACGGGTCGAATTAAATAAATGGTTTTGGATTATGTTATGCTCTTTAACTGTGAATCTAGTGCATGTTACCGATTATCGAGTTAAATAAGCTGATGTTATTGTTAACCCAACAATTGCTCCTATTCTAGGGAAGATGCAGCGTCCATGATTTGTTTACTAACGGTGCCCGGGTAATGCATATGTAAAGACATCTAACCGGTCTGAAACGGCACGTACGCGCGAGAATCGCTTTGTTTATACACGTTTTATCGCCGTTTACGCCCGGTTTTTGCAATGTTTCCGTATCCCTTAAGCGGGCGTAAAACATAGATTTTATGCAATAATATGCAGTAGACGACGTGACATATGAAAGGGTAACATATGTACCACTGAGTGGTATCTACCGTGGCCTAGTGGTAAGCGTGGGGTTTGAGACTCGGCGCCGTGAATTTGATTCCTGCTCGCAACTAACCTGGTACCGTGCCATTGGCAAAGCGCATTTCATAATCTGGAACTGATAAGCTATCATCAATGGTTCGTGGTTAAGTATATAACCCAAATACTGTTGAAACGTATACTCCAAGACAGTAAACAAACAAACGTTGATTATTGTGTATGACTGGACTTGAACGATGTAAGCGCTACACAACAGGTCCGGTTCACTGCGATTGAGTTTGACTGAAGAAATCGGTCGTGGCCGAGTGGTTTAGGGTCGGGGATTTGGGACCGGTCGTCCCGGGTTCGGTCCCAAGTCGCGGCGGTCATGGTAGAATGTTATATTTTGTATGGCACAATTTCTACCCTAGTCCACAGACCGTCCATAGTCTCGAGAATAAATTAACTGTTCCCGTGATATAAATGAAATAATGTTTTAAACGTTGTAAAGCCCTAATAAAATAAGTTTGACTGCGTGTAACGAGTTTGGGTCTAATTGACTCTCTGTAACGGGCTCGTGTAAAGGTAAGTTGACGCAAAGACTAACGAGGCTATAGTTCTATTATTTTTTAAAATGATAACTGTATGCCTTATAACTGTTTAACAGACAATAAAGGCTCTCGTGAGACTGTGCGGATGAGCAGGCTCATCGGAATCTTTATTGTACGTTAAAACTAAAGGACCCTAAACTCGCTTGTAGCGGTTTATGTAAAGGGGCTGCTGCTGCTGCTGCTGCAGAGTTGTTGTATGTGGGAAAGGGTTAACTCGACATTAAGCCCAGTTCGTGACAGGTCTATAAGTATTAACTTTCTCTAACCACAACAGTGAGTGTTAGATAAGTGTGAATACAAAATGAAATGTGATTCCTACATCCACCGAATCTACATCATGATGTTTTGAAACAGAGTTAGGAAAATATATTTATATATAAAAATAAAGAAAATATGTACTGAAACGTGTTGAAGACATTGTGTCAAAAGAAGTAATTGTTTCACGGAGGAAAGGGTTAGATTACATTGTGCTTTTTTGGTTAACATTAGAGTATACCACATAACTACTTAATACAATTAGTCTTAAACCCTTTCCCACATCAGTCGAAGTCAAATTATGAGGGTCATAGTAGCATTTATTAAGAATGAATGACCGAGACTAAATTCGAACTCACGGGCCCTTGATGGATAAAACCCCTGTAAGGTCCCAGCATTGGTTATTATAAAGAGACGACAACTCAAGACTAGCATCTGAATAGTCGTATAAATTTTAATAGTTTGAAAATATAAAATATTTTCATGAGAGACAAATTGTAAATATTGTTGACGGACTCTGGCATAAGAGTACCACTTAAATCTCAAGTACATAGATATTGTTGCAAACACACTTGTCTATTGTTTCTTAAAACATTACCGGAAGATAATTGAATCATTATATGCCCAGTATCATCATTTATATATGTGTCAGTCACGTGACATATAGATCAGTGAACACAAGTTGCCGTTGAAACTTTGATACGGGACTTCTATTCCGAGTTATATTTACCAGCGCATAACCAAAGTCAATGAAATAATGTACATATGAGCAAGCGTGACCCTCAGTCGATCACCTGAGTGGTAGCTATGTAGCATATGTGTAACTGCTAATATCGGAGAAAATGTAATCAAGAGCAAGAATGAAACTGCTAGTAGTGGACCCTGTAAATGAAACTTATCAATAAAGAACATTTGTTATGATATTAAATATTTAAACAGTTTGTAAGAGGAACTCAAAAGTATCATTGCGGTGAAGTTTGGTTGATATCAGTTCAATGGTTTCGCAGGAGATTTTGTTTCAAGCTAAAAGTTCATTTTATTCCTATTCTGAGGCAGCATGGCAGATATGTTTTTAACCCAATCAATATGGCTTGAACAGATTACAAATGTATCCTGAAATCAGACAAAAACTTGAAAAGAAAAGGAACTATTACATTTTGTCCCTTTTTTGATGCAGTCTGGCTGCCATGTTTTTCAACCAATCAATACAGCGAAAGCAAATCTTGTAGAGGACCACTCAAGGAACATTTGAACTTAGTAATCTTGGAATCTGACAAGCGGATTCAGAGTAGAAGAATTTTGCAGTTTAGGATTTTGTGTTACTTCTTGCTGCCGCAGCAACAAAAGTGTTGTTAATAATTTATATCTCTGAACATATTTGAAAGAGGACAACCAAAGCAACATTACTGTTGAAATTTCCAAGTGGATTAGGATAAGATGTCAATTTAATTTAAAGGTTCAATTTAGCCCTTTTCTGATGCCGCCTGGTAACTTTGTCTTTCAACCAATCAATATGGCTTAAATAATTATGAAGAGGGTCACTGAGGAAATAAATAAGACAAGCACTTTCATAAGAATAGAGTTTTAAAAAATTGTCATTTTCCCTTTTCTGATGCCGCCTTGCTCCTCTTTTTTCTACCAACTGATATGACATGAACAATTATCGTAGAGAGTCTGTGAATGAACATTTCTATTAAACAACAGGAATGGAACAAGAATGTTTAATATTGGGCATTTTACTCCCTTTCTCAGATACCACATAAACAAGAGTTCTACACATATCTTTGAACATAATTAAGAGAAGGAACGCATAAAGAAAAAATATCTGGGTTTTTTCCAAGTGGATAAGGATGTGATGTTATTTGAAGCTAAACGTTAGATTTTCCCATTTTTAGATGCTACCTGGTTTCTACGACTTTCAACCAATCAATAAGACTGTAACATATAGAGGGTCACTGAAAGAAAAGTTAATTATCTGGAAATCAGACAAGCAGTTCCAGAGACCTCGAAGAGTACCTAATAGGAGTTAACGTATCTCGTGTTTATTGGAGCATTTTAGTTTTACAAAGACGGTGCTTTTGTAGTGATTTATTTTTATCCAGTCCATACGAAGGCAGCACTACGGTGAACAGTTTGAATCTCCTCCATTTAAGCTCATAACAGTTTGAAAAGTCTTTTAAACAAGACAAGATGCGTAAGGCACGCGATACTGTTCAGCGATAGGCCGAACACGAAAGAAGAAGTTAATCACATCGTGAAAATGTTTTAATAAAAGTAATTCATGCAATGATTTAAACGGATTATAAGGTAAGTGTTTACACCAGTCTTTATACAAATGAAATATATTTTTGATGATTGTTCTCTCGAATCTTTCTCTGTTATATATAACTGATGTTCTTGGAAAGGGGGTGGGGTGTGTGTGTGTGGGGGGGGGGGGGGGAGGGGGGTGGAGGGAAGAGTGTTTTGTACAAGATTACGAATTTAAAGTTTGATTGTGCATTTAATGTTCTGTTATTGTGATATCGGGGTTCGTTTTCCATCGCTGAATCCCTTACATTTTTTCAACATTATATTTTTTGATAGAAAACGGACGTAGAAATTTGACCAGTGTTAAATTATGATCAGTCATAGGGTCATTTTTAGTGGTAAGTAAAATTAAAGATTTAACTCAGAGACAAAGTGTCCGTGCAAACCAGAATAGTCCATAGAATATGAGCGACAAACTCTGTTATATAAAATGAAATTGGTAGAAACAAATTTGTGTTCTTTTTGTAATTCAAACGAAGAAACTCTTATACATCTTTTCTATGAATGCGAAAAGGTTTATCCTTTACTTCAAATAATTTGAAATGAAATTAGGGAACTAGATCCAACTATTCAAATGACAGGCACAAACATACTTTTAGGGTTCCGTAAAAACGATTTTAAACTGGATTTAAACTGCATTTGTATATGTGTGTGTATATATACATTTGTATATGTGTATAACTGTGTATGTATATGCACGTATGTACGTGTGTGTATTTATATGTGTATATATGCATAACACAGAGAGAAAATAGCATTTTCTGTTTGTTTAATTCTTTTCCATTTTGTGTTTGTTTGTCGCTTTTTGGACCTCCTTTACCCCTGATATTTAATGTATAAATTGATTAACACCTGTGAAAATAAAAAGCCTCTATAACAATACACACATCTTAAGTGTCGGATACTTTAAACCAGAAGACACCGGTTCGATCCACTGTCGAAGCGGTCATGGTAGAGTGTCTTATGTCAAAATACGTATCCTAGCAAGTACTGGATCATAATTTAAATAACTCATATAATTGATCAATTGATAATTATTTTGAAAAAGGCTTTGAATACAATTCCATAAGGAAAATTATAGAAATCGTATATCTATTAAATCAATGCGCATTAAATAATTTACATTTACTAACCAATTTCTAAACAATTAACATTTACTAACACATTTCTATATACTTCTTATAACATATTCATTGTAAGGTATGAAGGAGGATGGCCACACTCTACCTATACCAATGTAATGCACGTGGAAAATAAAGTAATATTTTGAAGAAAAAAAAAAAGTAAAAAAAAGTGTCCGTTGAAAGAAAACCATGGAAAGAGCCGGTGACGTCTGCATGCTTTAAAAAAACCATTGGCAATGTCAATCCCGGGCTCGAACATAAAACTTAATTTGTAGGTTACCAATACCTAAGGATACACTTTTGATATTTACGGACTTTGTTGTAGCTAGGCCTATGAATCATTTAAGACCAACAGCGAGGTCTATAGTCGTCATAATTAAGGCTGGTTAGGTGGTTAGAGGTTTAGACTTGGTATTTTGAACACTCGATAGGTAACATTTCTCTTAGCATCTACATGGTAATTTATTTGAACATTCAGTACTCTAGAGACCTCGTTTTTAACATCATGTTAGTTCATAAGAACACTTAACAAATTCTCGGACAGGTAAATAATTGGGTTGAAATTAGTCAAAAACAAGGTCGCTAGTTAAAAATCTAGACACACCTTGTGAACACTCCAGGACCATCAGAATATTTGCTTCAATCGAATTTCAGTCACGTTTGAACTGGGTCACTTAGGGTCCAAAACGGTGTCATTAGAACAAATTTAGGCGAAAACATTGTGGATACTCTAGATATTCCTTTTGTATACAATATTAAATAGTTTTTAACCATTCTCTAGAACATTCGTCAACATCAACCCTTTGTCAAGTGAACCCTTCCTTGGGAAAAGGAACAGGTTGGCATATTTGAACAGTGTAGGTTCAAATCAACCTGTACATCTGCTATGTCTGATCCGAATATACACAAATAGAACAAGCTTCTGAAAGTAAAATTTGAACAGTGAATATCCTGATCAGACTGTGAACAGACTGATCTGGAACTACACTATTATCAAAATCAACTTGCACATGTGCCCCTTAACGGGCTCATATAATGCCTATATTTGGGATAAAAATCACAGAATGAAAAATCTACACGGTATATGTTTGTATAAAGATTTCGTTATTAACTTCCATTTCAGGGAGAAGTAGCAAATTGCGGATCCGTACAACATAATCATGGCTTCTGGACCCCAATCTCTTAACAAAGGATCTGACGAGATATACAACCAAGGTTGTGACGTTTGTAAGTCGAATGGTAAAACATCGGAAGCCATATCCTACTGTAACATATGTTGTGAGCACCTCTGTCAGTCATGTGATATGGCGCACAGAGGGTCTAAGGCGACGAGAGAACATACAATTCTGATAGGGAGTAACATACCATCAGTATCTACGAGGAAACAACCAACGCTACCATTTTTGTTCTGTGATACACACAGAGCATCGGTACTCGATACCTACTGCTCCACTCACAATGAGGTCATCTGTCCTGCCTGTAAAATGACGAACCATGCAAAATGTAATACAGGCGATGTCAGCAGGCACAGTACTAAAATTGATGTTGAAAAGGAGCTTAAGAAAGTCACTAATCGTCTGAGAGACTTGACAAATAAATATAATGGCCAAACAAAGAACAGACACACTGCTAAATCAACCGTGATGTCTCAGATACAGAATTGCCTCAGCGAAGTGCAACAATTCCGCAAGGATATTAATGACAAGCTGGATAAGCTCGAAAAGAAAATGTCTTCTGAAATCCGACAAATTGGAGAAACGATGAAAAAGGAGATCGATGGTCACGTGACGTTAGCCAATGACATTTTACACCAAATCGAGGATCTAAAAAAATCTTTGTCGGAATGTGAGAGAACGCGGGAAGATGATGTAATATTTGTCGCGTCTAAGAAAGCGTCTTCACGTGCAAGTGAATATGATCTTTATTTTGGTAAAATCCAGAAAGAAATTTACCCAATAGACATTCGTTTTCAACGCAACGGCGTCACATCTGATATGATATTCCAGCATCTACAATCACTGGGCACTGTTGCTACATACCGACCAATTCATTCCGTTCCAAAACAGACATCCATATTGAACATGTCTGTAAAGGAGAAACAGGCAATTCATATGACGTCAAATGCGATAAGGGGATGTGCATTCATGTCTGACGGGCATCTTGTACTCGCATGTGTTGAAGATGGTCTAAAATTGTTTGACGAGAACTTCCTTTTAAAAACCAAGTTATCCGTTTATTCAGGAGACGTGGCTATTATCAATGATACTGACGTCATAGTTAAACAAGGTAACCTCAGAAACCTCAAGCGGGTAAGAATATTCCCGAAGATGGAGGTGAAGAAAACATTGAAGATGAATAGATACTGTTACGGTGTAGATGTTTATGGTGAAGAGATCTACGTTGCCTGTGATGATGCTCCCGGTAATGGTGAGGTTCGTGTACTCAACATGGACGGTCAATTACAGAGAAGGTTGGGAGTGGTTAACGGTAAATATATATTTACAAGGCCGAAACGTGTAAGGGTCAATATGGACGGGACTAAGATATTTGTCGTTGATGAGGACACTGACACTGTAACATGTCTGACCAATCAAGGTGAGGTGATATACCGGTACTCTGACAGATATTTAAATTCACCAGCCGGAATGTATGTGGATGGAGAAGATAACCTGTTAGTGTGTGGATTAAATTCTAGCAATGTACATATGATCAGACATGATGGTAGAAAAGAGAAGATTTTGTTGTCAGAGAAGGACGGCATTCACTTGCCAATGTGTATATCGTTCAGACCCAGTGACGGTTGCCTAGTGGTGGGTTTACATAACAACGCTAAAACTGATCAAAAAGTGATCATTTTCAGTACTAGATAAGCTGACGAGTGTCCCGGATAGCCATTTCATAATGTCTTATAACATGTCGATGACTTCGAAGAAAAGTCGTTTCCTATTTGCCTACGTATTAAGTACACCGCTTAAAAAAGAAATGACAAGGAAGTTTTTTCTACAATTGAAATAATTACGGAAAAGTAGAAAATGACCGTAACTCTTTTCCAAAATTGTTGACAATTCCTATTGGCTTGTGTTACATTAGCCTAGATGATAGCAGGCCCCGTAATAATGTGTAAAACGTATATTTGAATCAGTCATTATCTTAGCCGCGTTACACGAAAGTGGACATTACCGACGTTTTGAAAACTATTGTTAGTTCACCCTTTCCCTCATACGACAATCCTGCAGCTTTGAACATATTTTTGTCAAAAAAAATAGAAAATCTTAATAATTGAATTGACAACCCTATGACAAAAAGTTGAAAATATTGTGGCAAAAGGGGAAATAAATTGCTCGTTTTGAGCAATTTCTTTTTTTGTCACTATCTTTTCAAAAAGCCGTCGCCTTTGAAACAGGGCGAGCACTTCGCCGTCAGACGCGGTTTCTACTGGTCATATTTACAAATTATAATTAACCTTTTCTCATGCTGCAGAGGCGTCAGAATGCGTCTATACATGTATGAGCGAAATGGTTAAGATCTAACGTTGTATCCTTCTTGTATTTGTATTATCGGCGTCTTCTGTTCAATTATTCAAAATGGCATGGGAAATTTTATCCATGGGATCTTTTCCGCGGCTTCCGTTCTTCAGACGTGCCTATGATGTTCTGTACACTAGCTAGCGTCTAGGGAAGATCCTGATCTGACTGTCTATAGGTTTAGGCTGATCTGGTTCTTCACTTATCACAAAGTCTATTTCTTTTTACAATCTAAAAAATATCCCGTAAGACTATTTGTAGAATCTGTTAAGTGTTACAAACTAGATATGTGAATCGATAAGAATCAAGCCAAATCTGCACCCGAATTCTGAAAATTATATTTAATTCTTTTTAAATGTTATGACTTCAACCTTTTCCCTCATATAGACGCTTTCTGACGCCTCTGAAGCAGACGGCTTTTTGAAAACATAGTGATAAAAGAAGAAATTGCTCATTTTGAATGTTTTCCGCGTTTAGTCATAGGTTTTGGTTCAAAATGTTATATTGTACTGAACATAAATACGTTTCTCATAAGGTTCATAGATATATAAATGTTTCACAATTTTCAAAGTGCCGATTCTTACCAATTATATAAGTAACTGCATAAGTAAATACACACAATTGTATGCATATATATATATATATGTTTTGTGTTTTCGAAGCGAAGATTTTGACGGCGATTAAATTCAAACTTATGAAAACATTAATTGTATATCGCCGCCAAAATCTTTGTAAATGTGTATGTATGTTTATGTTCTCTATTGTGTCACTGTCAGACAGTAGTGTACATGTATATAACATGTATCCTCATGGGCTGGAAGCCTAAAGGAATTTGAATGGATAAACTTATCTCAACTTATCTATGACCTTTATCGGGTTAGATTTGCTACACAATTCCCGTAAAAGCCTGTCGTCGTATACTTAGAATAAGGAGTAAGTGATTACAACAACTATATATTCTTTATTAAGGCAATGTATCGATCCTAGTGTGGGAAATGGACAACTCGTTACCCGAGTTATAATCGCTAACGAAAATCCACGACTGACTTTACTCTAATACTGAATCGCATCAGGATGAGTTTTGAATAAGAGACTAGGTTTATTCACTACAGATATACTCTGTTTAGTCATCGCGCACTATAACCAATACCCCACCGATATAGTACTTTTTTCACAAACTAATTCCAACCAGGAACCATTTGAACAAAATGTCCGAACTCTACACTACACATTCTTTATGTCGTTGTCATCGTTCCCGAGACGGGCACTCGAATCACTACCTCATCGAGATAATACTCTTGAAGAAGAGGTCCGAACTCTACTTTACACGAAATTTATGTCGTTGTCATCTCCCTCGAGGCGGTCACTCTAACGACTACCCCATCGAGATATTACTTATTTCACAAACTGATTCAAACCAGGAACCATTTTAACAATATGTCCGAACTTTACCCTTCACATACTTCATGTCGTTGACATCATTTTCGAGGCGGTGACTCTAACGACTACCCCATCGAGATAGTACTTATTTCACAAACTGATTCAAACCAGGAACCATTTTAACAAGATGTCCGATTTTTACCCTTCACATACTTTATGTCATTGACATCATTCTCGGGGCGTTGACTCTAACCACTACCCAATCGATATTTCTTTCAGAAATTTATTCGGACCAGGCACCATTTGATCAAGAGGTCTGAAGTCACAAACTTACCGCAAACAACTGTTCAGTTACAAAAATGTCAAGCGATTTACATAATATTTTTTTCAATACCAGTATCATTGAAGCCATATGCAAACAGTTCGTTTGTAGAAATTAACTATTCGTGAATATGATAAGAGGTAAATACCCAAGACGGATCATGTTAAGTTGACTGGACTGTTGACTGGAAAGATCATTTGGCGCGGTTTTATTTTGTTAAACTTATTTATTTTACATCGAATGCGAAACAAGCTTTCAGCTAATATTAATCAAGCTTGATGTCTGTTTCCCGGAGACTTAACAAGTTCTCGCGCCGTTTCTGTGAAAAAATCCAAAAAGCAGAACCCGCTTATCACGGGATTCGAACACGGAACCTCTGGTACGAGCGGCCGACGCTCTACCTCTGCGCGGTTTAAACCTCATGAGTGTCCTTTTGTTTTAATAAATGATCACGCGTTCGAACATTTTATAAGTTATTTATATTGTATAGCTGATCAAAGATGTTTTGATGTCTACTTGGCTGATTGTTTATCAACTTGAATGGACATTTTTAGCCAGTTGGTGAACAAGATGACACTAGCCAAAATAACATTTGGCAATCATCGGAATGAATGTTGGCCGAGCCAGTATTTAAAAGCTCGACCCCTGATTCCTATTCGCTAATCCATATAGCATGTCCCCTGTTGCGGTGGACCGCCTCGTTGGTATGTTGTTAGAGTGTCCGCCTCGGTGCGGAAGGTCGCGGATTCGATCCTAGACAGGGTCACACCAAAGACTTTAAATACTGTAGTAATGGCTTTCCCTCCTTGGTATTCAGTATTCCGGGGTTAGCATTACGACTGAGTTGCTGGTATTAGGATAAATGGAACATGTATACTGGTAACCTTAGTTACCCAAGAAACGCGATTTGCATGAACAATTGTTGAACATTGTGTTAAACTCGATACAAAAAAAAAAAAAGACCAACAAAACATACAACTTGCGGTACATTTGTAGCTGTGAATTTTCTCATTGAAAAGATAATTTGTCGCTGTGCAAGAAACAGCCTTCGTTAATGTATGCATTCCGCAGTATAATCCGGAGTGAGATGATAGTTTTAAGTCTCATTTGTCACATACAAGGAATTTGCAGCAGACGACTTTGAAACTATATAGGCAAAACTATTAAAATGTAATGTTAATGGAAGTTTGATTATTGAATAAAAATGAAAGCATTGTGGGAAAAGGAATCAAAGTACTGACGTACTCAAATGCGGGGGATGTAACAAACAGTGGAGCGTTTAATTAACTAGATACATCGGGGGCAACATGTAGAGTTCATTAGTTGTCAGAAGCATTTATACAGACTTATGAGCTCTTAGTAACCTTGAACATTGACAGCCATGTGTTTTAAATGTGATACACAGTATCATTAAAGTGCAACGGTCAAGGTGGAGTGCCCTTTTGGCAAGGCATATTTCCTAGCCTAGTACTGGTTTGTTTACCCAGGGATCAAGAATAAGTGAACTGTCGCCGTGATATAACTGAAATAATGTTGGAAGTGGCGTAAAATCCTATATATAATAATAATCCTTAAAGTGAACATTTCTACCAGTTGTGTAAAAATACAACAAACGCTATGACTAGGGATTAAAGTGAACATTTCTACCCGTTGTGTAAAAATACAACAAACGCTATGACTAGGGGTTTTCTCAAACAAAAAATGGTTTCAATATAAATTTATATTTTGTTATTTTTGCACAAGAACATTGTTATACTTTTATATATAATGAAGTTACTTTATGTTATATTTTATACTTAAATTTCTAAATTATGTATACAACTTTATGGATTAAAACTTTACATTGTGTACGTTTACTTTGTATAATGTGCATACTGTTTAGCTTGTCGTGAAACGTATTTAACTGATCCCTGGGCAATCAAGACAAATTGTCCATTTTGAAAAAAAACAGAGGGCAGCACAAAAAATTTACAAATTTTCATTTCCTGTAAGCTGGGTATGACAATATACGGAGGTATTACAGCTGAATCCCCCGCATAAAAATTGCTCATTATGGTCGCCTGCTACAGATGCGTCAAAATATGTTCACATTTAAGTATTGGTTAAATTGACAGACAATTTATATATGCTTACATTTGATAGAAATACGTCAAAATCGATAATTTAAAAAAATATATATGCAAAATCAAGTCATAAATTGTGCAATTTCAGTTATGGTTTAAGGAGGTCAAATTATCTCCCTTTTGCTGTGTGTGACTTTGTGTTTACATAAAAGACAATCAATTTTCTTTTCAAAGTATGAATTTAGCTGTGTTTAAGCTCTCGGGTTTGAAGCAGCCTTTCTGGTAAGTTATTTGATCATGCCATGGCTACCTTTCTATTGGCTACATGTTTAAATTAGGTAAACTGTCTAAAAGAGTTTTGCTAGCAGACAGGAGAAAAATTGTGACGTCATTACCAAATAAAAGGGAATGTTAAATAGAAAATATAGCTTAAATTATAATAAGAGGGTCCATTTTTGGGATATTTTCCCTACAGTCCCTATAATAAAGTATGGAAACGGTATAATTGGATTTGTTTATTTATTTTTTAAATAGTAAGATGTATACAAACGATTTGATTGAGGGGAACGGTCTCTACCTTCGGCAAGCTCCGTGGCAAAAAAATGTGTCCGGATCCTCCCGAAGTCTATTTTAGGTTGACTGGATTCTATTTTTAGGTCGTTTGTCGTTGGAATGTAAACACGACCTAGATATGATTGGAGAGCTTTCATTGATTCATTTCGTTTAAACAATAAAGTATAGTTGTTAAAGGTATCCTTAAGCAGAATAACATCTATTTTATCTGATCTCAAGTTATACAGGTTTATTGTGGGTACTTATTAATAAAAATGAAGACAAACAAGTAAATTACACTGTTTTCTGTCTTATTGTAACGTGTACCGTCTACTTCACGGGGCCGGCTTTTATAGCGACGTTGGTAGAGTGGTTGGCTTTTTAACAAAGTTAAGAAATGACATCGTGGTTAGTGCCTGGATGGGTAAACCGCGGTGGCTTAACTCCGTGAACGACCTGGTACACGTTATAGACATCCTCAGTACCCAGGCTATTCACAACACATATGATACCCTGGGCAAATTGGCTAGCGAAACTTCGTAGTCATGAATAATTCATGAGGTGAAATCCAGCCGCTTGATTGGTTGCATGCTACACATTTTACGCGATGTACAGTAATAACAGTGTACGAGGGGTGTTCGGAAAGTATCGGGACAATGGCCTTAACATTCTTATTTTTTAATAATTGTAGCACAATTCTTTAAACATACATAGCTTTATATACCATTTATTCATTTTCAAAAGCAAAACTACAAAATTAAAAATAAGACGTTAGTTATATAGAGCTATGTATGTTGAAAGAATTGTGTACACATATTTTTAAAAAAAGAATGGTACGGCACTTGTCCCGAAACTTTCCGAACACCCCTCGTAGTTGATAATACGTAATCGAGGTGCACGCTTTACGAAGTTACGCTAGCTAATTTGCCCAGGGTATCATATATGTTATGAATAGCCTGGGTTCCGAGGATGGTTATAGATGGCTCCAAGTGTACATAGGCTCCGCTCTGGTGTACGTTGTGTGACTTCTGTTCGAAGTCGAGAGAAAAGGGGAAGAAATGTATCGGGAATGGGGTATATGTGTAGTATAGTGGTCTGTCCCATAGATAGACAATAATTCTGTAGCTATGTGTTTGTATAAGGGGATACTTATACTGCCTTGCTATAGAGCTAGCTTTTATAGCGACACGGTAGAGTGTTCGCCTACGGGACAAGAGGTCCCGTGTTCGAACCCTGTTTGGGTCGGACTCTTTCAGCCGGGTTACATTGGCGCCCAATATAAACACTTCATTCCTCTAGCTATTAAAACATATAAAATCCTTCATGACACATTCATAGATTCTTCTAGAAGTTAACTCTTCCTTTCTTCAAATATATTAACATTAACAATTGCAAATAAAGCTTACCAATCAAATTGACTAAATGTTCAAATACTTCTTCTTTCCCTTTCTACAACCATTCATCTATATCATCCTCATTTTGAAGTTAGCTGTAAAACGAATAACGTATGTTAGTGTTATGTGAAAAAAGGGTAAATAGACCGGGATATGCCCAAGACGCGAAAATAGTAAAAACTCCAAAAGAACAAATATAATCAATTACAAAATACAAACGGTCAAACCAATATAAAGAACATCACAGGAAAAGAAGGAAAGAAGTTTACAAGTACATACCAATTAAACAATGAATCGACGGTTGACCATATTTGAGACGATGTTATCTGACCATTGTCCAGCAACTGACTGCCTGTGAAAACATCTGAGCTAATCATGTGACTAAAGATTGCCGCCAAAGAAGAAATCTAAAAATAGCTGATATGGGCTAAAACCCAACAAAACACTCTGGTTACATATGTATACCTACAACTACCACTTATATAGCCTTGCTGTAGAAGCCGGCTTTTATAGCGATATTGCTTGCTTTTTTCACAAAGTTAAAGCAACGAACATCGCGGTAAGTGCCTGGAAGGATATCCCCGGTACACGTTACATTATAAAAATAAACACAACGGTTGTAGGTCTAGCGGATGACAGCTATATCTTGTATGTCATCTAACAGTCCAACAGGTACATGTAGCTTTCCAATGCCATACATGTAGAGTGCTTTTGATTTATTTACTTATCTATTGGGGGTTTTACGCCGCTTTCAACAATATTTCAGTTATATCACGGCGACAGCTCACTTATGAGAGTGCTTTTGATGGAAATAGTATGTCATGTATGGACATTTAACCTCCAGTACTCTGTATGACACTGGACAGTTTGTCTATTGCACTCCTGTAAGGTAACAGCAAATCCTTCTGTTTCTTGTTTTTCCTAATGAAGGAGTATATTTCAGATGTTGCCAGGGGAACTTTGTCAGATAGAGCACATTAGTCCGTCCTTTGCGGCCATATCTGATCATTTTCTGGTAAGTCGAAAAGTGCTGGAACCCACACAAATTTAACTTGTATCTTATTTACTTGCCACTGATGTTCCGATAAATGAATCAAAGCGCCAATGGCACTGTAGTGGCGATCGTATGGAAAATCCTGCAAAGTAACAAGCAGTATATCGGTGTAGGGCTTGCGATGACTCTGGTGCAGGTACATTTGAGAATGTATCAACCCTGCATCTTTTGACAGTAGAATAATGTTAGTTTGCCAGAATGTTGTCTTGGTGATTTTTTAGTTACATTCTGAAATTGGTCATGATGTGTTCAAAATTAGGCAATTCCAAAGTTATGAAAAATCTAGTTGGTATTCGATAGACTACCGTTTTAGCTCATTAGAATGGCTATTTGTAAACTAAATTGTTCGGGAAATCACATGTTCATCACCATGTCGCTAGGCCATATTAAGATAAAATATTTTTTACACTTTAGAAATGACTAAATTATGAAGAAAAGAGAGAAAACAGTATCCATTAGTTTGGTGTTTGTTTCAATGATGTCCGATATTAAGCAGGTCTGTTCAAGTTAGTCCCTTCACATTGCATGATTGAGGGTTGTCAGAGACATATAAACATAGTGTATTTATATGTCTCTGAGGTTGTTAAACTGCTTCGAATAATGTGAGTGCAAAAACAAACACAAAACATGCTCAAAAAGCACAATTTCACTATTTGCCAAACTGTTCAATTTATAAAAATATAGGCATATATTATAATGCTCGATCTCCAAACTAAATTAGGCTACACTTTCAGCATTGATTGCTAATTGACTCTAGAACGTGCAGACGTGTATACATAACGTGTGTACACACTGACATTGTGTGTCCTTTAAACCTTTGTAAACCAGTCTTATCATCTAGACGCTTTCATATATTTAAACAACTACACAATAAAGCGTTTATAATATTGGGATAACCATGCAGTCTCGCGAGCTATTTATAGAACCTTTTGGAATTTCCAGATTTGAGTATCATCAGAGTTACCGGTATTTACAAGGCAGATAGAACGCGCAATGATATTTATTATCTGCCCAATCATGATGAAGATAATATTTACATATTTTAACTCTAGGTAGATAATGTCTTGATACAACTCAAATATTAGTAACAATCCGGTACCAAAGTAGCACTGACATAATTATTATTAATCACGTCTCTGCATCAATGATGGAACTATAACGGATGTGAGTAAATTAGTTTGCAGTAAGGAAAACAAATATCAACCGATTGTTCAAAACCGACTATGTATATATTTTTCGTTGTTGTTGTTTCTGTTAGCATTGTGGCGATTGTCAAACCAATCGCCACAAAAAGGATTGTATATCTATAAATAGATTATACAGGTCAATCTTGATCAACATTGTTTATTTAGGATGAGAAAGTCCATCTTAAAAGGTGTCTCAATTTTATGGACATAAATTTGATATTTTCATATATATTATTAGATATTGAGAAAAAGCTTTGTTATAAGGTCCTTTTTTTCACAATGTATCAAAATGGTAATCTCTCTATGCGGATATGACACGTAGACCATGTCAGGGTAATAATGCAGGGTTTAATCTTCACATGCAGGCGAAATACAAATTGACAACATTACATGTTGAACATCACTATAAATGAAAGTATAGTTATTAGAAATATTTGAAACATTGTGATAAAGGGAGAAACTGCTCATAGTTATATGAGCAATATAAGCAGTTTAAACTTTTGCCACACTGTTTGAAAACACAGAATAAATAATAGTATGTATTCCGTGTTCTCTTTCGCTCGGGATTTCAATTAATTCGTACTTCATTCCCCAATTAATGAAAACTCCGGGCCTTGGGTTCGGCTTGTTTTAATCCTTTCCCTTTCCCTCGTGCAACAAATCTGCAACAGACTATAAGTACTGTGAACAACACAACTTTGTAAACGGGAGGAAAATATCTTTGAATAAAAGGAAAACGACAAATTTGATCTTGTGTGTAATATCTCATTTGGTCAAACTGTTTTCAATTGTTTCAGTCGTATGGTGCGTGTGGGAAAGCGTTAATAAAGATGTTGTATCAGTGCTTATAAATCAGCGATGAAAGTGGACAGCACGTAATACAGCATGTGTGTCAATTAAATCCTACATATATAGTTCCAACATTTACGACAATCATTATACTTATGCTTAACAGTTTACACTATAGAATCATTAAGATTTTGGACATTTTGTTTAAGATCTAAGCTGGTTCGCATCATAAGTATTACTATCACTCAATATATTACAGTAAACAGAGGAAGTTTAAACTAAATTGGACTTAAAACATGCAGCAAGTCCTTGGATCGAACCTTGGACCTTTCGCTTTCTTGGCGAGATCTCTATCGACTAGGTTAACATGTCCGCTAACATGTATTATTTGTTAAGTTCGTACCGCGACACACACAGCTAAAGCTAGCAGTGAGACCCCGAAGAGTAACTATTAGATTAATGTATTTCGTCTTTATCGGAGCATTTTGGTATTACAAAGACGGGGATTTTGTAATGATATAATTGTATATCACACCACACGACGATAATACGATGAACACTCGCTCGTGATGAATTTCTTTACCCTCGTCGTGCAGAATTAACTATTTGGCGAGCATACTATGAACAGTTTGACACTCCTCTATTTAAGCACGTATCAGTTACGAGGCGAGAAAGTACCGCCTACCTAATTAATATTCATAGTTATAAAGTCTGCTTGAAATAGTGTCGGCACGCGATACTGTTCAGTAACCCGAAAACGAAAGAAGAAGTTAATCACATCGATATCCTTGTGAAAATGTTTCAATAAAAGAAATGCATGCAATACTTCGATGATTTAAAACGGCTTATAAGGTAAGCATAAACACCAGTCATTATATACAAACGAAATATATTTTTGATAATTGTTCTCTCGCATCTTTTTATGTGATATATAAAACTCACGTTCTGGGAGGGGGTGGGGGAATTTCTGTACTTGAATGCGATTTAATGTTTTGACTGTTCGCATTTAATTCTGATCCCGTTAAAATGAGACCTCAGGGTCCGTTTTTCATCCGTCATTCCGTTACATTTTGATAAAAACAGCTGTTGAAAATTGACCAGTGTTAAATTATGATCAGTCATAGGGTAATTTTAAATTGTTTATTGAATTAAAGATTTACCCCAGAGATAAAGTGTCTGTTGGAGAGATCATGGAAAGAGACGCATCAGGCTTTTTGTCTTAAAAGTATCGCTTACGGACCCCTAGCCTTTAAAGAGCTCATAAGGCTATTTGTCATAAAAGTATGCTTACGGACCCCTGGTCATTAAACAGCTCATCAGGCTATTTGTCATAAAAGTATCGTTTACGGACCCCTGCTTCTTAAACAGCTCATCTGACTATTTGTCATAAAAGTATCGCTTACGGACCCCTGGTCTATAAACAGCTAATAAGGCTTTTTGTCTTAAAAGTATCGCTTACGGACCCCTGGCCTTTAAACAGCTCATAAAGCTATTTGTCTTAAAACTATCGCTTGCGGACCCCTGGCCTTTAAACAGCTCATATTGCTTTTTGTCTTTAAAGTATCGACAACGTACCCCTGGCCTTTAAACAGCTCATCAGGCTATTTGTCTTAAAAGTATCGCTTACGGACCCCTGACCTTTAAACAGCTCATCAGGCTATTTGTCTTAAAAGTATCGCTTATGGACCCCCGGCTTTTAGACAGCTCACCAGGCTATTTGTCTTAAAAGTATCGCTTGCGGACCCCTGACATTTAAACAGCTCATCAGGCTATTTGTCTTAACAGTATCGCTTGCGGTCCCTTGACCTTTAAACAGCTCATCAGGCTATTTGTCTTAAAAGTATCGCTTACGGATCCCTGACTCTTAGACAGCTCACCAGGCTATTTGTCTTAAAAGTATCGTTTGCGGACCCCTGGTCTTTATAAAAGCTCATCTTGCAATTTGCCTTAAAAGTATCGCTTACGGACACCTGGTCTTTAAACAGCTCATAAGGATTTGTGTCTTAAAATATCGCTTGAAGACCACTGGCCTTTTTAAAAGCTCATCAGGCTATTTGTCTTAAAAGTATCGCTTGCAGACCCCTGGCCTTTAAACGGCTCATCGGGCTATTTTTGTTAAAAGTATAAATTTCGGACTCCTGGTCTTTAAATAGCTCATCAGGCTATTTGTCTTAAAAATATCGATTGGGGACCAAAGGCCTTTAAACAGCTCATAATGTTATTGTTTTAAAAGTAACGCTCTGATATAACTGAACAATTGTTGAAACATGTTTTCATGTCATCTGCACGTGAAAACTACTAGTATATATAATGGACCTTTAAATAAACACATCCTGGACAATCACAATGTTATCCCTTTCCAATATATAACAAATCTGCATCTCACATTTTTTAAAAGATACTGACAAAATTAGGGAAAATTAGTTTATATATTAAATGTGTTTAATTGACACAAGGAGATACAACTCATAGCAATACGAGCAGTCCATCCTTTTGTTACAATGTTTTCTGAAGTCATCTGCTACAGATGCCTCAGATTGCATCTCCATGTCAGAAACGTTTAACAGGGACTACTAATAAGCATTAATCCCAGGTGTTGGGCACCACTTTTCTCATTGTGTTCAAGTCCCTTTTCTTGAATAAATTTCTGTTCTGTTCGTATTGTTCAAGCAATTAAATCAGTGTAACTTTGCGGCCTGGACACGCCTTACGTAAATATAACTGTCAGAAAATGAAAAAGCCCAGCCTACAATTTTGCTATTTGATGAATGGTGTTCTATTTTTAGAAATGATTGTCTGAAAAGTCACGTGTTAACCCTTCGCTGATGGGATTCTAGAAATGTATATAAGGTTTTCCTTTCATTTTGAAACCTTCCTGCATATTTAAGAAGAGGAAGCGGTTGTTTAAACGATACACGATACACTGTCAATCCCGTACCGTTTCTAGTTGAATTTACGTATATGGGAACCTATGAATATTAAGTAACCTCATTTACATAAATGATAGGCAGGTCCGTATGCGATGTTAAACAGGGGTCCGCACACGATACTGTTTAACATTTTTACGCAGATGTTCTAGTAGTTTCTTTTCAAAGTATGAATTTAGCTGTGTTTAAGCTCTCTGATTTGGAGCAGCCTTTCTTGTAAGTTATTTTATTATGCTATGGCTACCTTTCTATTAGCTACATGCTATTTAAATTAGGTTAACAGTCTAAAAGAGTTGTGCTAGCAGACAGCAGAAAATTGTGACGTCATTACCAAATGAAGGGTAATATAAAATTGAAATATAGCAACAATTATAAGAAGAAAGATCATTTTTGTGTATTATCCTTAACTAGTACCTTATCTAGGGTATGAAAACAGTGTAATTTGAAAAAAATATATTTGAAAATATATAATAGTAAGATGTATACAATCGATTTCAGTGAGGGAAACGGTTTCTACTTTCGGCAAGCTCCGTGGCAAAAAAATGTGTCCGGACCATCCCGAAGTCTATTTTTCGGTTGTCTAGCTTTTAATTTTAGGTCGTCTGCTAGTGGAATGTAAACATGACCTAGATATGCGCTTTGGGGCATTTCGTTTAAAAATTGACCGCCTCGTAGTGGAATGGTAGAGCATCCGCCTCGTAGTGGAATGGTAGAGCATCCGCCTGGGGTCTGGGAAATCGCGGGTTTGATCCCCGGCCGGGTAATACCAAATACTTAAAACAAATGGTAATTGCTGACTTCCTTGGATCTCAGATTTGCTGGGATGGCATTACGACTGACTTGCTGGTTTCAGGATATTTGGAGCAGTAGTAACTTAACAAGGAAACTCCGTGATATAACTGTGAAAACATCTTGAAGGCGGCTTAAAACAGCAGTTAATTGTTGTGAAGGCTACTTACGCTGAGAGCTCAAGTATGTGCATAAACAAACACATAGGGGAATATTTCCATCAGTATGCTAGCTACAGTAATTGCTCCATTGAGAAAAGTTATTTTTAGCGAGCATTTATAAACGGTGTGGTTTCAGATGAGCACGTACATTTACATATATACTCTGTCTTATTATAATATAGTATATGTACAAGTTGATCTGGATCTGTATGGTTCACGAACATGATTGTGTGCCTTATCTCATAGATGGGATCAAATTTAAATTTGGAGATAAAACATGCAGCAAGTCATTGGATCGAACCTGGGATATCTCGCTTTCGTGACGTGTACTCTACCGACTAGGTTAACCGGTTCGCTAACATGTAATGTGTGTACAAGCTCGTTACGCGACACATACAGTTACAGCTAGCAGTGAGACCCGAAGAGTAACTGGGTAACGTGGGTTCAGAAACTAAGTCACTAGGTCAAATTGAAGAAAATATTGCGAACACTCGATAGGTCACATTTCTCTTACGTTCTACATAGCATTTTATCAGAACAGTCATGTCTATCAAATCCTAGTCGTGTTTTTTGTGGGATAAGAAATGAAGTGATAAAAACCTTTTTAAGTACTCTAGAGACTTCATTTCTTATAAACAATCATGTAAGTTCCTATATGATCATTCAACTTCACAAAATCTCGAACATGTTAAACATTGAGTCGAAATCAAGGTAACTAGTTTTGAAATTTAGACAAAACGTGTGAACACTCTAGAGGCCACATTTTTTCATACAATCTTCATGAAAGTTCATCAGACTAATATTCTCTTCTATCGAATCTCAGTCACGTTTGAAACTTGGCCAATGGGGTCCAAAACTATGTTACAAGGTCAAATTTAGGGGAAACATTACCAATACTCTAGATACTCTCTTTTACATACAATCGTAATTTTAGTTCAAAAGAATAATCATATACACCAAATATCGGTCAAGTGAGAAACTGGGTCATAATGGGTCAAATCCTATGTTACTAGTTCAAATCTAAACCAAACCCTTGTGAACACTCTACAGACCACATTATTCACCAATTCTTCATGCTAGTTCATCAGAACATTCATCATCATCAAGTTGACAGTTTTGAACAGTGAAGGTTCAGATTAACCTGTACATCTGCTCAGTCTGATCATAATCTACACAAATAGAACAAGCTTCTAAAAGTAATATTTGAACAGTGAATATCTTGAGCAGAATGTGCACAGACTGATATGTAACTACACTATTTACCGAAGTCAACTTAGACATTTTCCCATTCAGCCGAGCCGCGGTAGCTCAGTCGGTAGCGAAGCGGCTTTCAATCCAGGGGTTGCGAGTTCGAACACCGGCTCGGACAACATTCTTTCCGATATTTGACAAAAGTCACTGTGACAAGAGTCATTCGTTTTTCACAAATGGGCTAACATCCACGTGAAAAAGCAGCCAGTTGCTAGGAAATTATGTTGTTTGGAGTACTGGTGTGAGAAAGCCATGAAACACATGAATAGGTGAACTGGTCCCCGTGATATGACTGAACAATTGTTGAAAACAGCGTTAAACCTAAATCAATCATTAACGGGCTCTTATATTTCATATTTATCGGACAAAACCACAGAACGAACAGTCTACATGGTATGCGTTTCTATTAAGCATTCGTTATTATTTTCCTTTTCAGGAAGAAGTAGGAAACTACGCATGCGTAAATTATAATCATGGCTTCTGGATCCCAATCTCTGTATAAAGGATCTGACGAGATATACAACCAAGATTGTGACGTTTGTCTGTCGACTGGTAAAACATCGGAAGCCATATCCTACTGTAACATATGTTATGAGTATCTCTGTCAGTTTTGTGATATCGCGCACAGAGGGTCTAAGGCGACGAGAGACCATACAATTCTGATAGGGAGTAACATACCATCAGTATCTACGAGGAAACAGCCAACGCTACCATTTATGTTCTGTGATGCACACAGAACGTCAGTACTCGATAGCTACTGCTCCAATCACGATGTGGTTATGTGTCCTGCCTGTAAAATGACAAACCATGCAACATGTAACACAAGCACTGTCTCAAAACACAGCGCTAAAATTGATGTTGAAAAGGAGCTTAAGAAAATCGCTGATCTTCTGCGTGACTTGACAATTAGATATGATGACCTTACAAAGAGCAGACACACTGATAAGTCAACCGTGGTGTCTCAGATACAGAATTGCTTCAGCGACATGCAACGATTTCGCAGGGATATTGATGACAACCTGAATAAACTTGAAAAGAAAATGTCTTCAGAAATCCGACAAATTGAAGAAACGATGAAAAAAGAGATCAATGGTCACGTGACGTTAGCCGATGAGATTTTGAATCAAATCGGGGATCTGGACAAATCTTTGTCGGAATGTGAGAAAACGCGGGAAGATGACGTCATATTTGTCGGGGTGAAGAAAGCGTCTTCACGTGCAAGTGAATATGCTCTTATTATTGGTAAAATCCAGAAAGAAATTTACCCAATAGACTTTCGTTTTCAACCCAATGGCGTCTTATCTGACATGATCCAGCAGTTACAATCATTAGGCACTGTCGGTAGCAACCGACCAATTGATTCCCGTCCAAACCAGACATCTATACTGAACATTTCTGTGAAGGAGAAACGGGCAATAGATGTGATCTCAAATGAAGTATGGGGATGTACATTTATGCCTGACGGACATGTTGTACTCGCATGTGGTGAGCATGGTCTTAAATTGTTTGATGAAAACTTCCTCTTAAAAGCCCAGTTACCTGTTAAATCGGTAGACGTGTCTACTATCAATGACACTGACGTCATAGTTACACAAGGTAACCACAAAAAACTCCAGCGTGTTAGAATATTCCCGGGGATGGAGGTGAAGAATACATTGAAGATGGATAGAAAGTGTTTCGGTGTAGATGTTTATGGAGAGGAGATCTACGTTACCTGTCATGATGCTCCCGGTAATGGTGAAGTACGAGTACTCAACATGGACGGTATAGTACAGAGAAGGTTGGGCGTGGATAAAGGTAAATATATATTTACAAGGCCTAATTGTGTTAAAGTTAACGATGTCGGCAGTAAGGTGTTGGTCTCTGATGAGAGCACTCACACTGTAACATGTTTGAACAATCAAGGTCACGTGAAATACCAATACTCTGACACAGATTTGGCGATACCGGGCGGAATGTATGTGGATGGAGAAGATAACCTGTTGGTGTGTGGATATGATTCTAACAATGTACATATGATCCGAGATGACGGTAGACAAGAGAAGATATTGTTATCAGAGAAGGACGGGATACACTTGCCATTGTATATATCGTTCAGACCCACTGATGGTTGCCTAATGGTTGGTTTACATGAGGACGCTAACACTGATCAAAAGCTGATCATATTCAGTACAAGATAAGTTCACGAGTGTCCAGGATAGCCATTGCATTATGTCTTATAACGTGCCGATGATTTCGTAGAAATGTCGTTTCCTATTTGCCTATATATTAAGTACAACGCTTAGAAAATGAATAACACTGTTGTTTTTACTGCAATTGAAATAATTACGGAATATTAAAATTGAGAATTATTTGAATAGCCGTATTTTTCAACATTGTTGACAATTCGCATTTGCGTGTGATATATTAGCATAGATGGATGATAGCAGGCCACTTAAAATGTATATTTGAGACAGTCATTATTTTAGCCGCCTTACACGAAAATGGATATATAAATGTTTTAATAACTTTTGGTAGTTAAGATCAAACTATGTATACTTCTTGTATTTATATTATCGGAGTCGTTATTACACTTAGTCAAGATGGAATGGGAACTTTGGTCCATTGGATCTTTTGTCCGGTTTTCCGTTCTTCAAACATTACTTTGGTGGTTTGTATGACTAGATAGGCGTTAGGGGAAGATCCCTATCATACGTTATATAGGTTAAGACTGATCTGGATCTTCACTTATCACGTGCATTTCTTTTTAAAATCTAGAAAATATTCCGTAGACTATTTGTATTATATATTTAGAAGCCACAAAACATCTAGGTAGAAAGATAAGGATCAAGCTAACTCTTCACATTAATTCTGTAAATTATATATAACTCTTGGTAAATGCATTTACTTGAAATATTTATATTTAATTAACAATATCCATGTGTAAAGACAAGTATGTAGTTAATATTGTAAAATAAGCTTTGTATATCAAATACTGTTATTGTTTACTGTAATTGTTTGAAATTTTCATTTTACTAAACTTTTATTAACCAATATCTTTTAATTTTATATTTTAATGAGTATAATTAATTGTTCAATTGTTAAAGATTTGTGCCTGTTCAGCAAAAAGTTAGTTGCGTCGCACATAAAAACAGTGAAGATTTGGATGAGCCTTATCGTACCAGTAGTCTGATCACACACCACAGCCTTCTCTGTTAGCGTACAATTAACAAGTCACGGATATAATTTCGAAAGAAAAATGTAGCCCCACCGGTAACTGTCATGATTACTCTTTTATGCAAAACGTTTACGCATCATTCTGATCAGGTCTACACACTTTGTCATATAATAAATAGACCACTGCAGTAGTTTTTGGTATGAAATAAAGGGACTGATCACGCTGTAGGAATGTGCGGGTTGATCTGAATCTAAACGGATCGCAAATGTCCAAAGGCTTTTTATCCTGTACTGGAGATCTTATTAGATTGTGTATCAACACATAAAGTAAGTGTAAATGATACCTTCATCAGGACAAGCTTCCTCTAGTATATACTACCATAGCAGTGATAAGACCATAGGTAATAACATGTTCGTCTATGTACACTTGAAAGACAAGACGAATGGATTAGGTCATTTCAAAGATATTAACCCCATACCTCACTTGAATACAGTAAGAACGATGTTAGGACTTTAACTCATATCCGTGTATTAACAGGCCCATCTCAGTCCTCATTATTTGCCTTTAAGCCAAAACGTGTTTGTTTTGTGATAGATTATACAGAAACTAACATCATGAGACACATGCAACGAAGAATTCGGACTTTAACATACATATATGCGTACATGTATTAACATGCTCGTCTGGATCCTCATTGTTCGCTTTTAGTTTTTAGGTGTTTTAAGTTTGTGTTTGTTCATTATATAGAAACCAGTATCACAAGACATATGTATGCATATATATACATACCTTACGAACAATTTGGTCTTTCGCATGTATTAAGAGGCTCGTCTGAATCCTTACAGTTCGCGTTTGAATCTGTATTTGTTTGTTAGTTAGTTCATTGCACATAAACTAACCCCGTAAAACACATATATAAGCTATATATACAAATTCGTTGTCAGTGTTTTGTTATATCCCTTATATAGTTTGTGTTATATTATATTTGTATATTTTTATGTTATATTTTAGATACTTGTACTACTGAATAATGCTTAATAAACAGTGTATGCTTTCAATTTTGATATACTTTATTTTTCAAATGTACTTTCTTGAAGACATGACATGTATCCAGTTGTATTTACACAATTCCGAAAAAGCCTGTCGTCGTATACTTTAAATAAGGAGGAGTCGAATACCATAACGTTGTTTCCTCCATATTCCTTATTAAGACAATGAACCAATCCTGGTGTGGGAAATGGATCACTCGTTACCCGAGTTATAACCGCTAAAAAAACACGGCTGACACTATTCTAATACTGATTTGTATCAGGAACAGTTTGACTCAGAGACTAGGGTTCATCTCTACAGATACACTATATTTAGTCATCTCTCTCGGCTGGTACTCTAACCACTACCCCGACGATATAGAAGTTATTTCACAATCTAATTCGAACCAGGAACCATTTGAACATGATGTCGGAACTCTACCTTACATGCAATTTATGTCGTTGTCGTCTTTCTCGAGGCAGGCACTCGAACCACTACCCCACCGATATATAAGTTATTTCACACAATGATTCAAACCATAAACTATTTGAATAAGATGCCCGAACTTTACCTTAGACGTAATTTATGTCGGTGTCATCTCTTTCGATGCGACCACTCAAACCACTACCCCACTGATAGCAGTTATTTCACAAACTGATTCGAACCAGGAACCATTTGAACAAAAGGTCTGAAGTCACAAACCTTTCTGAAATAACTGTTCAGTTACAAGAACTCTACATTACAAATAATTTATGTTGTTGTCATTTCTCTCGAGGCGAGCATTCTAACCACTACCCAATCGAGATAGTACTTATTTCACAAACTGATTCAAACCAGAAACCATTTGAACAAACGGTCTGAAGTCACAAACTTATCTGAAACAACTGTTCAGTTAAAAGAATTACAAGCTATTTACATACGATTGTATTCAAGGCCTATATCATTGAAGCCATATCATTCTTCATGTGGTTTTCATCGTTCCCGTGACGAACACTTGAACATCTACACCACCAAGATATTACTCTTGAACAAGAGGTCCGAACTCTACCTTACACGTAATTTATGTCGTTGTCATCCCTCTCGAGACGGGCACTCGAACCTCTACACCACCAAGATATTACTTTTGAACAAGAGGTCCGAACTATACCTTACACGTAATTTATGTCGTCATCCCTCTCGAAGCGAGCGCTCGAACCGCTACCCCACCGAGATAAAACTCTTGAACAAAAGGTCCGAACTTTACCTTACACGTAATTTATGTCGTTGTCATCGTTCCCGAGACGGGCACTTGAACCTCTACACCGCCAAGATAATACTCTTGAACAAGAGGTCCGAACTCTACCTTACACGTAATTTATATCGTTGTCATCTCTCTCGAGGTGGTCACTCTAACAACTACTCCATCGATATAGTACTTATTTCACAAACGGATTCAAACCAGGAACAATTTGAACAAAATGTCCGGCTCTACATTAAACATAATATATGTCGTTGTCATTTCTCTCGAGGCGACCTCTCAAACCACTTCCTAAGATAATACTCTTTAACAGGTGGTCTGAACTCTACGTTACACGTAATTTATGTCGTTATCATCTCTCTCGAGGAGGGCTCTCTAACCATTATCGCATCGAGTTAGTTGTTATTTCACAAACTAATTCAATCCAGGAACTATTTTATCAAGAGGTTCGAACTTTACACTACTCATAGTTTATTTCCGTGACATTATTTTCAAGGCGGTCATTCTGACGAATACCCAAACGAGATCATGAACCATTTCATCAAGAGGTCTGAAGTCATGAACTTATCTAAAACAACTATTCAGTTACAATAATTACAAGCGATTTACATTTTTTTTTCAAGGCCAAACCCATTGAAGCCATACGCAAATAGTTCCTTTATAGAAATATGCTATTCGTGAATACAATTTAAGGTTAAATACCCAACACAAGTGAAGTTAAATACTCAAGACAGGTGAGTTGAAATACTCAAGACAGCTGAGGTTAAATACCCAAAACAGGTGAGGTTAAATACTCAAGACAGCTGAGGTTAAATACTCAAGACAGCTGTGGTAAAATACACAAAACAGCATAGGTTAACTACTCAAGACAGCATAGGTTCAATACCCAAAACAGGTGAGGTTAAATATGCAAGACAGCTGAGGTTAAATACTCAAAACAGCATAGGTTAAATACTCAAGACAGGTGAGGTTAAATACTCAAGACAGCTGAGGTTAAATACTCAAGACAGCATAGGTTCAATACCCAAAACAGGTGAGGTTAAATATGCAAGACAGCTGAGGTTAAATACTCAAAACAGCATAGGTTAAATACTCAAGACAGGTGAGGTTAAATACTCAAGAGAGCTGAGGTTAAATACTCAAAACAGCATAGGTTAAATACTCAAGACAGCTGAGGTTAAATACTCAAGACAAGTGAAGTTAAATACTCAAGACAGCTGAGGTTAAATACTAAAAACAGCATAGGTTAAATACTCAAAACAGCATAGGTTAACTACTCAAGACAGCATAGGTTCAATACCCAAAACAGGTGAGGTTAAATATGCAAGACAGCTGAGGTTAAATACTCAAAACAGCATAGGTTAAATACTCAAGACAGGTGAGGTTAAATACTCAAGACAGCTGAGGTTAAATACTCAAGACAGCATAGGTTCAATACCCAAAACAGGTGAGGTTAAATACTCAAGACAGCTGAGGTTTAATACTCATAACAGCATAAGTTAAATACTCAAGACAGGTGAGGTTAAATACTCAAAACAGCTGAGGTTAAATACTCAAGACAGCTGAGCTTAAATACTCAAAACGGTTAAGATGACTTGACTGTGGACTGGACAGATCTGTTCGCGTGGTTTAGTTTTGTTCAAACGTATTTAGTTTACATTGATTGGGAAACAAGCTTTCAGCATACATCACGCTCGATTTCTGCTTTCTGGAGACTGAACTAGGACTCGCGTCGTCGGTGTGGAAAAATTCAAAAGGCAGAATCCGGTACCTCTGGTACGAGGGTCAGACGCTCTACCTCTGCGAGGTTTAAACGATCAGATTGGCTTTTTGTTTTGATAAATGATCACGTGTGCGAACATTTTATAAGTAACTTGTATTGTATAGTTGGTCAAAGTTAAATTGATGTCTACTTGGCTGATGTTTATCAACTTGGCTACATTCTTTGATGGCATTTAAGCCATTTGGTAAACAAGATAAAACTAGCCATAATTACGTTTGGCAATCACGGGAATGAAAGTTGGCCGAGTCAGTATCCGAAAGAACGATCTTTGAGTTATGTTGATGATTCCATAAAGCTTGTCCCTAGTTGATGTAGGGTACCTCGTTTGTCTAGTCAGTATCCGAAAGAACGATCCCTGAGTTATGTTCATGATTCCATAAAGCTTGTCCCTAGTTGATGTAGGGTCCTCGTTGGTCTAGTCAGTATCCGAAAGAACGATCCCTGAGTTATGTTCATGATTCCATAAAGCTTGTCCCTAGTTGATGTAGGGTATCTCGTTGGTCTAGTCAGTATCCAAAAGAACGATCCTTGAGTTATGTTCATGATTCCATAAAGCTTGTCCCTAATTGATGTAGGGTACTTCGTTGGTCTAGTCAGTATCCGAAAGAAAGATCCTTGATTTATGTTCATGATTCCATAAAGCTTGTCCCTAGCTGATGTAGGGTACCTCGTTGGTATAGTCGAAGAGCGTCCGCCTTTGCGTAGAAAGTAGCGGATACGATACAAGGCAGGTGCTTACAAAATACTTTCTAAACGGTAGTGATGGCTTTCCCTCCTTGGCACTCATGATTTTGAGGTTAGCATTTCGACTGACTCGCTGGTATCAGGATAAATAGACCAGTAGTACTTGTAACTAAAGTTAAGTACCACTGACACGCCGTGATACACCTGAACATTTGTGGAACATGACGTTAAACTCCGTGCCAACACACAAACACAAAACAAACAACTTGCAGTACATTTGCAATTGTGAATATTCTCATTGAGAATATAACTATAAACAGTCCTCGTAAAATATATGCATGCCACAGAGCGAGATGATTGTGTTGAGTCAGGATTGTGGGGTTAGTATTACAACTGAATCGCTGGTATTAGAAAAATGGGCGGAAGGAACCACCACAAAACGAACAACTTGCGGTACATTTGCAATTGTGAATATAACTTGTCGCTGTTCAAGCAACAGTCCTCGTTATTGTATGAATGCCGCAAAGCGAGATGATAGTGTTAAGTCTCATTTGTTAAGATGTCTTAAACCTTTGCATCATACAAGAAATATGCAGAAGACGACGTTGAAATCATCTACGCAATACTTTTAAACTGTTCAGACAATTGACGTTTTATTATTGAACTAAAAATAAAAACATTGTGGTAAAAGGAGAAATTGTTGATTATTGGCAGTTCCTCCTTTTCCTCACAACGTTTCAAAAGTCATCTGCTACAGTCGCGTCAACATGCGTTTACAAGTAGGAACAGGTTGAATTGACTGGAAGACACTTTATACAGTGAGTTTGTATGTGATAGTACATGCGTCTACACGTAGGAACAGGTTGAATTGACTGGAAGACACTTTATACAGTGAGTTTGTATGTGATAGTTTTACGTACAAATCGTTATTTTTAAGTCAAAGTGTCTACACGTTCAGTTATATGTTTTGATCATTATTAACACATTGACGGTCTTATTTCTCGGAAGCATGCATTCTTGTTCAACGATGTATCAAGTTTAAAAAAATAATATTGTCAGTCACCTTATGCTTGATCTCAAAATAAACAATAAGAAAGATAACAATGTAAGTTTAGTTTATGCAAAGTGACACAATATTACCTCCCTTTAGGTATTTATACATTTAGAATGTCTTGCGGATGCGTATATAGGATACTCTGGATATTCTCTGGTCGTATACTCCCGAAGGTCGGTTAACGTGTGGCGTGGCTCTCTGTTATGTTTTACAGCTAGATCGTCTTGCGTATATATAGGTAACTCTGGATATTCTCTGGTCGTATATTCCCGAAGGTCGGTTAACGTGTGGCGTGGCTCTCTGTTATGTTTTACAGCTAGATCGTCTTGCGTATATATAGGTTACTCTGGATATTCTCTGGTCGTATATTCCCGAAGGTCGGTTAACGTGTGGCGTGGCTCTCTGTTATGTTTTACAGCTAGATCGTCTTGCGTATATATAGGTTACTCTGGATATTCACTGGTCGTATATTCCAGAAGGTCGGTTAACGTGTGGCGTGGCTCTCTGTTATGTTTTACAGCTAGATGGTCTTGCGTATATAGGATACTCTGGATATTCTCCGGTCGTATATTACAGAAGGTCGGTTAACGTGTGTCGTGGCTCTCTGTTCGTAATTATATGCTTTATAGACGGTTGGTATTCCTAACCCTAAAAGACATACATATGCCTTTGGAAACATTGCTCATAATGAACAATTTCCCATTTTGCTACATTGTCTCATCTCTATTCAGTAATTACTCTCATCAAAACAGATACTTGACCATTTTGATGAGATATGTTCATAGTTGTCTGCTACAGATTTGAGTTATGAGGGAAAGGGTTACCCATAATTTTCGGAATTTCTGCAGAGGTTTCCGTCACAATTATTATGGAAGATGCTGGGAGCCACGGGAGTTAACCCCTGTCATGTTTTACGGTGCAAACTATCTGATGAAAGTTTGATACTCGACTGTACCATCCGAACTATTTTTTCTATTATTTCTTCAGCAGTCGTACCTGAAAGACTTTTAACATAGAAGTAATGGATTCCTCTTCCTTTACGCTCTTAATTGTGGCATAAGCATTATAACTGACTCGCTGGTGCCAGGATAAAGGGACCAAACCACTGAAAATACTGTCATGTAACTGAAACAGTGGAAATACTGTAATGTAACTGACTCGATGGTGTCAGGATAAAGGGACCAAAGCACTGGAAATACTGTCATGTAACTGACTTGATGGTGTCAGGATAAAGGGACCAAAACACTGGAAATACCGTCATGTAACTGACTCGATGCTGTCAGGATAAAGGGACCAAAACACTGAAAATACTGTCATAAAACTGACTCGATGTTGTCAGGATAAAGGGACCAAAGCACTGGAAATACTGTCATGTAACTGACTCGATGATATCAGGATAAAGAGACCAAAGCACTGGAAATACTGTCATGTAACTGACTCGATGCTGTCAGGATAAAGGGACCAAAACATTGAAAATACTGTCATGTAACTGACTCGATGGTGTCAGGATAAAGGGACCAAAGCACTGGAAATACTGTCATGTAACTGACTCGATGGTGTCAAGATAAAGGGACCAGAGCACTGGAAATACTGTCATGTAATTGACTCGATGTTGTCAGGATAAAGGGACCAAAACACTGGAAATACTGTCATGTAACTGACTCGATGGTGTCAGGATAAAGGGGCATAAACACTGGAGATACTGTCATGTAACTGACTCGATGGTGTCAGGATAAAGAGACCAAAACACTGGAAATACTGTCATGTAACTGAAACATTGCTAAAACCGGCGTGAAACACCATACCAACGATGTAACAAAGTTTGACATGTTTAACACATATAGACGTATTTTAACGCTTTTGCAGGAGACGACGTTTGAAAAAAATTGGTGCAAATGGAGCAATGAGCAATTTCTCAATTCGTCGTATACATTGTTTTCAACTCTATTCAGTAATTATACTCATTAAAACAGATTATGAACGTCTATAATTAAATGATTTCAAAGTAGTCTGCCGCCGATTTGTTGTATAAGGGAGAGGTTAACACGGTTCGGAATTTCTAGTAGAGTTAAGCGGCAGAGGTTTCCGTCACAGTTAGTGTTTTACGATTCAAACTGATAGAAGTTTGAGACTCTACTGAACACTCTGCAATTATTTCATTATTTCTTCATCAATCATACCTGAAATACTTTGAGTATTTAGAGTAATGGCGTTTCCCTCCTTATCATTCTGGATTGTTGGGTTAGCATTATGACTGACTCACTGGTGTCAGGATGAATGGATCAATACTCCTGGAAAATAACACTGGAAACACAGTCATGTAACTGAAAAAAGTGTTGAAACTGGCGTGAAACACCACACCAACAATCAACGTTTAACCTGGTTTTCAAATGTATTCCGGTACCGTAAGTAAGATCGAGAAACTTGAAAGCCGGATAACATTGTCAACCCCGCTGTACAGTGTTGATACAGAGTGCCAACTTCAGAGAGGCTGATAGAGCAACAACACATACATGCTTTACCGAGATTGGAGGCATTGAGAATGCATGTTTAATGGCCGTTTATATATGATGCATGTTTAATGGGCATTTACATATGAGTACGTTTTGGTAGTGTGTCACTGCGGGAAAAGTCTTCACAATCTAATGGGGAGTTGAGATTCAAAGGAGCGGTTCTTTGCGAAAACCGACCTTATTACACGTGTATAAAAACTACCATTCTTGTGCATCAATGCTAATGGATTCACATGGATACTACTTTTAAGAAGTTCATTGAAACTATCTATGACTATTTGGGGAACGGTGCAAACATAGAACAGCCTGCGAGGATGCGCTGCCTGGCCTGGATCTACGCCAGTCGAAAAGTCATTGCGGTTGATTTTGCAGAGCTACGCTCAAATACTCCTGAAAAGATTAATCCCGCCCCAACAATATTTAAACTGTTAACGTATATATCATTGTCTATATGTTTTTTGTTCTCGAAGGATATTTGTGTAGCAGACGTGTAGATAAAACCCTACTTTATGAATCGATGGTGGGGGTGGAGACATAGCTGTCTTACGTTCAGTGAAGCAGCTTTATATCGTACATGCAGTTCACGGTTTCGTACGTTTGCTCTAGCGGTGCAATAGCTGTTAATGAAATAGTGAATAGGCTAACATTATTTTACGTACACTTTCATTGAACACATTACTTGTAGGGTGTCTAACCACAGTGCTATACCAAGCTCACGGCTTGGTATTTTTCGCAACAGAGCTACAATAGCTGCTTATTAATTGTGGTAGTGGCTAACGTTAGTAAACGTACAAATGTATTGACCGCATGTTTCCTTTTGTGTCTAACGACAGTGCAAGAGGGCTCTCAGTGTTTTTATTCACGTTTGGCAGTATAGTCACAATAACTTAAAAACTGTATGTGCGTACAGTGTAGATTCAGACCAGCCAGTCGTGTACCAAAGCACCCTAATCACAATACGATGTATTCACAAACCTATGGTACGCTTGGGTGACAAAAAGTATTACGCCTTGAAAAGTGTAAATTTTGTTATAGAGATAAAAACACAGTGTGGAATCAATTAGATACTGCTCAATATGAACATTTTTCTTATATTTCGACAAACTTTTCAAAAGTAGTCGGCTACAAACAAATGTGTCAATGTTGGGCGCTTTTACCTGAAACATAGCTAGTGGCCGGCTTTACCTTGTACCTCAAACCGTTATATAGCTGAAAGACAGTTGACATTTAATTAAATGCTGATTAATCAATCAATCAATCACTCAATAAATGAAACACTTGATTTAGAGCGAATTATAAATATCTTGCAAGGAGATAATATCATTATAAATGTGTGCACCATACCATGTAAGACCGTATTTCTGGGAAAACATCACTGTTTTGAGTGGCTCGGTGGTTCAGTGTTTTACACCTCGGACAACTTAGAGGTCCAGATACTGGAAATGTCTGAGGTGTTTTAAAGTGTCTTATACTCATCTAGAGATAAATTAATTGTCATTTCCAGGAAGTAAGTCCTCGCGGTTATCGGTGATAAACACGGAGCAAGTCAAAGAACCAAATGTTCGGAAAGAGCTAGGGTTTACATTCGAAGTCCCTCGTATCTAGATCAGAGACTACTAAATAAATACCTTCTGTATTTAAATGTAAATCAACAAGTTGTCGCATTTATAACACTCTTATCCAGTTCGTCAGTTGGTACTTTTACAATGTATATTACTGGAAAGGGTTACATATCAACTTTAAGACAAGGTTTAATAAAAAAGGGAGTAATTTATCTTTTATAAGGAATGTCCATTTTAGCAACCCGTCAGAACAAGAACCAGTTTGGTACACTCTATCCCCTCTATTTCTTTGCGCACAGTAAATAATTCAAACAGTACACACTCACAATGTAGTCAGTTAAATATACACACGTTTCAAGTAAAACAAAGAGATTGGGTTTCTTTCGGACTATTTCGGTAGTCCAGACCGCAATCTTTCTATGAAATTATTTGAATCAGTCAGGTATCTGTGCAAAGTGTACGTTAAACAAATGTTAAAGTAAAACGAAAACATCGTTTGCTCAATCAGAGCATTTTGTCCCTTCAACCATATGAATTGTAGTACTCTTTATTCATTTATTTTTCGCTTCTGTCCATACCAAGGGATCAATAGATTGATATATTTAAATGTTATTGAGCAATTAGTGAGTTTTTATGGATGTAAAATGGGCTATACATGTAGTTACCTGGTATTCCGTTAATGAGATTTTCAAATATCAGTGACAGTCTGTCGAGATATGAACCCTTTTCCACACTGTTTTAACATATCTCTATATATTAAAGTATAACGTTGAAGCATTGTGGAAAATGGAGAAATGTTTCATAATAAGAAATTTCATCTTTCGTTTACAATGTTTTCAAATGTAATCTGCTGCAAAATCATCATATATCGTTTCAAGTTGACCGATATGTGGTGGACTATTAATAAGGTAGAGTGAGGTGTGTGGCCTGTAGAGAGTTCGTCAGGTAAATATTGAAGTCGGATGTCATGCATCGAACGACGCACTAGCGAACAATGTGTACAGGGTAATCAGATTGAAATTTTCTTGCTCAGGTGAGCTGCAATGTTAGATTTGACAAGCAACTATTGTGTAAATTGATGTACAATACACATTGTTAATTAATGTCACTCTTTTTTACTTGTTGAGCTCCAACATGACATTATAACCGAGTGCGAGGGTAGATCAGGTGCGTTTATTTTAGGGATGTCAGCGATTTATCGGTTACCCGGTTAACCGTATGTTTTTCGATTAATCGGTTAATAATTCAAGTAACCGAGTACTCGGAAAAATAAATAAAATATATACACAGTTGTATTTCACCTTTTGTTCTTTTCAATTTGTCACACGTATCTGATTACTGAGAGAGAGAGAGAGAGAGAGAGAGAGAGAGAGAGAGAGAGAGAGAGAGAGAGAGAGAGAGAGAGAGAGAGAGAGAGAGAGAGAGAGAGAGAGAGAGAGAGAGAGAGAGAGAGAGAGAGAGAGAGAGAGAGAGAGAGAGAGAGAGAGAGAGAGAGAGAGAGAGAGAGAGAGAGAGAGAGAGAGAGAGACAGACAGACAGAGAGCGACAGAGAGAAAGAGACAGAGAGACATATATAGACAGATAGACAGAGACAGAGAGACATATATAGACAGATAGACAGAGACAGAGACAGAGACAGTGACAGACAGACAGACAGACAGACAGACAGACAGACAGACAGACAGACAGACAGACAGACAGACAGACAGACAGACAGACAGACAGACATACAGACATACAGACAGACAGACAGACAGACAGACAGACAGACAGACAGACAGACAGACAGACAGACAGACAGACAGACAGACAGACAGACAGACAACATAAATACAGACATACAGACAGACAGACAGACAGACAGACGGACTCTGCATATATATAACCCTGTAACTCTGAGCGCCTAGGAGGGCAGCCATTACTACCTTCTTTTAAAGTCTTTGGTATGACCCGGCCACCGGCACCCAAAGCGGACGCTCTACGATTACACCACCGAGGCTTACAACTTAGAAAGAATGTTGTGATAATTTTCGATGCGAATCAGGTAGGAATTTAACTTTGATAAAGTTTACAATATTTATACACGCTTGAACATTTGACATGTAAAATGACACGCTGATTGATTGAGAGATATAGAGATATCCGGTGTACTATGTCAACTGTATCTGTCTTGGTTATTTAACATACATGGTAATTAACATATTCACAAATAACGTTTGCTTTGATAACGAAATGTTTGGTTTCGCGCATAAAAATACTGTTCACGAATACAATCTGATCTAAATCGTTCGTACTTCCAGTCACCGAACATCATTTTCATACTCCCCATCTTCGCTATCCGAGGTTTCTTCGTACATCATATTTTCCCATGTTTATGGGTATGCTATGATCAAAGCTCTCTTGACTCATAGGCAAGATATCTGTACTACTGGTTCATAACAAAGATATTCTTACACCGGCGAGTTCGTCGTAATGCTTGCCCCGCAACCCTGGGAGGGAAAGTCGTAACTACCATTGTTCAAGTAGTTTTGTTCGTGCATGAGAACAGGTACAAGTTAGTATTTCTGAACAGTGTAGGGTTCATATAAGTCTGGCCGTCTGCTCAGCCTTATTATAACATATACAAGTTGAACAGAAACTTCTAACACGTGTCTCTAAATAGTATATGAACAGTACATGTATATAGATTACACGGATACACGAGTTGATCTAGTTCTACATTGTTCACAAGAGCCAATTAGTACGTTTTCCCATGACTCAATTAATGTTATCATAATAGGATAGAATCCAAACCTCTTGTTGAAACGTTTCCCGGTTTAATTCAGTATGTGCATTAAGTGCTACAAGAGAAAGTTGATGCAACGCATCAATGTCGCCGGAAATGCATACTGCAGTTATGCATAACACTAACATTATAGTAGTTGAATAAACAGTTATCAACTGAGGGGCATATTGGAACATCAGGGGCGGGGTCAAGTGAAAATGTGTCATAACTTGCATTGTTTTGTCAACGAAGTGAATGATAATTGAAGCCTTTCATTGTTTATGATCAATCTCCATTCCAAAGTAGGTTGACCCTACACACAGCCAACTAATTATTGATCATACACAGTAATGGAAATGAGTAATCTTGCCAATCATTAGTCTTAGTCTAACCCTATACAGTGCTTTCATTAAAGAATAATTATAAGATTTGTGAATTCCACATACACTTTTCAAGATGTTTGTCAGAATATTTGAATTCTATCATTTATCAATAAAACCACAAAACAGACAATTTAAGATTTGCATGCAATAGCACGTCATTTTATGTTTCCCCTATTAAAGTCAACATTGGACACCTTTGCAGCAATTTACTTTTAAAACAATGAGATAAGGGTTAAATCGCTGAAGACATGAGTTTTCTCTTTTTCTCAAAATGATATTAGCTTGGCATCCTAATTATATCATACCTTAACAAAGGATGAAATTTAATCCAATATTTACAAATAAGACACATTTAAAATTGTCAAGGACGAAATAATTTTGTACGAAAGACCCGATTCGTGACCTACATTCTTCTTCGCAGAGGTGTCGTTCTTGAAACTCTCTTTATAGGCAGAGAGTGTTCGTTCAAAGTCATTTTTCTATTAAAACCAGTTTTATCTCGGTTTGTTCTTTTCTTCATTTGTTTTGAACCAAATAAACATTTTAAATCACCTATAATTTACTATTTGTAAGTGAGTGTAAAGAGCTGCTCTCTGCAAAGGAGATTGATCTACGCAGTTGGTATTCGCGAGTCACGCGATCAACAGTTTTAGCTTAGAAACAGTTCATATTTTAGATATACATGGATAAACATTATAAAATGAATTCCTCACAAATCAAGACATCTCTTTGAACATGAAAATAACATTCAGTAAATTAAGATTGCTATTTTAAAGGAGAATTCGACGTGAATTTTACTTGATATTGACACAAAACAGTCTGCTTGCTGCAAGTCTCATGGGGACGGTTTTGTCTTCGTAAATAAAACCCCAAAAAAAGAGATGCGAGTCAAAATAAAGAAACTACTAATACTTAAAACATCGGAATATTTATTTCATTTTAGATGTGTCATAACTTAGTGTTTTTAAACAAACGCAATTGTAATATGTTCAAGACATTTAAATTTGTTTTGTTCTAATAATAACTCCTCCTCACATGTGATTTCCGAAAACCTATTAAAAATAGAAGTCGCGGGCTTCTGCCCGGCGACTAATAACGATGGGGTAGTGATACGAGTGTCCGCCTCGACACTGGTTGTGATATAATAACTATGGCGATGGGGTACTGGTAAGAGTGTTCGCCTCGGACTGGTTGTGATGTAATATCTATTGTGATGGGGTACTGGTAAGAGTGTCCGCCTCGACACTGGTTGTGATCTAATAACTATAGCGATGGGGTACTGGTAAGAGTGTCCGCCTCGACACTGGTTGTGATATAATATCTATTGTGATGGGGTACTGGTAAGAGTGTCGCCTCGACACTGGTTGTGATCTAATAACTATAGCGATAGGGTAGTGGTTAGAGTGTCCGCCTCGACACTGGTGGTGATCTAATAACTATAGCGATGGGGTAGTGGTTAGAGTGTCCGCCTCGACACTGGTTGTGATCTAATAACTATAGCGATGGGGTACTGGTAAGAGTGTCCGCCTCGACACTGGTTGTGATATAATAACTATGGCGATGAGGTACTGGTAAGAGTGTCCGCCTCGACACTGGATGTGATCTTATAACTATAGCGATGGGGTAGTGGTTAGAGTGTCCGCCTCGACACTGCTTGTGATCTAATAACTATAGCGATGCGGTAGTGATAAGAGTGTCCGCCTCGACACCGGTTGTGATCTAATAACTATAGCGATGGGGTAGTGGTAAGAGTGTCCGCCTCGACACTGGTTGTGATGTAATATCTATTGTGATGGGGTACTGGTAAGAGTGTCCGCCTCGACACTGGTTGTGATCTAATAACTATAGCGATGGGGTAGTGGTTAGAGTGTCCGCCTCGACACTGGTTGTGATATAATAACTATAACGATGGGGTAGTGGTTAGAGTGTCCGCCTCGACACTGGTTGTGATATAATAACTATAACGATGGGGTACTGGTAAGAGTGTCCGCCTCGACACTGGTTGTGATATAATAACTATAACGATGGGGTATTGGTTAGAGTGTCCGCCCGACACTGGTTGTGATATAATAACTATAACGATGGGGTAGTGGTTAGAGTGTCCGCCTCGACACTGGTTGTGATATAATAACTATAACGATGGGGTATTGATTAGAGTGTCCGCCCGACACTGGTTGTGATATAATAACTATAACGATGGGGTAGTGGTTAGAGTGTCCGCCTCGACACTGGTTGTGATATAATAACTATAGCGATGGGGTAGTGGTTAGAGTGTCCGCCTCGACACTGGTTGTGATATAATAACTATAGCGATAGGGTAGTGGTTAGAGTGTCCGCCTCGACACTGGTTGTGATATAATAACTATAGCGATAGGGTAGTGGTTAGAGTGTCCGCCTCGACACTGGTTGTGATATAATAACTATAACGATGGGGTAGTGGTTAAAGTGTCCGCCTCGACACTGGTTGTGATATAATAACTATAGCGATGGGGTAGTGATAAGAGTGTCCGCCCGACACTGGTTGTGATATAATAACTATGGCGATGGTGTACTGGTAAGAGTGTCCGCCTCGACACTGGTTGTGATATAATAACTATAGCGATGGGGTAGTGGTAAGAATGTCCGCATCGACACTGGTTGTGATATAATAACTATAGCGATGCGGTAGTGATAAGAGTGTCCGCCTCGACACCGGTTGTGATCTAATAACTATAGCGATGGGGTAGTGGTAAGAGTGTCCGCCTCGACACTGGTTGTGATGTAATATCTATTGTGATGGGGTACTGGTAAGAGTGTCCGCCTCGACACTGGTTGTGATCTAATAACTATAGCGATGGGGTAGTGGTTAGAGTGTCCGCCTCGACACTGGTTGTGATATAATAACTATAACGATGGGGTAGTGGTTAGAGTGTCCGCCTCGACACTGGTTGTGATATAATAACTATAACGATGGGGTACTGGTAAGAGTGTCCGCCTCGACACTGGTTGTGATATAATAACTATAACGATGGGGTATTGGTTAGAGTGTCCGCCCGACACTGGTTGTGATATAATAACTATAACGATGGGGTAGTGGTTAGAGTGTCCGCCTCGACACTGGTTGTGATATAATAACTATAACGATGGGGTATTGATTAGAGTGTCCGCCCGACACTGGTTGTGATATAATAACTATAACGATGGGGTAGTGGTTAGAGTGTCCGCCTCGACACTGGTTGTGATATAATAACTATAGCGATAGGGTAGTGGTTAGAGTGTCCGCCTCGACACTGGTTGTGATATAATAACTATAGCGATAGGGTAGTGGTTAGAGTGTCCGCCTCGACACTGGTTGTGATATAATAACTATAGCGATAGGGTAGTGGTTAGAGTGTCCGCCTCGACACTGGTTGTGATATAATAACTATAACGATGGGGTAGTGGTTAAAGTGTCCGCCTCGACACTGGTTGTGATATAATAACTATAGCGATGGGGTAGTGATAAGAGTGTCCGCCCGACACTGGTTGTGATATAATAACTATGGCGATGGTGTACTGGTAAGAGTGTCCGCCTCGACACTGGTTGTGATATAATAACTATAGCGATGGGGTAGTGGTAAGAATGTCCGCATCGACACTGGTTGTGATATAATAACTATGTCGATGGTGTACTGGTAAGAGTGTCCGCCTCGACACTGGTTGTGATCTAATAACTATAGCGACGGGGTAGTGGTAAGAGTGTCCGTCTCGACACTGGTTGTGATATAATAACTATAACGATGGGGTAGTGGTAAGAGTGTCCGCCTCGACACTGGTTGTGATATAATAACTATAGCGATAGGGTAGTGGTTAGAGTGTCCGCCTCGACACTGGTTGTGATATAATAACTATAACGATGGGGTAGTGGTTAAAGTGTCCGCCTCGACACTGGTTGTGATATAATAACTATAGCGATGGGGTAGTGTTAAAAGTGTCCGCCCGACACTGGTTGTGATATAATAACTATGGCGATGGTGTACTGGTAAGAGTGTCCGCCTCGACACTGGTTGTGATATAATAACTATAGCGATGGGGTAGTGGTAAGAATGTCCGCATCGACACTGGTTGTGATATAATAACTATGTCGATGGTGTACTGGTAAGAGTGTCCGCCTCGACACTGGTTGTGATATAATAACTATAGCGACGGGGTAGTGGTAAGAGTGTCCGCCTCGACACTGGTTGTGATATAATAACTATAACGATGGGGTAGTGGTTAGAGTGTCCGCCTTGTTACGATTTGGAAGATGTATTCACATGAAATATCTGTTTTCATGAAAGTTTATTTTCGCATTAACGTTACTAATGTTACAAGTAAATTAATATTTTCCCACAATGTTTTCATTATTTGTCTACTGTATTGTAAGGCGTATTTCTTTCGACGTTTGACAAAAGCCATAGTTACAAGCGTTCCAACAATGGGCTACCAGTCTATATGGAAAAGCAGCCAGTTGCTTGGAAAGAATGTTGTATGAAGTACTGGTGTGTGTATGCCAAGACACATATGAGAAGGTGAACTGGCCGCAGTGATATGACTGAAAAGTTGTTGAAAGCCGCGTTAAACACCAATCAATCAATGTAATGCGTATAGACGTTGGAAAGGGTTAACACCATTTATCAGGTGAACCCTACCTAGAATACTGAAATGAGTCAATTATTAACAGATGATATATGATGATTTTGCAGCAGATTACATTTGAAAACATCGTAACAAAAGATGACATTTCTTATTATGAAATATTTCTCCATTTTCCACAATGCTTCAACGTTAAAACCGTGTGGAAAAGGTTTCATATCTCGACAGACTGTCATTGATATTTGAAAATCTCATTAACGGAATACCAGGTAACTATAGCCCATTTTAAATCTATAAAAACTCAATAATTGCTCAATAGCATTTAAATATATCAATCTATTGATCCCTTGGTATGGAAAGAAGCGAAAAATAAATGAATAAAGATTACTACAATTCATATGGTTGAAGGGACAAAACGCTCTGATTGTGCAAACGATTTTTTTTTAGTTTTACTTTAACATTTGTTTAACGTACACTTTGCAGAGATACTAGAAAGATTGCGGTCTGGTCTACCGAAATAGTCCGAAAGAAATCCAATCTTTTTTTTACTTGAAAAGTGTGTATATTTAACTGACTACATTGTGAGTGTGTACTGTTTGAATTATTTACTGTGTGCAAACAAATAGAGGGGATAGAGTGTACCAAACTGGTTCTTGTTCTGACGGGTTGCTAAAATGGTCATCCCTTATAAAAGATAAATTGCCCTCTTTTTTTATTAAACCTTGTCTTAAAGTTGATATGTAACCCTTTCCAGTAATATACATTGTACATGTACCAACTGACTAACTGGATAAAAGTGTTATAAACGCGACAACTTGTTGATTTACATTTAAATACAGAAGGTATTTATTTAGTAGTCTCTGATCTAGATACGAGGGACTTCGAATGTAAACCCTAGCTCTTTTCGAACATTTGGTTCTTTGACTTGCTCCGTGTTTATCACCGATACCCGCGAGGACTTACTTCCTGGAAATGACAATTAATTGATCTCTAGATGAGTATGAGACACTTTAAAGCATCTTATACATTTCCAGTATCTGGACCTCTAAGTTGTCCGAGCTGTAAAACACTGAACCACCGAGCCACTCAAAACAGTGATGTTTTACCAGAAATACGGTCTTACATGGTATGGTGCACACATTTATAATGATATTATCTCCTTTCAAGGTATTTATAATTCCCTCTATATCAAGTGTTTCATTTATTGATTGATTGATTGATTGATTGATTAATCAGCATTTAATTCAATTTCAACTGTATTTCAGATATATAACGGCTTGAGGTACAAGGTAGAGCCGGCCACCAGCTATGTTTCAGGAAAAAGCGCCCAACATTGACACATTTTATGTAGCCGACTACTTTTGAAAAGAGTGTCGAAATATAAGAAATATGTTCATATTGAGCATTATCTACTTGATTCCACAATGTGTTTTTATCTCTCTAACAAAATTTACACTTTTCAAGGCGTAATACTTTGTGTCACCCAAGCGTACCATAAGTTTGTGAATACATCGGAATGTGATTAGGGTGCTTTGGTACACGACTGGCTTGTCTAAATCTACACTGTACGCACATACAGTTGTTAAGTTATTGTGACTATACTGCAATACCAAACGTGAATAAAAACACTGAGAACCCTCTTGCACTGTCGTTTGACACAAAAGGAAACATGCTGTCAATTCATTTGTACGTTACTACCACAATTAATAAGCAGCTATTGTACCTCTGGTGCGAAAGATACAAAGCCGTGAGCTTGGTATAGCACTGTGGTTAGACACCCGACAAGTAATGTGTTCAATGAAAGTGTACGTAGAATAATGTTAGCCTATTCACTATTTCATTAACGGCTATTGCACCGCTAGGGCGAATCGTACGAAACCGTGAACTGCATGCACGATATAAAGTTTTTTCACTGAACGTAAGACAGCTATGTCTCTGCCCCCACCATCGATTCATAAAGTAGGGTTTTATCTACACGTTTGCTACACAAATATTCTTCGAGAACAAAGAACATTTAGACAATGATAAATACGTTAACAGTTTAAATATTGTTGGGGCGGGATTAATCTTTTCAGGAGTATTTGAGCGTAGCTCTGCAAAAACCAACCGCAATGACTTTTCGACTGGCGTAGATCCAGACCAGGCAGCGCATCCTCGCAGTCTGTTCTATGTATGCACCGTTCCCCAAATAGTCATAGATAGTTTCAATGAACTTCTTAAAAGTAGTATCCATTTGAATCCATTAGCATTGATGCACAAGCATGGTAGTTTTTATACACGTGTAATAAGGTCGATTTTTGCAATGAACCGCTCTTTTGAATCTCAATTCCCCATTAGATTGTGAAGACTTTTCCCGCAGTGACACACTACCAAAACGTACTCATATGTATGTAAATTGCCATTAAACATGCATCATATGTAAACGGCCATTAAACATGCATTCTCAATGCCTCCAATCTCGGTAAAGCATGTATGTGTTGTTGCTCTATCAGCCTCTCTGAAGTCGGCACTCTGTATCAACACTTTACAGCGGGGTGGACAATGTTATCCGGCTTTCAAGTTTCTCCATCTTACTTACGGTACCGGATGACATGTGTAAACCATGTTAAACTTTGATTGTTGGTGTGGTGTTTCACGCCAGTTACACGACTTTTTTCAGTTACATCACGGTGTTTCACGCCAGTTACACGACTTTTTTCAGTTACATCACGGTGTTTCAAGTGTTATTTTCCAGGAGTATTGATCCATTCATCCTGACACCAGTGAGTCAGTCATAATGCTAACCCATTAATCCAGAATGATAAGGAGGGAAACGCCATTACTCCAAACCTCTGCCGCTTGCCTCTACTAGAAATTCCGAACCGTGTTAACCTCTCCCTTATACAACGAATCGGCGGCAGACTACTTTGAAATCATTTAATTATAGATGTTCGTATCTGTTTTAATGAGTATAATTACTGAATAGAGTTGAAAACAATGTATACGACGAATTGAGAAATTGCTCATTGCTCCATTTGCACCAATTTATTTCAATCGTCGTCTCCTGCAAAAGCGTCAAAATACGTCTATATGTGTTAAACAAAACATGTCACACTTTGTTACATTGTTGGTATGGTGTTTCACGCCGGTTTTAGCAATGTTTCAGTTACATGAAAGTATTTCCAGTGTTTTGGTCCCTTTATCCTGACACCATCGAGTCAGTTACATGACAGTATTTCCAGTGTTTAGGCACCTTTATCTTGACAGCATCTAGTCAGTTACATGACAGTATTTCCAGTTTTATGCCCTTTTATCCTGACACCATCGAGTTAGTTAAATGACAGTATTTCCAGTGTTTAGGCCCCTTTATCCTGACAGCATCGAGTCAGTTACATGACAGCATTTTCAGTGCTTTGGTCCCTTTATCCTGGCACAATCGAGTCAGTTGCATGACAGTATTTCCAGTTCTTTCGTCCCTTTATCCTGACAACATCGAGTCAGTTACATGACAGTATTTCCAGTGCATTGGTCCCTTTATCCTGACACAATCGAGTCAGTTACATGACAGTATTTCCAGTATTTTGGTCCCTTTATCCTGACAACATCGAGTCAGTTACATGACAGTATTTCCAGTGTTTAGGCCCTGTTATCCTGACAGCATCGAGTCAGTTACATGACAGTATTTCCACTATTTTGGTCCCTTTATCCTGACACCATCGAGTCAGTTACATGACAGTATTTCCACTGTTTTGGTCCCTTTATCCTGACACCATCGAGTCAGTTACATGACATAATTTTCAGTGCTTTGGTCCCTTTATCCTGACACCATCGAGTCAGTTACATGGCAATATTTTCAGTGTTTTGGTCCCTTTATCCTGACACAATCGAGTCAGTTACATGACAGTATTTCCAGTGTTTTGGTCCCTTTATCCTGACACCATCGAGTCAGTTACATGACAGTATTTCCAGTGTTTTTGTCCCTATATCCTGACACCATCGAGTCAGTTACATGACAGTATTTCCAGTGCTTTGGTCCGTTTATCCTGACACCATCGAGTCAGTTACATGACAGTATTTCTATTGTTTAGGCCCTGTTATCCTGACAGCATCGAGTCAGTTACATGACAATATTTCCTTTTTGTTGGTCCCTTTATCCTGACACCATCGAGTCAGTTACATGACAGTATTTTCAGTGTTTTGGTCCCTTTGTCCTGACACCATCGAGTCAGTTACATGACAGAATTTTCAGTGTTTTGGTCCCTTTATCCTGACACCAGCGAGTCAGTTATAATGCTCATGCCACAATTAAGAGCGTAAAGGGAGAAGAATATATTACTTCTATGTTAAAGGTCCTTCAGGTACGACTGATGAAGAAATAATAGTAAAATATAGTTCGGATGGTACACAGTCGAGTCTGAAACTTTCATCAGGTAGTTTGCACCGTAAAACATGACAGGGGTCAACTCCCGTGGCACCCAGCATCTTCAATAAAAATTGTGACGGAAACCTCTGCAGAAATTCCGAAAATTATGGGTAACCCTTTCCCTCATAACTCAAATCTGTAGCAGACAACTATGAACATATCTCATCAAACTGGTCAAGTATCTGTTTTGATGAGTGTAATTACTGAATAGTGATGAGACAATGTAGCAAAATGCGAAATTGTTCATTGTGAGCAATGTTTCGAAAGGCATCTGTATGTCTTTTAGGGTTAGGAATACCAACCGTCTATAAAGCATATAATTACGAACAGAGAGCCACGTCACACGTTAAACGACCTTCGGGAATATACGACCAGAGAATATCCAGAGTTTCCTATATACGCATCCGCAAGACATTTTAAATGTATAAATACCTAAAGGGAGGTAATAGTGTGTCACGTTGCATAAACTAAACTTACATTGTTATCTTTGTTATTGTTTATTTTGCGATCAAGAATAAGGTGACTGACAATATTATTTTTTTAAACTGGATACAGCGTTGAACAAGAATGCATACTTCCGAGAAATAAGAACATCAATGTGTTAATAACGATCAAAACATATAATTGAACGTGTAGACACTTTGACTTAAAAATAACGATTTGTACGTAAACTATCACATACAAACTCACTGTATAAAGTGTCTTCCAGTCAATTCAACCTGTTCCTACGTGTAGACGCATGTTGACGCAACTGTAGCAGATGACTTTTAAAACGTTGTGAGAAAAAGGAGGAACCGCCAATAATCAACAATCTCTCCTTTTACCACAATGAATTTTTATTCAATAATAAAACGTCAATTGGCTGAACAGTTTAAACGTATTGCGTAGATGATTTCAACGTCGTCTTCTGCATATTTCTTTTATGAGGCAAAGGTTTAAGGCATCTTAACAAATGAGACTTAACACTATCATCTCGCTTTGCAGCATTCATACAATAACGAGGATTGTCGCTTGCACAGCGACAAGTTATATTCACAATTGCAAATGTACCGCAAGTTGTTCGTTTTGTTGTGGTTCCTTCTGGCCATTTTTCCTAATACCAGCGAGTCAGTTGTAATAGTAACCCCACAATCCTGACTCAACACAATCATCTCGCTCTGTGGCATGCATATATTTTACGAGGACTGTTTCTTGCACAGCGACAAGTTATACTCTCAATGAGAATATTCACAATTGCAAATGTACCGCAATTTGTTTGTTTTGTGTTTTTGTATTGGCAAGGAGTTTAACGTTATGTTCCACACTGTTTCAGCTATATCACGGCATGTTAGTGGTAACTTTAGTTCTAGTTATCCTGATAACGGCAATTCAGTCGTAATACTAACCCCACAAACCTGACTCAACACAATCATCTCGCTCTGTGGCATGCATATATTTTACGAGGACTGTTTCTTGCACAGCGACAAGTTATATTCTCAATGAGAATATTCACAATTGAAAATGTGCAAATTGTTTGTGATTTGTGTTGGCTAGAGTTTAACGTCATGTTCCACAATTGTTCAGGTCTATCACGGCGTGTCAGTGGTAACTTTAGTTACAAGTACTACTGGTCTATATATCCTGATACCGGTGGGTAAGTGGTAACTTTAGTTACAAGTACTACTGGTCTATATATCCTGATACCTGGGAGTCAGTGGTAACTTTAGATACAAGTTCTACTGCTCTATATATCCTGATACCGGCGAGTCAGTGGTAACTTTAGATACAAGTACTACTGGTCTATATATACTGATACCGGTGAGTCAGTGGTAACTTTAGTTACAAGTACTACTGATCTATATATCCTGATACCGGGGAGTCAGTGGTAACTTTAGATACAAGTACTACTGGTCTATATATACTGATATCGGTGAGTCAGTTGTAATTTCAGTTACAAGTGCTACTGGTCTATATATCCTGATACCGGCGAGTCAGTGGTAACTTTAGATACAAGTACTACTGGTCTATATATACTGATATCGGTGAGTCAGTGGTAACTTTAGTTACAAGTACTACTGGTCTATATATCCTAATACCGGCGAGTCAGTGGTAACTTTAGTTACAAGTATTACTGGTCTATATATACTGATACCGGTGAGTCAGTGGTAACTTTAGTTACAAGTACTACTGGTATATTTAACCTGATACCGGCGAGTCAGTGGTAACTTTAGTTACAAGTACTACTGGTCTATTTATCCATATACAGGTGAGTTAGTGGTAACTTTAGTTACAAGTACTACTGGTCTATTTATCCTGATACCGGTGAGTCAGTGGTAACTTTAGTTACAAGTACTACAGGTCTATTTATCCTGATACCGGTGAGTCAGTGGTAACTTTAGTTACAAGTACTTCAGATCTATTTATCCTGATACCGCTAAGTCAGTGGTAACGTTAGTTAAAAGTACTACTGGTATATTTATCCCGATACCGGCGTGTCAGTGGTAACTTTAGTTATAAGTACTACTGGTCTATTTATCCTGATACCGGTAAGTCAGTGGTAACTTTAGTTACAAGTACTACTGGTCTATACAATTTAAACCAGCGACTTCACAGGAATTCAAAATAGTTTGACGTCTCAGATTAGATTTACGCTAAATCCATTAATGCATATTCAGTTTCATAGTGCTTTTATAAATACTCAAATGTTAATTTTTAAATATCAGCCGAATCACGAGGAAACCAGCATTGTATCGTCCCGGATACGCATAAGCATGCCGCATGCCGCGCAGGCTAACCAGGACATACGATTTTCGACTCCTGTGGATGTTCTGTTTCAGGAATCATTACTCTATACCTCTAGCTCCCTGAGACGGAATAGGTCGGCCCGGATTAGCCTGCGCGGACTGATCGGACTGAATTTGGTCGATACACTACACAGAGTCCATCATGATGCTTTTCTCGACGGACGGCTCATATTAAGGAAAGTTTGAGCCATTATAACTGATGCAACACTGTTTACGAAATGACATCGGTTGCAAGAAATAGTTCGACTTAAACGATATATTCGAGATTTCCCATCTTCGAGTTATCGCTAGTCAACTATAGTGCTTCTACAGACGTATCATGCTTTCTAAACCGTAAGACTGATTTATTGATTGATTGTTTGGTGTTCGATACTGAAGATATATTTATCCTGACACCAACTAGTCAGTCGTAATGCTAATCCTGCAATCCTGAGCGCCAGGGAGGGAAGCCATTACTACCGTGTTTAAAGTCTTTGGTATGACCCGACCGGGAATCGCACCCGAGACCTCTCGCGACCGCCTTAAAACTGAACGAGGGCTTATACGTATCTATATCTTTGCTCGTCTATATTGTGTCAGATGGGTAAATAGCTTAATTTTTACGAAAGTTTTCAACTTTATTCAATTATCATTTTACTTAATACCGTATTCTTACACTTTTTCCAAGGTGTTTTCACAGACATCTGCTGCAGATTTGTTGTATGTTGGAAAGGGTTAACGTACACCGATATAATAACGTCACATTTCACCTGTTTCGTCTTTACCCGTTCCCACATACAACAAATATGCAGGAGACGACTTCGAAAACATGTAGGCAAAATGGTGGTACATGTCAATAAATGGAAGTATACTTATCTAAATGATGTGAAAGCATTGCGGCTGAAACAGAAAGTGTTCGTTTTGAATAATATCTTTTTTTGTTACAAAGTTTTCAAAGGTCGTCTGCGGCATGTATAACAGTGTCTACCGGGAGAACGTTCAAGGTTGTTCTGACGTAAACAAAGTATCAGGTTACGCTTTGATCCCAAGATATACGTACGAGCAGTGGATTATATTTCTTATTTGTGTCAGGGCAGACTTAATCTATTTACATTTTACGACATGAGCGTTTACCGTTTAACCCTTTCCCACATCCGTCTAATCTGAAACAGAAAACTTTAAAAACGATCTAGGAAAAACCCCGAAATATCTCTGCAAATAAAAATTAATAATTGAAAAGAGTTGAAAACATTGTGTTAAAAAGAGAAAAATACTCATGATGAGCAGTAATGGTCCGTTCACAAGGAATATAGACTGATCAAGAAACATGATAACAATTGCCCAACGTGCGACTGGTAGATGAAAAACCTGGCTATGTTGTGGGTACTCAAAATAATCCTCCCAGTGAGAACTCACAACATAGAGTTTAGTTGAGGCCTAATCAAATATAGGTGGGAAAAGGACCAGTTTATTCCTCCTTATCTAGTACTCTGAAACTAATATTGTCTATTTCAAAAGGTATTGAAAAATACACACAACACGGATTATCAAGAGTACATTCATTTAAATAATCTATATATTTAAAAGTTTATAAAGTCTACATGACGCATCACTGTATTGGCCTGGAGTTTAAGAATTATGGAAGGATAGCTTGAATAGATTTAAAGCTAGAGCTATTGTACTTTCTTCTAAATACCATAATTATTAGCTATCAAGTAGTGCCGATCTTGTACTTGACGAAATTGCAAAAGGTTAATGCAGACCCTCATATTCTAAACGCTCTTTCATGTATTTGTCACATGCTTACACACACAGAAAATATATACGTGTTTGGCCATTTAATCGTGTCATAGACTTCACAAAATCAGTTCCAGCAGTCAAAGTGTCATGAAATACCAAGGATTTTAAAGACCGTGTGCATACAGAAGATAATGTGAACTTGCAATGTTCTATTAGACTAATTTTGAATAAACAAACTAAGCCAGATACACGTTAGGTGAAATGGCCACCGTAATATAACTGCTCCTCCGCTGAAAACGGCTATGAACCTATTTTTTTGACTTTTGTACAATATATTCATATACATTAAGAATGCGACGTGTTGTCATGTAATTTGCAAAGTGACCATTGCTCAACCCTTTCCCACGTGAAGACGCACTTTGACTCATTTGATGCAGACTTGAAAACAGTTTGACAAAATGAGAGATGGATCACAATAAGCGATTTCTTATGTTGTCATGCTGATTGCAAATCTATTCAATAATTATTCTTTAATTGGTATATATTTTCCATAGTTTTGCCTATTTGTTTTTATAGTTACATGCACACATTATGTTTTTGTCGCGCTTTGTTCAACTTTATTCAATAATTATTCTTTCATTTCTATACATTTTCCATAGTTCTGCCTATTTGTTTCCAAAGTCATTGTGAGCAATGCATCGTTTTGTCACGCTATTTTCAACTTTTGGTAAACGTTTCTAAAGTTGTCTGCTGCATATTTGTTTTATATATGTGAGCCAGGGTTGAACTAGATATACAGTCTTAGTCAACCACCCAATGGAGAATCAAACATGGCTGCTTAATACAAGTCAAATAAAGAACAAAAAGATGTTGTGGGTACATTTTCAAGTGGCTGCTTAATACAAGTCAAATAAAGAACACAAAGATGTAGTGGGTACATTTTCAAATGGCTGCTCAATACAAGTCAAATAAAGAACAAAAAGTGTAGTTGGTACATTTTCAAATGGCTGCTTAATACAAGTCAAATAAAGAACACAAAGATGTTGTTGGTACATTTTCAAGTGGCTGCTTAATACAAGTCAAATAAAGAACACAAAGATGTTGTTGGTATATAACAGGGCTCCTTCTGGCCAGGTAGCCTCTGTTGTGGGTTCTTTGTTCGAGGGTCAGTTAAATCTCAATAACGAACGGAATCATCGTTATACATTTTATTATGTATGTACAGAAACATCATCCTAAAAATATACATATAACAATAATAAGTAAAACAATACAAGAAAAGGTACAGTTGACAATTAGAAGCAGGGATTACGGACTAATGGCTGCATATTACTTGTATAAAGGTTCATTATGTCATTTGCTGACATGATGATCTTTTATTTACAAACAACGAATTACATGTAACGTGTAGCAGACTATCAAACAACATAATCTGAACAATACAATGTATACAATACAATGTAGCATACAATACAAATACAATACAATGTAGCATACAATACAAATACAATACAATGTAGCATACAATACAAATACAATACAAATACAATACAAAGCTACACGTAATTTACACTTACCAATTTAGGGAATTAGATGATCATACACACATCTGTCTCATTCTATTCGTGTCAATTATTGCTGTTATCAATTCAATCCAAATCCAACATTTCCAAATTACCAATCTAATATAGTGAGCAATGCAATAAGCATGAATTTAGACAGGTGAACTCAACTCAACAAGTTATATAAACTTGACATGTCACATCAAAAGTGACCCTATTACATACTTCTCCAGCCTATAAAATGACGTCTCGTCATTGTCATGTCAAAATCGTCTAATATGTCATGTAATAAATAAAATAAGTATACAATATGTGCATATACAAAATAGACATTCTCAGCAAAACAAACTTGTTACTTCGAACTTCAGCAGCATTACCTGTCACAGAAATATAAACAAATGTATGTCAGTTGATATATTCCAGTTAAACATGAAGAAAAATATATTAATTTCAAAACTCAGTTAATCTAAATTTACAAAACACTCCTCTCTTCCATGATAAATTGCGTCCACGCATTGACCTTCTGTAAAACTAAATTATTTATAAAAACTAAATCTCTTTTCTGAAAGGAAAACATAATTACTTAATTATTGAATCTAAAATACTATATACAACAGTTCTATCTATCTGCTCCAAAATTCCTGATGACATTAAAACATTCAGTGCCTCTAACTTTGAATCATGAGGTTTTACTACTACCTGATTCATCTGATACGAATCGAACCATGCTGGTCTTCGTTTCTCTCGTTGAGATCTTCTTGGGGCAGGTATTGGGGGAGATATTGCGTCTGGATTCTCTACTCTAAACACTTGTCTTTCAGTAACTGTTTCTCCAGACTCTCCTCCTTCTGTGCCATTTTTGCTTTCTAGACATTGCTTTTCGCTCACTGTCTTTTCATCTGTTCTTATCTGTATGTCTGTTATGTGTCCAGCTGCTGCTGTTCCATCATCTTTTGTATAATTTTCATTCTCGATATCTCTTTTATTGCTGTCGAGAGCATTAGATATATCATTTGTCCTTTCTGTATTCTCTGAGGCATTCGAACTGTCTCTGAAGCTTCTTTCTTCACCATCACGGGCATTTGTAAACTCTGTTCCTGTTCTGTCTTCCTTACTTAAGTCGTTTGTTGACTCTCTCCTAGCTATAACTTCTATATTCGAAGTTTTCCTTCCATATCTTTCAGGAGCATGAGCGTCCCCATGTATAACTGTAGTGTCTACAATTCTAGTTCCTGATCCTCCTATCATTTCTTCATCTGAGTCTTCACTCGACTCACTCACATCTATATTCTCCTGTAGCATGTTTCTTTTCTCAATTTCTTGTGTGGCCACAACTTTCTTCTTCTCCAGAGATATCCTCTTCTTTGGAAGTGGTTCTGTTCTTTCTGCTATCCTATCTCCAATTGGAAACAAATGGTTCCTATGCAATGTTCTTATTGCACCCGATGTTTCTGCTTTAACCTTATAAACAGGAATATGCTCGTTTGGCTGTTCTATAACAGTATACATGTCATTTTCGAATATATCTTGGATCTTGTGTTTGCCTTCAAATGCAAGAACTTTAACCAACACTCTGTCTCCTATTGATAAAGTGACTGCTTTTGCCTTCAAATCATAATGGCTTTTTTGTCTCTCTTTTGACTTCTTCAGATGTTTCAGAACTATTTCCTTTGTTACTTCTTTTCTGTTCTGAAGATCATCTATATAGTCTTTGGTTGTTCTATTCTGGTTTTCTGTCACTTGTTCGAACATTGAATCAACTGGTAGTTTTGGCTTTCTGCCGAACATAATCTCAAATGGTGAATATTTTGTCGAACTTTGAGGTGTGCAGTTGTATGCATATACCAAAGAATTGATATATCTTTTCCAGTCTGCTTTTTGGTCATTCTCTAGAGTCCCTAGCATTCCAAGTAAAGTTCTATTAAACCTTTCTGGGCCAGCATTTCCTTGTGGATGGTAAATAGATGTTCTAGTCTTTTCCATATTGGTCAATTGGCATAATTCTTTAATTATGTTAGATTCAAAGTTTGCACCTTGATCAGCATGTATTCTGGTAGGAATGCCATAATGAATGATAAAGTTGTTGTAAAAGGCTTCAGCTGTTGTTTTTGCTGTTTGATTCTTTGTAGGAATTGCCATTGCAAACTTTGTGAAGTGATCTGTAACAACCAATATATTTCCAATCCCTCCTTTGGATGGTTCTAATGTAAGATAGTCCATACAGACAAGTTCTAAAGGGTAGCTGGTATTTATACTGACTAACGGTGCTCTGATATCTGATCCACACTTTCGTCTCATACATCTATTACATTTTTCAGTCCAGTTTTCTGCATCCCTTGCCATACCGGGCCAGAAAAATCTTTCCCTTAAAAGCCGTATTGTTCTGTCTCTACCGGGATGTCCTACATTATCATGGAGTCCTTTCAAGACATCCTCTCTATAGCACTCTGGTAACACAAGTTGTTCTATAGTTTCTTCTTCTTCCTGAATCTTTCTGAAAAGTACTCCTCTTTTCAAAATCAGATGTTTGAATTGCTTCCTCATGATGAAGTCTTCTTTGGTCAAGTTCTTGGTTGGCACATGTTTGTCCATTACAGCTATTCTCCATCTGTCAATAACTTTATCTTTTCTCTGCTTACTTCTTAATTCTCTAAATTCTACTTGTGCCATTGGATATCCTTGGTCTTCTGTTGCCTCTATAATGTTGATATTGGTACAGATTGTCTCAATAAGTGGTTCTGTATCGGTATTACTGCAGATGGCTTTGACTACCTCGTTTTTTATTCTAACACTTTCTTGCTGTTCTTCTTTTCTTCTTTCATGTGGGTATCTTGACAATGCATCTGCATCTCCATTGTTAAGTCCAGATCGGTAATGTATGTCAAAATCGTACTCTCCTAATGCTGATGCCCATCTTTGTCCTGTCGCATCTAGTTTAGCACTGGTCAATACATATGTTAGTGGATTATTGTCGGTAAGTGCTGAGAAATGGTTGATAGCGAGATAATCTGAAAACTTTTCTGTCACAGCCCATTTCAGAGCGAGAAATTCCAACTTGTACGCACTGTAATTCTTCTCTGACTTTGTTAATGCTCTACTTGCATAGGCAATAACTCTTTTCAATTTTCCATCAGATTGGTTAAGTACAGCTCCTAATCCTGTTCCAGATGCGTCAGTGTGAAGCTCAAATGGTTTTGAAAAATCTGGATATGCTAAAATTGGTGGTCTGGTTAGAATTTCCTTTAGGTTTTCAAATATTGTCTGTTGATTTTCTGTCCATATCCATGGTTTTATTGGTGTTTTCTTCATCTTCTTTGAGCAGGTTGGTGGTAGGAGATCAGCTAAGGGTCTTGTTATCTTACTGAAATCTTTCATAAAACGCCGATAGTATCCACAAAATGCCAAAAAGGATCTCAATTCGTCGAATTTTGATGGAGTTGGCCAATTTTTAATCTTTTCTATCTTAGCTGGATCTGTCTCTACTCCATTTTCACTTACAATGTGTCCAAGAAATTGAACTTTTTCTTGAATGAAAACACATTTTTCTGGTGACAACTTTAAATTGCAATCTTTGAGTCTGGTCAAAACTAGATCAAGTCTGTGGAAATGTTCTTCAAAACTGTCGGCGAATACTATCAAGTCATCTAGGTATATAACGCATATTGACATGTTGTAGTCGTCAAGGCATTCCTCCATTAGTCTTTGGTAGGTTGCAGGTGCGTTACTTAATCAAAAAGGCATTTTGACATATTCATAGAAACCTAAATTTGATACACTGAAGGCTGTTCTCTCTTTGTGACATTCTTCAACTTCAACTTGATGATAGCCTGATTTCATATCGATGGTTGAGAAAACTTTGCTTCCTTGCAACACATCAAATATCTCCTCTATTTTGGGTAACGCATACGCATCTTTGACACTTCTTTTGTTGAGCATTCGATAATCCAAACACATACGGAGCTTTCCGTTTTTCTTTCTAACAAGAACAACATTAGATGACCAGGGAGACTTTGATTTTCTTATAATTCCTGTTGATAATAAGTTTTCCAGATGTGCCCTTACTTCAGAAATCATGGCAGGGGGGATTCGTCTGGTTGACTGCTTAAATGGTGTTTCATCTAATAGGTCAATTCTATGTTTAATTTTGTCACAAAATCCAATATCCTCTTCTCCTGTAGAAAAAATGTCTATGTGCTTTTGCAATAGCTGTGTTATATCTTTGAGTTGATCATCATTTAGTTTCTTGTTTGTGTCAATATTAACTTGGTCTAAAACACTATCATGTTTGGTATCTGCATCGGCTTCATTTGAAACATCTTCAATTTTAACTGGCTGCAGTTCACACAAAACCTCCTTTGGTGAGATAACAACGCTGTTTGTTGTTATATTCGAAACAGTGATATCTACAGCTTTGGTTCTTCCAAATTCATAATCAATAATTGCTGGAGTGATATCAATGAAGTTCGGTAATGAGGAGTCTGGTGATTCATGTATAAGAGCACATGTTTTGTGAAAGCCTAATTCTCTGTCTGTGCGTCCTTTGATTGTCTTGGTTTCATTTGGTCCTATAATTATCTTTCCTGGTTCAGCAGACCTAATTATGGCTATTTGGTTTCCATTCTTTCTTAATTCTCTATCTCTGATGACCATGCATCTAAAGGCCAAATACCAAGGTGTATGTAGGGAGGCACGTTGAAGGAACTGAATTCCAAAGTTCTGTTGACACTCTTTTAACAAAACATCAAGGATATTTGTTCCGAGTATTACTGGTGTTAAAATGGAATATGCAGTGTCAGGAGTAATCAGAAACAAACATGGAGTTTGTGAAGCTTTTGGAATACCATTTCCTGTTGTTAAATCAACTTCGATGTAACCATGATATGGAAGTGGTTGACCATCAGCACACTCAACTTTTAGGATGTTCTCTAACTGTTGTATAACAATGTCCGAAAGGTTCTTATCATAAAAAGATTGTGATAGTGTACTTATACAACTTCCTGTATCAACTAAGGCTTTTGTCTTGACATTATTTATCTCTATCTCAACTTCATTGGTTTCTCCAACTAATTTAGGGCCTTGATAATTAGTGCCTTGGTTTGACCCAACAACTGAGGCACTTATGCTTTTGGGCAATCCTTTGCAATGTGTCCAAATTTCTTGCAGTTAAAGCACTGTCTTTGTTTTGGATTAGGGCAATCCTTAATCATATGTCCCTTTCCATCACAGCCAAAGCAAGTTGGTTGGAAATTCTGTGATCCTAGAGGTCTCCTATGACCTTGGTTAGTATCATTGTGTTCTTGTTTATGTTGATATTTGTCACTATTGTTGCTCCTATATCTATTTCCACTTAAATTTCCTCGATATGATTCTTGGCCTTGCTTAATGTCTTCTTGTTGTTTTTCTAACTTGTCTATCCTCTCATTAATCTTTAGTAGAAGACCTTTCACTTCATCTAGCTCTGATGGCTTCTTTTCCACATTTACATTAGCATGACAATGTCTTGGTTCTGAGTTCTTCATGTCTGCTTCTATCTTCCTTAGTTCAATCTTGAATTTATCATAGTCAGATATTATATCATATTTATATGAAGCCATATGTTTTATTTCAGACAATAGTCCTTGGTATAAAACTCCTTTTAAAACCATGTCATTCTTTGGTAAGGCATGCAAGGATACAGCTTGTGAATATAATTACTCTAAACGAGAAGCATAACTTGCAATTGTCTCTTTTGGTGACTGCTGGCAAGAGTAAAACTTTCTAAGTACACTCTCTTCAGTTTCTACACTCCCATATGTACTGTTAAGTTTAATAAGTACTTCATCCAAACTAATGCCAGGTCCTAGTCTCCTAATAATATCTGCAGCATTCCCTTTTACAGCTCTCCTGACTCCCAATAAAATCTGTTCTCTGGAAAATGCTTTGTCAGCTAACAGGGACTGTATCTCAAATTTGAATGTTTCCCATGATGTTTCGCCTTTATTATCTTCTCCATAAAAAATAGATAATTTTGGAAAATGATAGCTTCCTGATGTATGTGAGCTAGTATTGTCTTGATTAGAAATAGCTTTTCCAAATTTGGCTAAGAAATCCACTAAGTCTCCTGGTGACTCTACATGAGGTGAGAGATGTAACATGTGAAAAGCATCTATCAGCTTTTTATCATCCTCTGTGAATCCACCAGCATAATCCAATTTCTCCTCTTCTATCTCCTGTTTCTCCATGCTTATATTATTAAGCTAAGATAACTCTCAAATAATTGAGTAATTGTTGCACTAAATAACACTAATGTGACAAGTGAAAACACTGTAATTCAATTTTACAAACACCTGTTTACTAGACCGATCAAACTTGTAATTTCATAACAAATCTACTATTTCATTATAAACCTATGACAAATATAAATATGTTTAGTATTTCAAACTATAAGTATATATTAAAGTCGTAATTTAATCAAAATAGATTAATGTGTTTCAAATTAATTGGTAAGTATTGCTAAATTATTATTATAACATAATACTATGGTATATCAAATTACATTAGTCTAATAATCAATTAATTCGTTACTAGAAAATGAACTGTTCACTGTTAAAGATCTGTAAAAAAAAAAATCAAATTCAACTAAGTATTATCTCCCTTGGTCAGCCAAATCTTAATGCAAAGGTCAAAATTCAATATAAGTAAATTAACTATTTTACATTAAAGACCTGTAAATGAAAATACAAATTTATTAATTCAACAAAATAGTTTCTCCATTTGGTCAGCTTAATCTATATCTGTAATCAAAAGAACAATATAATTTATAAATAAAGGTAAATATTGAGTAAATGTAAACAATAGTTCAGTCAAAATAACAATGCATTCAAAATATAAGGGTAAATACTGTGCAAGGGTAAATAATAGTAAGTAATAGTAAAGTCGAGTCTGTCAATGTCTAAACCAATCAAATTCAAGGGTCAAAATCTATCTACCAAGGAATAAACAACTCCAAACCTGTTAAACCAATCAGTATTCAACCTATAAATGATGTATATAAAGGTTACAGGTTATAAGGACGGGAACCAGCTTACCAAAATCCAATATAAAGACTATGAGGCAGCAATGTGTTCTGTATATCAGCTGGGAACCAGTACACTGAAACATGGGGGAACCAATGGAAAGTCGGGAAATAAACAGGAAGTGTTTTTCAACCAATCAAAAGAGAAAGGTCAAGGTCAAATAAACACAACATGTACAAAAATATTACTCCATCAATGAAAAAGTCTGATCTTGATTCACTAAGTAATAACATGTGAATCTTTCTCTCACAATGGCATACAGTTTACATGTATAATATAATGGTACTAAATATCAGTAAAATGGCATTTGTACACCTTTAGATAATAAAATCTGCTGATTCCATGCCAGTATGTATCTGACTGCACATATATGTTTTAAACAGACAATTGTTTTGTAATAATTTCTCTGTTTCAAACAAACACAGACATCATTACTAAATCAATTACATGTAGATATAAACAATCCTTTTCCTTATTAATGGCTGACAGCTGAAACAACAAATTGTGTAATCTTTACAGAAATTAAGGTGTACTCACACATGTCTTTATCCTAATCCTATATTCCTACACAATGTACACTGATCACAGTCCTAAATATCCTTTCATTGTCCTACTTAAAACTAATTTAAGAAACTGTCCGCAAGTCCTTCACCTCTCCATTTAAAATAACTGTCCACGGTTATGTATACACACTGGTCACAATAAAGGGTAAAAATCCAATGATGGGTATCCTGTGCAGTCATGCTTGGTATGTTTACTGCAATAGTCATCTAAACATCTAACTTTCCAGCTTGTTCGTAGTTCACTTAAACCATATTGGGCGCCAAAATATAACAGGGCTCCTTCTGGCCAGGTAGCCTCTGTTGTGGGTTCTTTGTTCGAGGGTCAGTTAAATCTCAATAACGAACGGAATCATCATTATACATTTTATTATGTATGTACAGAAACATCATCCTAAAAATATACATATAACAATAATAAGTAAAACAATACAAGAAAAGGTACAGTTGACAATTAGAAGCAGGGATTACGGACTAATGGCTGCATATTACTTGTATAAAGGTTCATTATGTCATTTGCTGACATGATGATCTTTTATTTACAAACAACGAATTACATGTAACGTGTAGCAGACTATCAAACAACATAATCTGAACAATACAATGTATACAATACAATGTAGCATACAATACAAATACAATACAATGTAGCATACAATACAAATACAATACAAATACAATACAAAGCTACACTTAATTTACACTTACCAATTTAGGGAATTAGATGATCATACACACATCTGTCTCATTCTATTCGTGTCAATTATTGCTGTTATCAATTCAATCCAAATCCAACATTTCCAAATTACCAATCTAATATAGTGTTAACCAAACAAGGGAAAATGACTGACTGACCAAATCAAATTGTCATGTGACCAAAATTGGCGGGAGCAATGCAATAAGCATGAATTTAGACAGGTGAACTCAACTCAACAAGTTATATAAACTTGACATGTCACATCAAAAGTGACCCTATTACAGGTACATTTTCAAGTAGCTGCTTAATACAAGTCAAATAAAGAACACAAAGATGTAGTGGGTACATTTTCAAGTGGCTGCTTAATACAAGTCAAATAAGGAACACAAAGATGTTGTTGGTACATTTTCAAATGGCTGCTTAATACAAGTCAAATAAAGAACACAAATATGTTGTTGGTACATTTTCAAGTGGCTGCTTAATACAAGTCAAATAAAGAACACAAAGATGTTGTTGGTACATTTTCAAATGGCTGCTTAATACAAGTCAAATAAAGAACAAAAAGATGTTGTTGGTACATTTTCAAGTAGCTGCTTAATACAAGTCAAATAAAGAACAAAAAGATGTTGTTGGTACATTTTCAAGTAGCTGCTTAATACAAGTCAAATAAAGAACACAAAGATGTTGTTGTTACATTTTCAAGTGGCTGCTTAATACAAGTCAAATAAAGAACATAAAGATGTTGTTGGTACATTTTCAAGTAGCTGCTTAATACAAGTCAAATAAAGAACAAAAATATGTTGTTGTTACATTTTCAAGTAGCTGCTTAATACAAGTCAAATAAAGAACACAAAGATGTTGTTGTAACATTTTCAAGTGGCTGCTTAATACAAGTCAAATAAAGAACATAAAGATGTTGTTGGTACATTTTCAAGTGGCTGCTTTAACAAAGACAAGAAAATCATTGATTGTTTTAGTTAATGCAAAAGGATAAAAATCGAAATATTTGAGGGATCCATCGATTTTCGTAGAACATTAAAACTTCGTGATTATCATAATTTGATGATGTCATTAATATAAACCCTGTTCTTCGATTCAGCTATTGGGAGCTGTACTAACAGTCAATTGAGAGGGTTTTAAATATTTCTGATGTCAACAGTTTCATTTAGTTCTCGGCAGCGTACTTCTTAAATGCTTAGGGTCACGAACTTAGGAGACAACAGTAAATGTTTATCAAGCTTTGTAATTCATGCATGCTTAAATGTTGTTTATAAAAAGCAACGAGTAATAGGAAATGCTGCAACGTTGTTGTCAAAAGACAGATACGTTCAAGCGATAGCTTCGAATAATCATATGTTAGACATATATTTCTTTTCATTCATTCCGAGGCGATCAGTTCACCTAACCATGTTTTTTTTTCTTACAACAGTACTCAACACAGTAATTTGTCCAAGCACCGGGTGCTTTGATTATTATTATCTCCTGCCCAATCGATGGTGGAGGAATGACGTTTGTCTCTTTGGCTTTTGTCGGACGTGGGAGTGAATTTTAGCCGAGCTGGAATTCATACTCACAATAAACAGATTGACAGCCCGCTACTGACAGAGCTACCGGGATTCAGTTTGTCACCCAAAATCATTGATAAGTGTTTAGTCGACATGATAAACTATAAAAGAAACTTATTCAAAACGGCGTTAAATCCCAAAAGAATAAACACAAAGTAATCAATAGACCCGTACCATTACCTTGCAATCTGTGAACAAAGAAAGAAAGTTTTGAATAGTATCGGAATATTAAAACTAACAGTTGCATAAAGTTGAGCCTTTCATAAAGTTGGCATTTCTAACCAGCGTAGGTTCAGATCACTTTGGTCATCTGCAAAGTTCAATCTGAATCCTCAAAGTTGGACCGAACTTTATAACGAACCTATGTAAGTACCATATTAACAATGAAACTCACTGCATTGATTAAAAGGCTGAATTGGACTTATACTTTTCACAAAAATCAACGTGTACCTTTACCCATGGGAGTGTTCCTATCGTATGGTATTCATATATACCTTATAATTAACCCTTTTACACATTCAGACGCCTTTTTGTCGCGACGCAGAAGAGCGTAGTCAATATTGAATACGAGTCAATTCTGGACCATGGCGTTACGTAATCGAAAGGGTAGCAACCCATATTATTACTGTAAAGAGAAATCTGTAATATGTTTGCAAAAAAAAAGAACCTTCATGAATCAATAAATTGTATTAACTGATTTAAGAAACAACAAGATGCAAATTACCTATGTCTTCTACCGTTATTACAAATCTTTAGACACATTTACTTTGTTTTTAATAACTTTACCCAAACTTCTTAGGCTTCGCCTTTTTTGATCACCTAGCGCCAAAGTCTCATGGTGAGCTATTCTGATCACTTTTTGTCCGTCGTCCGTCGTCTGTCGTCCGTCGTCCGTCGTCGTCCGTCGTTGACTTTTAGCTTTAAACATCATCTCCTCCTGAACCACAGGACTAATTTCATGTTCCCTTGGTGGCCTTCTTTCAAAATTGTTCAAAGATTTCAATTCAATTGTGAACTTTGGTTGAGAAAGGGGGCAAAATGTCCGAACTTTAAAAATCTTCTCCTCTGAATCTGCATGTCAGATTCAAATATAGTTTAGTAGAAATGTTCCTTTAGTAAACTTCTACAAAGGTTGTTCAATGCATACTGTTTGGTTGAAAAACATGGCAGTCAGAAGGCATCAGAAAAGGCGCAAAATCGTCTCGTTAACTTTTAGCTTTAAACATCATCTCCTCCTAAACCACAGGACCAATTTCATCCAAACTTCACAAGAATGTTTCTTTAGTGGCTTTCTTTCAACATTGTTCTAAAATTTAGAACTTTGGTTGCTTCGGCATCAGAAAGGGGGCAAAATGTCCAAACTTTAAAAATCTTCTTCTCTGAATCTGCATGTCAGATTCAAATATAATTTAGTAGAAATGTTCATTGGGTGACTTTCTACAAAGATTGTTCAAGGCATACTGTTTGGTTGAAAAACATGGCGGTCAGGAGGCTTCAGAAAAGGGGCAAAATTTCAAAATTTGGAAATTCCATTTTTGTTTAAGTCCTTGTCTGATATTAAGCAAATTGAATAGGAATCTTACTTCAGTGACTTACTTATTTTTTTCAAGCCATATTGATTGGTTTCAAAATCATAGCAACCTCGCGTCATCACAAAAGGGGTAAATTGATTTTTTTTAGCTACAAATGACAACTCCTACCATTCCACTAGACCAATTTCAATGTAATTTCACAGGAATGTTCCTTTGATGGTCCTCTTTCAAAAGTGTTCAAAGACTTACATTCGGTGTAGAACGTTTGTCGCTGTGGCATCAGAAATTGAGAAAAATACCCAAACTTTAAAAACCTCCATCTCCATAATCCATTTGTCAGATTCCAAGATAATTTGGCAGAAATATTCTTTGAGTGACTCTCTACAAAAACTGTTCAACCCATATTAATTTCGTTGACAAACAGGGCAGCAAAGCCGCATCAGGAAAGCTGCAAACAAATTACAAAACTTTATAATTCCATTCTTATTAAAGTTCTTGTAAGATTTCAACATACAAATGGCTTTTACTGATAAACTATTTATTTAACTGAGTGTCCACTCCTTGCAGTTTCATTTGAACTCCTGATTAAATTTTCACAGATATTTGCAGTTAAATATTTGCTTCTAATTTACTATCATTCAGGTGATCGATTTATGGCCATCTTGGCCCTCTTGTTTACTAGTTTGATTACTGACCCTTACGACACGATTCATCAAAGCTACGCTTTTTAATTGTTTGGTTTACGGCAACATTCGGGGATTGTTTGCCTATTTATAAAAAATATGTTGTATTTCTAAACTTAAAACGTTCCTCCCCATACAGTTTGTTCATTCAGACCATTTCATTCTTGCTATATGTTGACTTTTCATAAATGCTCAATTTTGAACACAAATATCTTTATCACAGTTTTTGTCTTTGTTACAACGCGGAAACGATACTAACGTCACGTCAGCGATTTGACGTCATAACGTTGCGCCAAAACCGGTACATTTCATGTAGAAATATGGTAACGTTAAGTGCATTTTTCGAAAAACGCCTTATAGATCACGTTATGTGGTAAAAATAATTAACTAAGCTGAATATGACGCTCGCCAAGGCTCGCGGCATATCAACTTGTTTAATAAAAGTGATAACAATTAAACACTCATGAAATATCCTCTATTTAAACTTTATTGAATTAGGCTATTTCTATTTTTATGTTTATATACTCCCGTTTTTGTTACCATACTTCTGCTAAACTGGAAGGAGAATATATTTCCCCCTCTCCTTCCAACGTTTGTGTTATACTTAACTTATAACTAGAGGCATTGCACCTTAATATATGTTAATATTTAAGCACCTTTTTTTGTATCTAATTAAACTAGTTACCATTGATAAGTGTTTTGTCAGAGATACCGGGGTTCGGTTTGGCACCTAGGAAACATTGATAAGTGTTCTCATAGAGCTACCAGGGTTCGGTTTGTCACCAAGGAACCATTGATAAGTGTTCTGACAGAACTACCGGGGTTCGGTTAGTCACCCAGGAATCATTGGTAAGTGTTCTGACAGAACTACCAGGGTTCGGTTTGGCACCCAGGAACTACTGTTAAGTGTTCTGACAGAACTACCAGGGTTCGGTTTGGCACCCAGGAATCATTGATAAGTGTTCTGACAGAACTACCAGGGTTCGGTTTGGCACCCAGGAATTATTGATAAGTGTTTTGACAGAACTACCGGGGTTCGGTTTGGCACCAAGGAACCATTGATAAGTGTTCTGACAGAACTACCAGGGTTCGGTTTGGCACCCAGGAATTATTGATAAGTGTTCTGACAGAACTACCAGGGTTCGGTTTGTCACCCAAGAATCAATGATAAGTGTTCTGACAGAACTAGCGGGGTTCGGTTAGTCACCCAGGAATCATTGGTAAGTGTTCTGACAAAACTACCGGAGTTCGGTTTGTCACCCAGGAAGCATTGATAAGTGTTCTGTCAGAGCTACCAGGGTTCGGTTTGTCATCTAGGAATCATTGGTAAGTGTTCGGACAGAGCTACCGGGGTTCGGTTTGTCACGAAGGAATCATTGATAAGTGTTCTGTCAGAGATACCGGGGTTCGGTTTGTCACCCAGGAATCATTGATAAGCGTTCTGACAGAGCTACCGGGTTCGGTTTGTCACCCAGGAATCATTGATAAGTGTTCTGTCAGAGCTACCAGGGTTCGGTTTGTCACCCAGGAAGCATTGATAAGTGTTCTCACAGAGCTACCAGGTTCGGTTTGGCACTTAGGAACCATTGATAAGTGTTCTGTCAGAGATACCGGGGTTCGGTTTGGCACCTAGGAACCATTGATAAGTGTTCTGTCAGAGATACCGGGGTTCGGTTTGGCACCTAGGAACCATTGTTAAGTGTTCCGACAGAGCTACCGGGGTTCGGTTTGGCACCAAGGAACCATTGATAAGTGTTCTGTCAGATATACCGGGGTTCGGATTGTCACCCAGGAATCATTGATAAGTGTTCTGACAGAGCTACCGGGGTTCGGTTTGTGACCTAGGAACGATTGTCAAGTGTTCTGTCAGAGATACCGGGGTTCGGTTTGTCACCCAGGAATCATTGATAAGTGTTCTCATAGAGCTACCAGGGTTCGGTTTGTCACGAAGGAATCATTGATAAGTGTTCTCATAGAACTACCGGGGTTCGGTTTGTCACGAAGGAATCATTGATAAGTGTTCTGACAGAGCTACCGTAGTTTGGTTTGTCACGAAGGAATCATTGTTAAGTGTTCTGTCGCCGTGATATAACTATAAACACAAACTGTTAAACGGCGTAAAACCACCAAAAAAACACCATAAAGCTATCAAAACCATACCATTACCTTGCACTCTGTGAACAAAGAAGTCACGTCTTGAATAGTATCGTATTGTGCGTCTCAATGTAATCATTGTATAAAGTTTATCCTGTCCACGGGAAAATAAATAAGTTCGCTTTTCTAACCAGCGTAGTATTCAAATCACTTTGGCCATATCCTTAGTTTAACAGAATCTTCACACTTTTGAAATTGCTAACGAACCAATGTAAGTACTATTTGAAAAATGTATTCCTGAAACACGTTGTGGGGATTCATAGGCTGATCTGAACCTACACTATCCATAAACGTTTAACGTGTATCTTTATCCATGGACGGATTCATATTGTATTGTATACTTATATAAATTTACCTCGTGTCTCTTATTCAACTATATATCTAACCCTTTCAAAAAAACATACGTTTTATGACGCCTTTGCAGCAGAAAACATTGTGGCAAGAGAAGAATATATTTATATAGAGCGTATTCTCCTCTTGTCAGGAGGTTTTATACTTCATTAAATAGTTTATCTTTTATTTATTGTGTTTTCCGTTTTTTTTTTTATAAATGTTTACAAAGTCGTGAACTGTCGTTTGGTTCAATGTGATAAAGGGTTGATAAATGTATACTCTATATACTATTGGAATCCGATCAGATGTCTTTGTTCATTAACATTTACTGAATAATTAATATGTATATGTAGACCTGTTACCCTTTTAGAGTCATTCACATACACATTTAAGTTATACTCGTATTCGATTTTTGAAGGCACAGATGTCGCAGTGGTAGAGCGTCGGCCTCTCATACTGAAGGTACCAGGTTCTGGAAATGTTTTCGCACGCACAAACGGTGCGAGTACTTGTTCAGTCTTTAGGAAGAATACTTAAAATAAGAATAGATAACACATCTGGCCCTAGCATTGCAATCAGTTTGTGTTTAACGCTTTTTATTGCATCGCTTTGTTTGTTACATGCATTTCATTAGGTATATTTTATTGCCAATATACATGTAAAAATTATAAACATACAATAGTACAAACGTAACAGAATATATAGGCAAACAGGTTTAGATTACACAAAAGCTATATCGCACAACCAGATAACTTGTTGAGATTATTTTAAATAATGAAAAATATATTAACATCATGCATATTACACAATTAACTTAAAATTCAATAACAATTTTAATTGTTTTGCATTTTGATAATAAAATGTGATAATGATCATGAAATGTACACATTTGTGGGAGGCTGTTTGTCGAAACCTTGAATAGTAAGTTAGCTTCAGATTACAAATAACATTGTTAAATAGCCACGGTGCAGCTACAATTAAGACCAAAGAATCAATTTAAAGATGACATGTTAAGGTGTATCTCAATCTGATAACCTATATGACGTCAATACTTATTGATTTAAATTATTGGACATAAATTTGTGAATCATTATAAACTTGGTGAACAACGTGTATAGCTGTTAAAAAGTTGAATTCCTGAATTTTTGTAGAAGATTTTGATAATGAAGAATTTATCGACAGGATAAGTCATTGTAAGTTCGATTTTTGTTTTGTTTTGTTTATTAAACTTTTACGATGCGCTCTTTTTATATAATTTTGTTTCGCTAGGAGCGAAGTTGTCTGTTTATATGTGAACGTAGTAAGTTGCCTGAAAAAAATGTTATGTGAGGTGAATCTGCGAGAAAGTCATTAAACACAAATAACATGAACTGGCCGCCGTGATATATTTAACTCCAATCAATAAATTACACTAAATGGAAAGTCGATAGAATATATGTTGGGCATATGGTTCAGATAATATTCCCTTACTTTTAACTGTACATTACTTGTATCTGATTTAAATTAAACTGAATCTTGTGAACTCAACTTTGACACTCATTTCATAACAACGAACATGTACATTTTAGCATGGCTTACCATAAATATAATTTGTAAAATAATTGTAAATGCTATTTGTGGCATTACCTCTAAGAAACGGTATTCGCCATACATGGTCAATATGTGTAAATACAATAGGACTTTGGTCCCACTTTGATTTATGTTGGCAATGACGAGGTCCGTCGAGACTAGAATTTTGAGTTCGATTTCTGACTTGCTCATTGAAACTGTCCGAAAGAAGTAATTTTCATAATTTGTCGACTATTCGTGTAGGTAACGTTTGCACTTCGTAAAGACTTTTAGAGAAACGGAACATATAATGATAGTATATATGTTACAGATGAATCGTTTCTGGGTAAAATAGGACAAACATTTGTTTCAGTTCGATCGCATGATATTCGGCGAAGTCACAATGCACGTAAAATACCCAGTGTGTTAAATTTTCATTTAGATTCAGTACTCTTTTATGAATTGATAAGACATGATTTTTGTTTTGTTTTTAAAATTGTATTTGAATAGTGACAAGTCAACGCAACGGCTGTCTCTGTATCATTGCTGGTACCCGGAAAGTCTCTAGACTATATATATACTGTATATAAGAACTAAGAAAACCAATATCTTGTCATGTCTTGGTATCTGAAATAACACTGAATCTGTTAGACTCACGTGTGCACCACATTGGTAAACAACGAACACGTACATATATGCATGACAGTCCGTTACCTGTGTATTCCGGTTTTGATACGTACAGGTATGCATGACAGTTCGTAACTTAAGTTATCCAGTTCTAAAACGTGCATGTATGCATGACAGTTTGTAACCTGTGTACTCCGGTTTTAATACGTACATGTATGCATGACAGTTCGTAACTTAAGTACTCCAGTTATAATACGTGCATGTATGCATGACAGTTCATAACCTAAGTACTCCAGTTCTAAAACGTGCATGTATGCATGACATTTTGTAACCTGTGTACTCCGGTTCTTTTACTGTATATTTGTGCTTCATCCTCTGAAAGTTGATCTCTCGTTTAAACTATTACCCTTGGTGGTATTGCTAACGATTCGGATGTTTCATCCTGTTTGCATTCGCAGGCATTTAGACTAGCCACATATACGTCTGTCACCAATAGACTAAATAATCTAAGTGGAATTACAGCAGGTTGCGCCGGGAGAATGTTGAAAGAACGCTTAGCCCAAAACAAATAATCCAACCTTATTTCTGTCGGTAACATTGAGAGCTGTGATTAATGTGTTTTGAGTTCTTATCCCAGCTCGTCCTTCTTTCCGACGATTGAATATACATGAACGACTAGTACCTGGCACCAATGAATGATAGCGTATATGGTGTGTTATGTACGTATGAGTAAGAGAAAGCATAAACCCATAGTTTAGTAAATTTACTGCCGATGTGTAATAACGGATTGATAACTTTATTGATTAACTAATTGATAAGTAATTTACCTAAAGTGTGTTTCATGGATTTTTCTAAAAACTCGTGTAAGCCGTCGAACAATGCCGCCACACTGAAATACCGAATGAAAAAAACAAGGCAACAAATGAGCGCGAATTATGTCACCTAGATCTAAGTCAATTTGATTTTGAAAACTCTATTTAATGAACGAATCTACCATTTTTGCATGACATGATCCAGTGTTGTTCGTTTGGAGTACTGTAATAGACTGGCATCTATTGTTGTAACCTTGTTTATGTAAGATGTACATTTTGATTGAAATTTACGCTAATGCTGCCTTATCGCCATCTGACATTATGCATAAGGCGTAAAAACGTGCTAAAGTGCATTATGATTAAATCGATCCTATGAATTTATTTCATGTTATGTTTACACGCCCTTGTGTTATCATTATGTGATGTGTATCAATCAGTTTGTACATATGTATTGCGAATTCTATATTTTGATATATGCATTTCTCATTAGATATGTAAATACTTCATAACGTGATGTGTACTGGTTATTATGTTTTGTACATTTCCCAATTCGTTATGTTTATACTTCCTTACGTGACGAGTACATATAATTATGTTTTTGTTATCCCAATGTCATTACAATGTACGTGTACACTTCATTATGTTATATGCGTTTATTTATATGTAATGTGTGTACACGTATTTGTGGTATTGTAGTATGCATTCTGATATGCAAAAATAAAAGATATGTTTATTCTGCTACTCCAGCTTAACTCAAGTGCAAAGCCCTAAATTTACTTAATGTTGAAGTTTGTCCCATTTTGCTAAATCGCCGACTTCTTAACCCAGGTGAAGTGGAACATTCTTGCCAATGTCCCGACTGTTACAGTTAATATGTAAGGAGGCTACCTGATTATTTGCAGTTCAGTAGAGTTGTGGCACCCGGCTGCCATGTCTAGCGGAAGTTGATTATGTTGGAAACCCAAACTTAAACGTAATTGTAACACGTTGCCGCTCTGATGACCAATCGCAAATTTAAAGTACTATCTTAGACATTATTTTATCTTCAAACTCTATATTATTGGTAGTGAAATGTTAGATACCCATACTATAGCAAGCCTATTGTTAAGGACTTATAATATTGTGCAACGTTTGCTTTTCCGGTAAAACTCTTCTTTATTTCCCCAAATAATCATTTTCGAACTGGTATGATCATAGCTTGTGACACGCAGAAGATGCTCAGTGCTCCATAGCTCTATCATGAACGTTTTGGAACTACCCCAGTTTACCTGATATAGACGGCGTTTAACGCCTCATGTTAAAGACGACTTTCAATAACATTATAGGAAAACACGATGTATTAAACTTAGTATCAAAATCATACCATGCAAAGCTTTAGACGTTTGTTACGTGTATGACCACAGACCCTTTCAAAGTACACACATGTACACACAGGTACAATGTTGAGACGAAGCTATGAAGTTGTAATCAGAAACACTAATACTTAAATGGATAGAGATATTTCAAGCATTTGCATACACTATTTCAAAAGAGTTTGTTGAACATTTGTTTGACAAGAATTAATAGAGACAAATATAATTTAAACATGTAGGTGGAAAATAAAAGGTTTGGTGAGGTTGTTTACCACACAAGATATTCATCTCTATGATTCTGGCCACCAGGTGGGGGAGGGGCAGCACTTTGGAGATTTAATGTGTGCCTAATGACAGTGGAGCGACACTGGCCCTCTTGGTCCTCTTGTTCTCAACAGTAATCAACCTAAGATACACAATTGGCGAAAAGGAAAATTTTCAAAATCTATGGGGAGGCTAGGCAAAGTGTTTATTATTCAAAGTTTGTCAATTATTGAGAAAATAAATATTGATACAACACTGTGACGTGGATAAAAAAAAGCACACAATTATTAACATACAACTGTTAGGCAAAGTACTACAGAACCCCGTGCGAAATGTTACATGTTGATTCTGTGTCTAATGAAATGTCAAATCAAATATGACCGAACACTGGTGTATTAGCAAAACATGCATAAGCACCAAATGTGTGATCGTTGTTTACAAAAGACTGGCTCAAAATGTTACAGAGGCAAAGGGTTACAGTAGAGTTTTCCGACATATGACGAACGTATTGCGTCATTATTGTAGTACTCACATAGATTATTGTTTATATAAAGGATGTTACGGTGATAAACAACGCAAATGTTTACTTTGAAAAGTATGCTGCTCTCATACAGTATCCGAATATCCTTGCGATTATGAAAATACAGTTTTAGGCAAACAAAGAGAAGAATGGACAGGAAAAATAATAACAATTTGAAGGCTTATAAATCTTTGCGAATTTCTTACGAATGGTTGCGAGTGCTTACGAATTTCTGCCGATCATTGCGAGTGTATAACAATCCATTATAAGAATTTCTTACGAATGTTGCAGGTGGACATGCGAGTGTTGCGAGTGCTTGCAAACACCTATGAATAAAGCGATTGCTTAATCGATTGCTATTGCGACTGCGTCTCTTCGTCACTTGTTCTCCAACCGCCGTACAATACACATCGAGTAAAGATAATCATGCCAAGAGGCGTCAAGAGGTGCTCCAATTCTTGCGAATATCTTACGAATGTTGCGAATGCCTTGCGAGCACTGCAAATACATTGCGATGATTAAGAATGGCTTACGAATACTAACGAGTATGTTGCTAACAAGTGATGAATATGCCTTCCTGCGAATTTTAGGAGCATGTTGCTAATATTCACGACAATAAACGAATGATAGCGAGTGGTTAAGAACATTAAAAATGCCTTGCGACCATATCCCTAGCGTTACGATTAATTGACGAGTGCTACTCACAAGGACAATCGCAAGGAATTCGGGACTGTGTGAGAGCACGATTAACGACAGCTGGATTGTGACTACCATACGGGGTATAGTGTTACTCTGTAACAATATTGATACTCTGTAACAATAGCGCTACTATGTAACAATAGTGTTACTCTGTAACACTATGCCCCGTGTACGATGTAACATATTGCACTAACCACGCATGACGATATGGAACCTGTCTACATCATGCATTATAAATGTTCTTATTGTATATCTTAGGTATTCCATCATTCAAGTCTTGCGTAATTGTCAACCGGAAGTTACATCTACCGAACAGATAAAATGGCAACACCAAAAACAGTTTTAAAAACCTAGAGAATGACACAATCATTTAAACCATATGTTTCTGAACATTGAGTGTAACACTTTGCCTTGTGTAACGTAATACCCCTGGAATGACGATTTACTCAATTTCGACATTTTACAGCAATAACACCTGCACACATTCGGCTTGAACAAGGACAACCACCAAACTAATACTTATTAGACAAAATGATAACAAATAATAAGCCATTGAAACTAAAAAAGCTAATATCAAACACCAGGTACACCTCTTCACAAGCTTACACATATTCATTTGAACTTAATATTTGCAGGACTAAAAACAGTGCCTACATTTTTAGTTAATTCTTACTAAGTTAAGGGTAATAACTCAGATGAAACAAGGTTTCGGCAAAAGCAAAATCCCAGATGCACATCTTCACATGCTGACAATCATTCGTTTAAAGTTGCTTGACCGTAACTCATAGCTGATCGTCATATGTCGTCCACTCTTTTATCTACATTTATATACATATATTTCAAGAGCCATACCTCTGAAATGTTGCTTGTACGAAAACAAAATCACCAGTGCACAAATTCACACGATGACGACAATGCCCGTTAACTGTTAACACTCAAAAATATGATTGGAGACGCAGGCAACACAATTTGTCGCGCACTCTAATTGTACGCCTATTTTGCCTTGAAAAAGGGTTGCACTTCAGTTGAACTGCTACGAAAACAAGACCCAATGTGCACATTTATATATGCCGCTACACATTTCTATACTGTTTCACGACCTTAGCTCAGATAACTCAGCTAATTATTACCGAATCAAGGGTCATGTCGTTGCTTGAAATATGAAGGGATTTGTTGAATAAATACAAACCCCCACGTTCTAAACGTGCATACATGTTAAATCACAAAATTCCCACTATTCATTACTCGGCTGAAAATGGGTTTCTGCCAAAACAAACCCACAGGTGCACTGTTTCTAATTTGACTTACAATATTTACATTTTCTGTAAAGTGTCATGGCTGTAACTCAAATATGTATAGAGGTGATTGCGACAGACACAGAGACATATAACTAAAACCAACATATATCTCCCAATTTTATAATTTGGGGAAGACGTACGGATAAGGCAAATAAGGATTATACTAAAATGTATTTTGAAATATGATACTCTGTATGACGTATATATGTATTGTTTGTAAAGATTGTACGATACTGTCTTTTGTTCGCATTTAAACAGTGGAACTTGAATCTATACCTGATTACCAAATTGATATAGTAAACACATTTAAAATGTTGAGAATGTGGATTTGGTTACGGAAAAGAAACATACGTGGTTAGTGAATTGAATGGCGATCGCGGCAGTTTCGATTATTATGCGAAATGTATATATTACGTAACAGAAAAGTATTGATTAGAGCAGGGACGTAAATAAGACTTATCTACGTCCCTGATTAGAGACGAAAAAAAAATGTCACTAAATGAGAAATTGCCACCAACATAGATATTGATCAACCTTCACATATGTGCAGTTTGATCCAGCTCTGCACTGTTTGCTGATTAGTGACGGACAGTTTCTACCTTTTAGTATGTTTTTGTGAATTTGAATCCGGTATATTTCTATACTTCATTACAGGTCATAAATATGCCAATATTTGGTTTTCCTGGAACAAGGATCATGATCATATATATATAAGGAGAAGTGTGGTTATGTGACATGTAGTAGTATTTCTAGATCAGGGATCAGGATAGGATCACTATCTGTCCGTATGTCTGTCCTTTGTTTAAAGCAATACTTCTAGTTAACTGAAGGTCTCCATCACCTAAAAGAAGTGTTGTTACCTGTGATTTTCAAGTAAATAAAATCTTAATACAATAATGCGTCAACATTATTAATTTAATTTTTAAAAGAATTATATTTGTTTGAACATTAACAATAAAACTGTAAAAAGTTAGTGATTTGTTATACGTATTTATTAAAGTATTTTTAATTTTGTAATTTTTCTTGATAGCTACAGTTTTACCTTTATTTTTTCTAGTCATATAAAGAGTGAAGTGTTGCCAACAAATTAAGTAAAACTGAAAATAACCTTTTGATATTGTTTTTATATTAGATAGGAAACAGCGGTCACATTTGCCAAAGTATGGGTTATTCCGAAGAAAAAGGCTCAGAAAACACTTCCAAGTCTTGTTAAGCCATATTTTTATTCAATATTTCTGAAGATAATGTAATGAGCTATCAACACAAAATTCTGAATAATTTTTAAAAGAATTAAACTGTAGCGATCGCCTTCAAGTTCGATTTAGTATCGTTTATCTTTCTTTGTATAATTTATATTTTATTATTTATGTGGGAAGGCATTCAGTTCCGTTGAAAAAATGTGATATGGAGTACAGGTGCAAACAAACACGACTACTAAATGACTAAATCACTTTTAGTATCTGGAAAGTTGGTAGAATAAATACTTAAAATGTAAACTAGGTTCAAGACCTTTACATGTGTGTTTGTGAAATTAAGCACATATCAATGAGTCCATCTTGTATGACGGTATGAATCAGTATACGTTTGTCGTACATTTAACTATATGATTGGTAACTTTGGACCTGTGTCTGTTATATCTGTTTGTCACATTTAATGTGTTGATCTCAATTTTCGCTAATAAGCCTGCTCTCCATCTGAGTTTATCCATACAGTTAAAACAAAGGGTTATTTAGTTTAAAGATGAATCGATGCCGAGCAGCAGTAGCTCAGTCGGTTATTGCTTTGGCTGTCAATACAGCGGTTTTGAATCTCAGCTCTGACAACAGTCTTTTCGACGTTTGACAAAAGTCAATGCGACAAGCCTCACCGATACAATGGCACACAGTCAACTTAGAAAAGCCGTCAGTTGTTTGGAATGACTGTTGTGTGGAGTAATGGTGTACGATAGCCAGGTAACAGATGGATATGCGAACTGACTGACCTGATATGTCTGAACAAAGTTGAAAACGACGTTTAATTGAATAAATAAATAAATATAATGTAGTAATCAAACTAAGTCAGAAATATAAACTTCCTACGTGTAGAAACATACCAACTCTTTTTACTTATTAAGTTATTTTCGTTCCACCTGTATACAAGGTTCAATGCCAATTTGTTTGGTTTCTGTCGATTGGAGCTGTTCTTGCCTCACGGCAGGAAAAATGTATCCAGTAAAGGGGTAAATATTCTTCGTGTCAAGAAGTTGTGCATATCAGACTTGAATGTTAATTCCTCCTACATATTCAACTGGCTCTTTTACTTTGTCAAACGTCAGAAATAATGTTGTCCGAGCAGGAGTTCGAAGTCACAACCCCCAGATTGACAGCCTGGGCCTCTGCCGACTGAGATATCGGGGATTGGCTTGTCACACGCTGAATTATTAGAAACTGTGTTCGTGATATAACTGGAATTAACATACAGTTTAAAAAGGCGTTAAACTAAAAAAGAACTGAAAATCATCTATCATTAGGACCATACAATTGCCTTGCATCCTTTGAACAAAGACAACCCTGAGACTATCATTCTTTGATTAGAACACTGACACGCTCTTTTGTTTTAAAACAAAGACAATAATGAAACAAATACCACCGTTCCCTGTCTTATAATACTCTATTTTACTGTATAATTGTGTATTTAAATTACTATATGTATGTATATTGTAAAATTGGGATAATGCTATTTACGTTATCGTAAATGTTAGCAGATATATGAATACATATTTAAAGATACAGTTAAGAACATCATGAACTTGACAATCTGAGCGGAACGTGATTGGATCGTGAGCGTGATAGTATCGAAGTTGGAACGCTTTAAGAGCAGAACGGAATTTTGCACTCTGAACGAAACAATGATAATGAATGAAAAAATCTAATCACATGAATGCTTCGCTTATTCAGCGGTTGCAACAATTTACTCGATAATTATATTACGAAACTACTTTTGATCGAAACAAAGCGTTCCAAGTGAGCATTAAAAATTCGTTAATAATAGAGTGTCAGTAATGCCAACTACCGACCTCTAACGAGCCAAACGCATTTAAATGATGCTCGATGGAGGGAGGTCGAGAGACTGTGACCAAAGAAGAACATATATTGGCTGCGATGCAGAGACAATCGGTTTTACCCCTATAGCTGAATGGCGACGGGATCGAGGCGCTGACTATATATTAACATTCAATCTACTCGAAGTCTGTGGATTTGATTTAATATCGGCATCCGATTCCCAGTTGTTCCTCAATATTTGATAGTTTGGTTTGGGTACAAAGCCCTACACAGAAAACCGTGTTTGACCTTCAATACATAATGTTTGGTATAACTCTTACACATCTTACTTAACTCTATTGTCTCAAATCATACTTCCACTCTTTCTGTCGTTACATGGCTTTCACAATAGTTCATATAATTAAAATAATCTAAAATAGCATACCAGATGATCAAATAAATTGAGTTAACCATGTCTCATGTCTGTTCATTAGGATTAATAGTGTGTGAAGGAACCGACAAAGATTACCATCAATGGAGAGCACATTTCAAAATCTGTGCCGAGTCTGCTCTTGATCTGTTTTATTTCTTACGTATGTCTTTATTTGTTTCAACCTCAACCTTACTGTTATGTTTATTATGTATTATAATAAAAGATCAGCACTTCAAATAACTATGTATATAACATGCTTTAATTATGTACATTATATTATTCCAATATCTTTCATAGTCCGAAATCTCAGAACAGATTTTCTTGAAGAAATATGGTAAACAATAAGATTTAAAACGAGAAATATCTTGAGAAAAAGATAAACGGCGTAGATGAAATGGTGTTCACATTATGTTAAAATAGGCATGACCTGAAAACTACTGAACGTTTCCTGTCTACCATCGTACTCGAATGATGATTACATTAGGTTAAATAAACGTTTCTGATCTACCCTTAAACTCGAATGGTGTTTTACAGTATGTTGAAATAGTAATAAACTGAAAACGACTAAACGTTTCTGATCTTCCCTCGCACTCGACTAGTGTTAACATTATGTTTTGTTTTTGTAAATATATAACTTTATTAGCCACGTGCATAGATATGTAAAGGTCCTGGCCTTCCTCCCTCATACCTTACAATACATATTCTTTTAGTAAAATACAATTTCTCAGATGTGTCCTATAGTAAATTATTTTAATCCTGTTTAACATCGTTATCAACATTATATCACTTATTCATGATCCCTGGGATAACAAACCAGTACTAGGCTATGAACGTGTTTTGCCGAAAATCAATCAACTCTGACCGCTGCACCTGGGTCGAACTTGAAAAGGTTTTATAGGTTTCACAACTGTTAGTAAAAAAGAAGAAAACAAAAAGAATAAAATAATTCATTTATCTGTTTATAATACGTATATACATCTATATCAGAATTTAAGAGTGGTTTTGTAACCCGTATCTTACAATTGTCCAGCTTTCTTTATTTGATTCGGCTTGTCTTGTGGAATTGTAAATGTTCGAGGCTAAACGAAGTCGATTTCTTAGACGATTATTAAAAGGGATAATTAATTCTGTTTTAGACGAATATATATAACCTTTTATTCCTAAAAATAAAATGTCCGGTTTAAAGTTGTTTTTACAAAATCCTAAGAGTATGTCTGAGCTAGTTATTTGTTTAGTTGGATCAACTTCCCTAATATTATGTAATTTCATATTTTCAAGCGTGTATTAATAGTGTCAACCACACCAGAATGTCTAATATTTGATGTATACTAACACTATTAATAATGCCATTGACTGGAACTGTTTAACACTGTCTATAACAGATACATGTAGATGTATAGATTGATCGATGATTTGAATCTAATGCCGTATTAATGGTCTCTCAGTGTTATCACTGTCTCTATCTCTCTGTCTCTATATCTCGTTCTGTGTCACTGTGTCCCTATGTCTCTCTCTCTCTCTCTATAATTAGAGTTCGCATATTTATGTAAACCCTTTACCACATACAACAAAAACTGTAGCGGACTTTGAAAATATTTAGGCAAACATATGGAAACTCTTTATAAATCAAATTATGATATTGAATAGGGTTTTCACATATTGTGAGAAAAAAGACAATTGCTCGTTAGATACAGTGTCTGCGAGAAAAGGTGCATTTGAGATCACGTTTAAATGTAGCATATTTCACCAATACACAATATGTCACAGTTACTTAGGGTGATGTAAATATGACCTAGATATGCTGTGATTGATTCATTTCTTCTCAAACTTTTACGCAGGAAAGAGCGGTTTCAGGTTAAATAGACCTGTAGTACTGGTAATCGACCACGCAAACGGCGTTACCAAACAATCAATAAATCGTTTAAAAAAATAATGTATTTTGATCTTTGACGCCGCGTGGAAGCGCGGCGTCAGTATGGAATAGGTTTTAATTTTGTACCATGGGGTGACGTAATCAAAAAGGGAGAAACCCACAGATATTATTGTAAAGAAAAACTCTGTAATATGTTTGAAAAAACAGCCTATATGGTTGAATAAATTGTATAAACTGATTTAAGAAACAAAAAGATACAAAATATGTACATCTTTCACAGTTGTTACAAAACTTTAGATACATTTAAATTGTGTTTAATAACTGTCCCCCAACTAATTAGGCTAAGCCTTTTTTATGAGTTGATTTACGGAGTTCACTAGGCTACGCTGTTTTAATTGTTTGGTTTACAAATTGATTGAAAATCTTGTTAACACTCTGGAAGCCGCATTTTTGACTTGAGCATGTTGAAACTTTGTCAGAATGTTTGTCTTATGATATCTAGCCCAAGTTTGAATATAGGTCATGTCGGGTCAAAAACTAGGTCACTAGGCTAAATTGAAGGAAAATCTTGTTAACACTCTGGAAGCCATATTTTAAACTTGAGCATGTTGACACTTTGTCAGAAAGTTTGTCTCGATTATATCTAGGCCAAGTTTGAAACTGGGTCATGTCGGGTCAAAAACTAGGTCACCAGGCCAAATTTAATGAACATCTTGTTAACACTCTGGAAGCCGTATTTTTGGCTTGAACATGTTGAACATTTGTCAGAATGTTTGTCTTAGTGATATCTTGGCCGAGTTTGAATATAGATGATGTCGGGTCAAAAACTAGGTCAATAGGCCAAATTTAAAGAAAAGCTTGTTAACACTCTGGAAGGCATATTTTAAACTTGAGCATGTTGAAACTTTCTGAGAAAGTTTGTCTTGATGATATCTAGGCCAAGTTTGAATATTGGTCATGTCCGGTAAAAAACTAGGTCACTAGGCCAAATGTAAGGAACATCTTGTTAACACTTTGGAAGCCACTTTTTTGGCTTGAGCATGATGAAACTATGTTGGAATGATTGTCTTAGTAATATCTAGGCTAAGTTTAAATGTAGGTCATGACCGGTCAAAAACTATGTCACTAGGCCAAATTTAAGGAAAGTCTTATTAACACTTTGGAAGCCACATTTTTGGATTGAGCATGTTGAAATTTCTTAGAATGTTTGTCTTAGTGATATCTAGGTAAAGTTCGAATATGGGTCACGTCAGGACAACTAGGTCACTAGGCTAAATTGCAGAACAATCTAGTTAACACTATAGAGATTGCATTTTTGACTTGAGCAGCTTGAAATTTTGTCAGAAAATTTGTCTAGATGATATTGCCATTGGCGCTGAAAGAGTAAAGTCTTATATAACCCATTCTCATGTGAGCGATTCCAGGGCATCATGGCCCTCTTGTTTCCAATTTATTTCTGTTGTATTACTAAACTTAAAACGTTCCTCCCCATACAGTTGTTAATTCAGACCATTGTATTCTTGCTATATATTGACTATACATGAAAACTTTTTCTTTTAATTTCATAAATGCTTAATTTCGATATTAAATATCTTTAAACTTGTTAGAATTATTTGTATATTTTGTTTATATACTCTCGTTTTTTGTTATCATACTTCTGCTCAACTGGAAGGAGAATCGACTTCCCTCTCTCCTTCCAAAGCTTGTGTCACACTTAACTTATAACTAGAGGCATTAACACTTAAGTTAATATCTGTTAATATTTCAGTATCTATGTTTTTTGTTTGTCTAATTGATCTAGTTAGAGCAGATTTAAAATTAAGAAACTTCAGCTTGTTTTGTTGCAGTCAATGTTAAGCAAACGGTAAAACAAATAGTTTGAAGACTTAACTCGTCATTTCACGACTAAATTTTACATGCTGAATATCATATAGATCGTAGCATATAAAGTATATACTCCACTCCCTACGTCAAAATGGACCCTTTTTGCTATTGATAACATTTTATTATAGACTATGGTATCCAGGTGAGCAATAAGGAACATCTCGGCCTTCTTGTTTAAGATAAAGGTACATTTGGCCTTCTTTACATCCTGTCCGTTTGCACAGGTTATTTAAATGTTTTGAACTGCATCTGCTTTCCTTTAAGTCATGCCTTAAAAGCATGCGCGGCGTCTTTGATGCTTAGCATCAAAATTCGTCTTGTTGTGGAGTTGTAATAGGTATCCCTAAGCAGAATAAAATATATTTGTTATCTGAAATCAAGTTAGAAACGTAATAAAAATGGAGACGAAAAAGTAAACAAGTAACTGACACTGTTTTTAGTCTTATAAAAATAAACACAAAAGTTATAGGTCTAGAAGATGACAGAAGCCAAATACAGAATCAGAAAGTTTAGCAACTCGAGATATGTGTGGTTTGTTAACAATTGACGCGTTTAAGGCAGGATGGTACCACCATTGCTGCATCAACTGTATGATAGTTTGAAGTGATATGCTCATTTGTGATATCTTAAATTCTTGGTAGACGATCATTCGTATTAACTCTCAAACTGAGCGGCATGTCGACTTCAGGAAGGGGTAGCATCTAGAGCGACTCTAAGGTCTGAAATGGGCTCCATATAGACGTTGTGGTTGCTTGTTTTTGTATGAGACAAAGAAATCAGTTCCAATGATAGCATTCACAGGGTTGCAAGATCTACAATTTGTTCCTCCTTGAATACGTTTATTTACGGCATAATACTATTTAAATGATATTGTTTTATTTCTGTTTTTCGGCGCTTTCAACAGTATTGCAGATACATCACGTTGTTACCTGTGTAAAGGACCAGTTCACATGCTTTTATTTTCCCGAAACTGATCAATCTGTTGTCACGTTAACCGTACATTTCTAAGTGCAAGATGTGAAGCCATTACAACCATTTTTAAAGCGTTAGTATGACCCGATCGAGGATCGGACCCTGGTCGCGAATGCGTAATGCCTTGGTATAAAGACCATGTAAAGGGTGAATTGATGCTCGACCGAGATAAATGAGAGAAGATTAAATTGTATATCTATAAATAGATTAGACAGGTCAATCTTGATCAACATTGTTTATTTAGGATGAGAAAGTCTATTTTAAAAGGTGTCTCAATTTTATTGAGCAATCGCCTGTTTAGAAATGAAATGAGGAATACTTATGTTAATTTCGAAAATTTATATTTTCATATATATTATTAGATATTGAGATAAATCTTTGTCATAAGCTCCTTTTTTCACAATGTATCAAAATGTTCCTCCCTCTATGCGGATATTCACATGGAGGCGAAATACATATTGACAACAATACATGTTGAAAATCTCTATAAATGAAAGTATAGTTATTAGAAAGATTTGATACATTGTGATAAAGGGAGAAACTGCTCATAATTATATGAGCAATATTAGCAGTTTAAACGTCTGCCATACTGTTTGCAAGACTCAACGGCTGCAAGTTTTTATACGGAATATGACTAAGTCGAATTATGTATAAAAAATCGTCATAGGAAAATATAAGGTAATTATCAAGTTTTATTTGTGTTTGAAAGCACAGAATAAATATATAATATGTGCTTCAGAAGCCGTGTTCTCTTTCGCTCGAGATTTCAATTAATTCGTACTTCATTTCCACTTTAATGAAAACCTCGGGTATTGAGTTCGGCTTGTTTTAATCTTTTCCCTCATGCAACACATCTGCAACAGACTATAAGTACTGTGAACAACACAACTTTGCAAACAGGAGTATAACATCTTTGAATAAAAGGAAAACGACAAAGTTGTTCTTGTGTGTTATATCTCATTTGGTCAAACTCTTTTCAATTGATTTAGTCGTATGGTGCGTGTGGGAAAGCATTAATAAAGATGTTGTATCAGTGCTTATAAATCAGCGATGAAAGTGGACGGTACGTAATACAGCACGTGTGTCAATTAACTCCTACACATAGTACTTCCAACATTTACGACAATCATTATACTATGCTTAACAGTTTACACTATAGAATCATTAAGATTTCGGACATTTTGTTTAAGATCTAAGCTGGTTCACATCATAAGTATTACTATCACTCAATATATTACAGTAAACAGACGAAGTTTAAACTAAATTGGACTTAAAACATGCAGCAAGTCCTTGGATCGAACCGTGGACCTTTCGCTTTCTTGGCGAGATCTCTATCGACTAGGTTAACATGTCCGCTAACATGTATTATTTGTTAAGTTCGTACCGCGACACACACAGCTAAAGCTAGCAGTGAGACCCCGAAGAGTAACTATTATATTAATGTATTTCGTCTTTATCGGAGCATTTTGGTGTTACAAAGACGGGGATTTTGTAATGATATAATTGTATATCACACCACACGACGATAATACGATGAACACTCGCTCGTGATGAATTTCTTTTCCCTCGTCGTGCAGAATTAACTATTGGCGAGCAAACTATGAACAGTTTGACACTGCTCCATTTAAGCACGTATCAGTTACGAGGCGAGAAGCGTACCGCCTACCTAATTAATATTCATAGTTATAAAGTCTGCTTGAAATAGTGTCGGCACGCGATACTGTTCAGTAACCCGAAAACGAAAGAAGAAGTTAATCACATCGATATCCTTGTGAAAATGTTTCAATAAAAGAAATTCATGCAATACTTCGATGATTTAAAACGGCTTATAAGGTAAGCATAAACACCAGTCATTATATACAAACGAAATATATTTTTGATAATTGTTCTCTCGCATCTTTTTATGTGATATATATAAAACTCACGTTCTGGGAGGGGGTGGGGTAATTTCTGTACTTGAATGCGATTTAATGTTTTGACTGTTCGCATTTAATTCTGATCCCGTTAAAATGAGACCTCAGGGTCCGTTTTTCATCGTTACATTTTGATAAAAACAGCTGTTGAAAATTGACCAGTTTTAAATTATGATCAGTCATAGGGTCATTTTAAATTGTTTATTGAATTAAAGATTTACCTCAGAGATAAAGTGTCTGTTGGAGAGATCATGGAAAGACATGCTTGAAAGCGGAGTTAAAATAAAGCAATCAATCAATTGTCTGAACAGTATAGTTTGCGGACCCCTGGCCTTTAAACAGCTCATCAGGTTATTTGTCTTAAGAGAATCGCTTGCGGACCCCTGGCCTTAAAACAGCTCAGTAGGCTGGATTTTTTTCAAAGTATCGCATGCGGACCCATGATCCTTTAACAGCTCATCAGACTATTTGTCATAAAAGTATTGCATGCGGACCCCTGGCCATTAAACAGCTAATAAAGCTTTTTGTCTTATAAGTATCGCATGCGGACCCCTGGCCTTTAAACAGCTCATCAGGATATTTGTCATAAAAGTATCGCTTACGGATCCCTGCCCCTTTAACAGCTCATCTGACTATTTGTCATAAAAGTATCGCTTACGGACCCCTGGTCCTTAAACAAATCGATTGCGGACCACTGACCTTTAAACAGCTGATATTGCTATTTGTCTTTAAAGTATCTCATACGTACCCCTGGCCTTTAAACAGCTCATCAGGCTATTTGTCTTAACAGTATCGCTTACGGACCCCATGACCTTTAAACAGCTCATCAGGCTATTGTCTTAAAAGTATCGCTTACGGACCCCTGGTTTTTAGACAGCTCACCAGGCTATTTGTCTTAAAAGTATCGCTTGCGGACCCCTGACCTTTAAACAGCTCACCAGGCTATTTGTCTTAAAAGTATCGTTTGCGGACTCCTGGTCTTTTTAAAAGCTCATCTTGCAATTTGCCTTAAAAGTATCGCTTACGGACACCTGGTCTGTAAACAGCTCATAAGGCTTTGTGTCTTAAAAGTATCGCTTGAAGACCACAGGGCTTTTTAATAGCTCATCAGGCTATTTGTCTTAAAAGTATCGCTTGCGGACCCCTGGCCTTTAAACGGCTCATCAGGCTATCTTTGTTAAAAGTATAAATTTCGGACCCCTGGTCTTTAAATAGCTCATCAGGCTATTTGTCTTAAAAATATCGATTGGGGCCCAATGGCCTTTAAACAGCTCATAAGGCTTTGTGTCTTAAAAGTAACGCTCTGATATAACTGAACAATTGTTGAAGCATGTTTTCATGTCATCTGCACGTGCAAACTACTAGTATATATAATGGACCTTTAAATAAACACACCCCGGACAATCACAATGTTATCCCTTTCCAATATATAACAAATCTGCATCTCACATTTTTTAAAAGATGCTGACAAAATTAGGGAAAATGAATATATATTAGATTTGTTAAATTGACTCAAGGAGATACAACTCATACTGAGCAATACGAGCAGTTCATCCTTTTGTTACAATGTTTTCTGAAGTCATCTGCTACAGATGCTTCAAATTGCATCTCCATGTCAGAAGCATTTAACAGGGACTACTAATATGCAAAAATCCCAGGTGTTGGGCACCACTTTTCTTATTGTGTTCAAGTCCCTTTTCTTGAATAAATTTCTGTTCTGTTCTTATTGTTCAATCAATTAAATCAGTGTAACTTTGCGGCCTGGACACGCCTTACGTAAATATAACTGTCAGAAAATTAAAAGCCCAGACTACAATTTTGCTATTTGATGAATTGTGTTCTATTTTTAGAAATGATAGCATGTTTGTCTGAAAAGTCACGCGTTAACCCTTCGCTGATGGGATTCTAGAAATGTTTATAAGGTTTATAAGGTTTTCCTTTCATTTTGACACCTTCCTGCATATTTAAGAAGAAGAAGCGGTTGTTTAAACGATACACGATACACTGTCAATCTCTTACCGTTTCTAGCCGAATTTACGTATATGGGAACCTATGAATATTAAGTAACCTTATTTACATAAATGATAGGCAGGTCCGCATGCGATGTTAAACAGGGGTCCGCACACGATACTGTTTAACTTTTTAGCAGATTTTCTAGTAGTTTCTTTTCAAAGTATGAATTTAGCTGTGGTTAAGCTCTCTGATTTGGAGCCGCCTTTCTTGTAAGTCATTATACCCCCGATAAACGAAGTTTTAGAGGGGGTATATTGGAGTCACCCTGTGGTTGGTCGATCGGTCGGTCGGTCGGTCGGTTGGTCGGTCGGTCGGTCAGTCGGTCGGTCGGTCGGTCCGTTGCGATTTTCCTTGTCCGGAGCATAACTTTATACAATTATCGCCTTTTAGTGAGGTCGATACGTGTTTTTGTCGACTTGATAAAAGTCCGAGGTCGATATCACTTTTATCAAGTCGACAAAAACACGTATCGACCGAACCTAAAAAGGCGATAATGGGTTTATTATTAAACTTTACTGCAGTTGCAGTACCTCTTTTGGTGTTCTTTGCATCAACATTATCTAAGATAATTTGTTTTTCTTCGTCTGACAGATGAACAAAGCGTCCGTCAGCCATTATGTTTGTTTATAGTATGACGTCATAGAACTTGTACCCGTGTTATTTCGCTCGCGGCCACGCGCTCCAAGTCAATTCGTCTTTTTTAGCTCCGCCCTAGAGTCAATTCCACTTTTTATCAGATATCATGTGACCGTGTCTGTGCCAATCAAAATCATTAAATAAATTGATTTAATAATAATAAAACTAATTGTTGGAATTTAATAAAACTTCATGATACAACACATTGAGAAAAAAGTGCGGTGTACAGGAACCATAACTCTATTTTATCTAAATACAGAGTTATTGCCCTTTGTTACTTTTTCTTGTCCGGAGAATTACTTAATAACTAACAGATGGAATCTAATAAGACTGCATACAATGGTAGAGCATAATCAGAGAAAGTGCAGTGTACAAGAACCATAACTCTAATTTACATAATTACAGAGTTATTGCCCTTTTGTTACTTTTTCTTGTTCGTAGAGTCTTGTCCGGAGCATAACTTTAAAATTAATTGTTGGAATTTAATAAAACTTCTTTAGGATGATACAACACATTGAGAGGAAGTGCAGTGTACAGGAACCATAACTCTATTTTACCTAAATACAGAGTTATTCTCCTTTGTTACTTTTTCTTGTCCGGAGAATTACTTAATAACTAACAGATGGAATCTAATAAAACTACATACAATGGTAGAGCATAATGAGAGAAAGTGCAGTATACAAGAACCATAACTCTAATTTACATAATTATAGAGTTATTGCCCTTTGTTACTTTTTCTTATTCATAGAGTCTTGTCCGGAGAATAACTTTAAAACAAATTGTTGGAATTTAATAAAACTTCATAGGATGATACAACACATTGAGAGGAAGTGCGGTGTACAGGAACCATAACTCTATTTTACCTAAATACAGAGTAATTGCCCTTTGTTACTTTTTCTTGTCCGGAGAATTACTTAATAACTAACAGATGGAAATCTAATAAGACTGCATACAATGGTAGAGCATAATTAGAGGAAGTGCAGTGTACAAGAACCATAATTCTAATTTACATAATTACAGAGTTATTGCCCTTTGTTACTTTTTCTTATTCGTAGAGTCTTGTCCGGAGCATAACCTTAAAACAAATTGTTGGAATTTAATAAAACTTCAAAGGATGATACAAAACATTAAGAGGAAGTGCGGTGTACAGGAACCATAACTCTATTTTATCTAAATACAGAGTTATTGCCCTTTGTTACTTTTTCTTGTCCGGAGAATTACTTAATAACTAACAGATGGAAATCTAATAAGACTGCATACAATGGTAGAGCATAATCAGAGAAAGTGCAGTGTACAAGAACCATAACTCTAATTTACATAATTACAGAGTTATTGCCCTTTGTTACTTTTTCTTATTCGTAGAGTCTTGTCCGGAGCATAACTTTAAAACAAATTGTTGGAATTTAATAAAACTTCATAGGATGATACAACACATTGAGAGGAAGTGTGGTGTACAGGAACCATAACTCTATTTTATCTAAATACAGAGTTATTTTCCTTTGTTACATTTTCTTGTCCGGAGAATTACTTAATAACCAACAGATGGAAATCTAATAAGACTGCATACAATGGTAGAGCATAATCAGAGGAAGTGCAGTGTACAAGAACCATAATTCTAATTTACATAATTACAGAGTTATTGCCCTTTGTTACTTTTTCTTGTCCTGAGAATTATTTAATAACTAACAGATGGAATCTAATAAAACTACATACAACGGTAGAGCATAATCAGAGGAAGTGCAGTGTACATGAACCATAACTCTAATTTACATAATTACAGAGTTATTGCCCTTTGTTATCCAAAAATGAAAAAACAAGAATAACCCGATCCATAACATTGTCCTTTTAAGGTGGGGTTTCTAAATATTTCACAACCTTTCCTATCAGGGCGGCGTTCGGGGGTATTAATCACATTCAGTGATAGTTCTAGTTTTATTATGCTATGGCTACCTTTCTAGTAGCTACATGCAATTTAAATTAGGTTAACAGTCTAAAAGAGTTGTGCTAGCAGACAGCAGAAAATTGTGACGTCATTACCAAATGAAGGGTAATATAAAATTGAAATATAGCAACAATTATAAGAAGAAAGCCCATTTTTGTGTTTTATCCTTAACCTTTACCTTAAGTAGGTAATGAAAACAGTGTAATTTGAAAACATATTTTTGAAAATATATAATAGTAAGATGTATACAATCGATTTGAGTGAGGGAAACGGTTTCTACTTTCGGCAAGCTCCGTGGCAAAAAAATGTGTCCGGACCATCCCGAAGTCTATTTTTAGGTTGTCTAGCTCTTTTTTATTCGGTCGTCTGTTAGTGGAATGTAAACATGACCTACCTATGCGCTTTGGGGAGCTTTGCTTGATTCATTTCGTTTAAAAATTGACCGCCTCGTAGTGGAATGGTAGAGCATCCGCCTGGGGTCTGGGAAGTCGCGGGTTTGATCCCCGACCGGGTAATACCAAATACTTAAAACAAATGGTAATTGCTGCCTTCCTTGGATCTCAGATTTGCTGGGATGGCATTACGACTGACTTGCTGGTTTCAAGATATTTGGAGCAGTAGAACTTGTAACTTAACAAGGAAACTCCGTGATATAACTGAAAACATCTTAAAGGCGGCGTAAAACAGCAGTTAATTGTTGTGAAGGCTACTTACGCTGAGAGCTCAAGTATGTGCATAAACAAACACATAGGGGAATATTTCCATCAGTATGCTAGCTACAGTAATTGCTCCATTGAGGAAAGTTATTTTTAAAGGCACGAGCGAGAATCTTATTATCATATAGTATATGTACAGGTTGATCTGGATATGTATGGTTCACGAACATGATTGTGTGCCTTATCTCATAGATGGGATCAAATTTAAATTTGTAGATAAAACATGCAGCAAGTCATTGGATCGAACCTGAGATATCTCGCTTTCGTGGCGGGTACTCTACCGACTAGGTTAACCGGTTCGCTTACATGTAATGTGTGTACAACTTCGTAACGCGACACAGCTAGCAGTGAGACCCGAAGAGTAACTATTAGGAATAAATGTATTTAGCCATGCCACAAAGATACACTTCATTTGTATGTTACACCATCTAAGTATACCATTTTGATATTTATGGACTTGGTTGTAACTAGGCCTATGATTCAATTAAGAGCAAGATCCATAGTTGCGTACCTTTATGTCTGTCTGTCCGTCCGCATGAGAGAGTACTTGTGGGGTGCGTCTTAAAGCCCACCTATCACCCTTATCAGCCTTATAAAGACACTTAGATAAATAGTTTATTTTTATTTTTTATAACGGGTATCTCCTTTGCATAATAATGTTATTCATTCATTCCGTAAAAGGGGGTTAAATTACGGAATGCATGGCATACTTGTGGGATGCACCCCACAACAAAACATCAAATGAAATAACCCCACAAGTACTCTCCCATGAGTCCGTCCGTACGTCAGATTGACCAATTTGGTCTTACGAGGTGTGGACTAAGACAAAGGCAACAACAGATTTATGACAGACATAATAGTAAGATTGAGGTTGATGCCACAACATTTAAATATACCCTTTGAATCCTCCAGGGCAGAGGCATCAAGCCTCTCACTTTCTTCACTTAGCTACCATCATATCTTGGTTAACTTAGACACTTTGTCAGATTGGGTAAAACACTAGGACTAAAATACAACAAATCATTGTGAAAATTCTAGAGGCTATATTCTTTACTTAATCGTCACGAAAATGCTCATCGGATTTGTATACAGAACATCAATATTCATGTGATCTCGGTAGAATAACACTCTAGATACCGATCTTCATGACAGTACATAAGAACACGCATTTACATCAGACCAGGGTTAAGTATGAAACTGGGTAACGTGGGTTCAGAAACTAAGTCACTAGGTCAAATTGAAGAAAATATTGCGAACACTCGATAGGTCTCATTTCTCTTACGTTATACATGGAATTTTATCAGAACAGTCATGGCTTTCAAATCCTAGTCGTGTTTTTTGTGGGATACGAAATGAAGTGATAAAAACCTTTTTAAGTACTTTAGAGACCTCATTTCTTATAAACAATCATGTAAGTTCATAAGATCATTCAACTTCACAAAATCTCGAACATGTTAAACATTGAGTCGCATTGAGTCGAAAACAAGGTAACTAGTTTTAAAATTTAGACAAAACGTGTGCATATTTTTTTTCATACAATCTTCATGAAAGTTCATCAGAATATTATTCGCTTCAATCGAATCTCAGTCACGTTTGAAACTTGGTCAATGGGGTCCAAAACTATGTTACTAGGTCAAATTTAGGGGAAATATTATATATGCTCTAGATAATCTCTTTTACATACAATCGTAATTTTAGTTCAAAAGAATAATCATATACACCAAATATCGGTCAAGTGAGAACCTGGGTCATGATGGTTCAAAACCTATGCTACTAGTTCAAATATAAACCAAACCCTTGTGAACACTCTACAGACCACATATCACCAATTATTCATGTTACTTCATCAGAACATTCATCATCATCAAGTTGACAGTTTTGAACAGTGAAGGTTCAGATTAAACTGTACATCTGCTCAGTCTGATCATAATCTACACAAATAGAACAAGCTTCTAAAAGTAATATTTGAACAGTAAATATCTTGATCAGAATGTGCACAGACTGATATGTAACTACACTATTTACCGAAGTCAACTTACACATTTTCCCATTCAGACGAGTCGCGGTAGCTCAGTCGGTAGCGAAGCGGGCTTTCAATCCAGGGGTTGTGAGTTCGAACACTGGCTCAGACAACATTCTTTCCGATATTTGACAAAAGTCACTGTGACAAGAGTCATTCGTTTTTCACCAATGGGCTAACAGTCCATGTGGAAAAGCAGCCAGTTGCTAGGAAATTTATGTTGTTTGGAATACTGGTTTGAGAAAGCCATGAAACACATGAGTAGGTGAACTGGTCGCCGTGATATGACTGAACAATTGTTGAAAATGGCGTTAAACCTAAATCAATCATTAACGGGCTCTTATAATTCATATTTATCGAACAAAACCACAGAACGCACAGTCTACATGGTATGCGTTTCTATAAAGCATTCTTATTATTTTCCTTTTCAGGAAGAAGTAGGAAACTACGCATGCGTAAATTATAATCATGGCTTCTGGATCCCAATCTCTGTATGAAGGATCTGACGAGATATACAACCAAGATTGTGACGTTTGTCTGTCGAATGGTAAAACATCGGAAGCCATATCCTACTGTAACATATGTTGTGAGTACCTCTGTCAGGCATGTGATCTGGCGCACAGAGGGTCTAAGGCAACGAGAGACCATACAATTCTGATAGGGAGTAACATACCATCAGTATCTACGAGGAAACAGCCAACGCTACCATTTATGTTCTGTGATACACACAGAACGTCAGTACTCGATACCTACTGCTCCAATCACGATGTGGTTATGTGTCCTGCCTGTAAAATGACAAACCATGCAACATGTAACACAAGCACTGTCTCAAAACACAGTGCTAAACTTGATGTTGAAAAGGAGCTTAAGAAAGTCGCTAATCTTCTGCGTGACTTGACAATTAGATATGATGACCTTACAAAGAGCAGACACACTGATAAATCAACCGTGATGTCTCAGATACAGAATTGCTTCAGCGACATACAACGATTTCGCAGGGATATTGATGACAACCTGAATAAACTTGAAAAGAAAATGTCTTCAGAAATCCGACAAATTGAAGAAACGATGAAAAAAGATATCAATGGTCAAATGACGTTAGCCGATGAGATTTTGAACCAAATCGGGGATCTGGACAAATCTTTGTCGGAATGTGAGAAAACGCGGGAAGATGACGTCATATTTGTCGGGGTAAAGAAAGCGTCTTCACGTGCAAGTGAATATGCTCTTATTATTGGTAAAATCCAGAAAGAAATTTACCCAATAGACATTCGGTTTCAACCCAATTTAGTCTTATCTAACATGATCCAGCAGTTACAATCACTAGGCACTGTCGGTACCAACCGACTAATTGATTCCGGTCCAAACGAGACATCATTACTGAACATTTCTGTGAAGGAGAAACGGGCCAAATTTGCGATGTCTAATGAAGTAAGGGGATGTACATTTATGCCTAACGAACATGTTGTACTCGCATGTGGTGAGGATGGTCTTAAATTGTTTGATGAAAACTTCCTCTTAAAAGCCCAGTTACCCGTTAAATCGCTAGACGTTTCTACTATCAATGACACTGACGTCATAGTTACACAAGGTAATCACAAACAACTCCAGCGTGTTAGAATACTCCCGGGGATGGAGGTGGAGAAAATATTGCAGATGGATAGAAACTGTTACGGTGTAGATGTTAATGGAGAGGAGATCTACGTTACCTGTCATGATTGTCCCGGTAATGGTGAAGTACGAGTACTCAACATGGACGGTATAGTACAGAGAAGGTTGGGCGTGGATAAAGGTAAATATATATTTACAGGGCCTAATTGTGTTAAAATTAACAGAGACGGTAATACAGTATTTGTCTCTGATTGGAAAACTAACACTGTAACATGTTTGAACAATCAAGGTAACGTGATATACAGGTATTCTGACACAGATTTGAAGTCACCGGTCGGAATGTATGTGGATGGAGAAGATAACCTGTTAGTGTGTGGATTAAACTCTAACAATGTACATATGATCCGAGATGATGGTAGACAAGAGAAGATATTGTTATCAGAGAAGGACGGGATACACTCGCCATATTGTGTATCGTTCAGACCTACTGATGGTTGCCTAGTGGTTGGTTTACATGAGAACGCTAAAACTGATCAAAATCTGATCATATTCAGTACAAGATAAGTTTATGAGTGTCCCGGATAGCCATTGCATGATGTCTTATAACGTGCCGATAATTTCGTAGAAATGACGTTTTCTATTTGCCTATGTACTAAGTACAACGCTTAGAAAATGAATAACACAGTTGTAATTCATGCAATTGAAATAATTACGGAAAATATTAAAATTGAGAATTATTTGAAAAGCCGTATTTTTCAACATTGTTGACAATTCGCATTTGCGTGTGATAGATTAGTATAGATGAATGATAGCAGGCCACTTAAAATGTATATTTGAGTCATTTATTTAGCTGCCTAACACGAAAATGGATATATAAATGTTTTAATAACTTTTGGTAGTTAAGATCAAACTATGTATACTTCTTGTATTTGTATTATCGGAGTCGTTAGTACACTTAGTCAACATGGAATGGGAAATGTTGTCCATGGAATCTTTTGTCCGGTTTTTCGTTCTTCAAACATTACTTTGGTGGTTTGTACCACTAGATAGGCGATGGGGGAAGATCCTGATCATACTTTATATAGGTTAAGGCTGATCGGGATCTTCACTTATCACAACGTGTATTTCTTTTTAAAATCTAGAAAATATTCCGTAGACTATTTGTGTTATATATTTAGAAGCTACACAACATCTAAGTAGAAGGATAAGGATCAAGCTAACTCTACACATTCATTCTGTAAATTATATATGACTCTTGGTAAATGCATTTACTTGAAATATTTATATTTAATTACCAATATCCATGTGTAAAGACAAGTATGTAGTTAATATTGTAAAATAAGCTTTGTATATCAAATACTGTCATTGTTAACTGCAATTGTTTGAAATTTTCATTTTACTAAACTTTTATTAAACAATATCTTTTAATTTTATATTTTAATGAGTATAATTAATGGTTCAATTGTTAAAGATTTGTGCCTCTTCAGCGAAAAGTTAGTTGCGTCGCACATAAAAACAGTGAAGATTTGGATGAGCCTTATCGTACCAGTAGTCTGATCACACTCCACAGCCTTCTCTGTTAGCGTACAATTAGACAAGTCACGGATATAATTTCGAAAGAAAAATGTAGCCCCACCGGTAACTATCATGATTACTCTTTTATGCAAAACGTTTACGCATCATTCTGATCAGGATCTACACACTGTTTCATGTAATAAATAGACCACTGCAGTAGTTTTTGGTATAAAATAAAGACACTGATCACGCTGTAGGAATGTGCGGGTTGATCTGAATCTAAACGGATCGCAAATGTCCAAAAACTTTTTATCCTGTGCCGGGGATCTTATAAGTTTGTGTATCATCACATAACGTAAGTGGAAATGATACCTTCATCAGGACAAGCTTCCTCGAGTATATAATACCATAGCAGTGATACGACCATAGGTAATAACATGTTCGTCTATGTAGACTTGAAAGACAAGACGAATTGATTAGTTCATTTCAAAGATAATACCTCACTTGAATACAGTATGAACGATGTAAGGACTTTAACTCATATCCGTGTATTAACAGGCCCATCTCAGTCCTCACTATTCGGCTTTAAGCCAAAACGTGTTTGTTTTTTGATAGATTATACAGAAACTAACATCATAAGACACATGCAACGAACAATTTGGACTTGAACATACATATATGCGTCCATGTTTTAACATGCTCGTCTAGATCCTCATTGTTCGCTTTTAAGTGTTTAGGTGTTTTAAGTTTTTGTTTGTTCATTATATAGAAACCAACTTCACAAGATATATGCATTCATATGTATACCTACAGTACGAACAATTTGGACTTAAATATGTATTAAGAGGCTCGTCTGAATCCTTACAGTTCGCGTTTGAATCTGTATTTGTTTGTTAGTTAGTTCATTGCACATAAACTAACCCCGTAAAACCCATATATAAGGTATAGATCTTTTCATTGTCGGTGTTTTGTTATATCCCTTATATAGTTTGTGTTATATTATATTTGTATATTTTTATGTTAGATTTTAGATACATGTACTACTGAATAATGCTTAATAAACAGTGTATGCTTACAATTTTGATATACTTTATTTTTCAAATGTACTCTCTTGAAGACATGACATGCTCCAGTTGTATTTACACAATTCCGTAAAAGCTTGTCGTCGTATACTTTAAATAAGTAGGTGTCGAATACCATAACGCTGTTTCCTCCATATTCCTTATTTAGACAATGTACCAATCCTGGTGTGGGAAATGGATCACTCGTTACCCGAGTTATAACCGCTAAAAAAACACGGCTGACACTATTCTAATACTGATTTGTATCAGGAATAGTTTGACTCAGAGACTAGGGTTCATCTCTACAGATACACTCTGTTTAGTCATCGCTCTCGAGGCTGGTATTCTAACCACTACACCACCGATATAGAAGTTATTTCACAATCTAATTCGAACCAGGAACCATTTGAACATGATGTCTGAACTCTACCTTACATGCAATTTATGTCGTTGTCGTCTTTCTCGAGGCAGGCACTCGAACCACTACCCCACCGATATATAAGTTATTTCACACAATGATTCAAACCATAAACTATTTGAATAAGATGCCCGAACTTTACCTTAGACGTAATTTATGTCGGTGTCATCTCTTTCGATGCGACCACTCAAACCACTACCCCACTGATAGCAGTTATTTCACAAACTGATTCGAACCAGGAACCATTTGAACAAAAGGTCTGAAGTCACAAACCTTTCTGAAATAACTGTTCATGTTACAAGAACTCTACATTACAAATAATTTATGTCGTTGTCATTTCTCTCGAGGCGGGCATTCTAACCACTACCCAATCGAGATAGTACTTATTTCACAAACTGATTCAAACCAGAAACCATTTGAACAAACGGTCTGAAGTCACAAACTTATCTGAAACAACTGTTCAGTTAAAAGAATTACAAGCTATTTACATACGATTGTATTCAAGGCCTATATCATTGAAGCCATATCATTCTTCATGTCGTTCTCATCGTTCCCGTGACGAACTCTTGAACATCTACACCGCCAAGATATTACTCTTGAACAAGAGGTCCGAACTCTACCTTACACGTAATTTATGTCGTTGTCATCCCTCTCGAAGCGAGCACTCGAACCGCTACCCCACCGAGATAAAACTCTTGAACAAAAGGTCCGAACTTTACCTTACACGTAATTTATGTCGTTGTCATCGTTCCCGAGACGGGCACTTGAACCTCTACACCGCCAAGATAATACTCTTGAACAAGAGGTCCGAACTCTACCTTACACGTAATTTATATCGTTGTCATCTCTGTCGAGGTGGTCACTCTAACAACTACTCCATCGATATAGTACTTATTTCACAAACGGATTCAAACCAGGAACAATTTGAACAAAATGTCCGGCTCTACATTAAACATAATATATGTCGTTGTCATGTCTCTCGAGGCGACCTCTCGAACCACTTCCTAAGCGAGATAATACTCTTTAACAGGTGGTCTGAACTCTACGTTACACGTAATTATGTCGTTATCATCTCTCTCGAGGAGGGCTCTCTAACCGTTATCGCATCGAGTTAGTTGTTATTTCACAAACTAATTCAATCCAGGAACTATTTTATCAAGAGGTTCGAACTTTACCCTACACATAGTTTATTTCCGTGGCATTATTTTCAAGGCGGTCATTCTGACGAATACCCAAACGAGATCATGAACCATTTCATCAAGAGGTCTGAAGTCATGAACTTATCTAAAGCAACTATTCAGTTACAATAATTACAAGCGATTTACATTCGATTTTTTTTTCAAGGCCAAACTCATTGAAGCCATACGCAAATAGTTCCTTTATAGAAATATGCTATTCGTGAATACAATTTAAGGTTAAATACCCAACACAAGTGAAGTTAAATACTCAAGACAGCTGAGGTTAAATACTCAAGACAGCTGAGGTTAAATACCCAAGACAGCATAGGTTAACTACTCAAGACAGGTGAGTTGAAATACTCAAGACAGCTGAGTTGAAATACTCAAGACAGCAGAGGTTAAATACCCAAAACAGGTGAGGTTAAATACTCAAGACAGCTGAGGTTAAATACTCAAGACAGCTGTGGTTAAATACACAACACAGCATAGGTTAACTACTCAAGACAGGTGAGTTGAAATACTCAAGACAGCTGAGGTTAAATACCCAAAACAGGTGAGGTTAAATACTCAAGACAGCTGAGGTTAAATACTCAAAACAGCATAGGTTAAATACTCAAGACAGCTGCGGTTAAATATTCAAGACAGCTGAGGTTAAATACTCAAGACAGCTGATATTAAATACTCAAGACAGCTGAGGTTAAATACTCAAGACAGCATAGGTTCAATACCCAAAACAGGTGAGGTTAAATATGCAAGACAGCTGAGGTTAAATACTCAAAACAGCATAGGTTAAATACTCAAGACAGGTGAGGTTAAATACCCAAAACAGCATAGCTTAAATACTCAAGACAGCTGATGTTAAATACTCAAGACAGCATAGGTTCAATACCCAAAACAGGTGAGGTTAAATATGCAAGACAGCTGAGGTTAAATACTCAAAACAGCATAGGTTAAATACTCAAGACAGGTGAGGTTAAATACTCAAGACATCTGAGGTTAAATACTCAAAACAGCATAGGTTAAATACTCAAGACAGGTGAGGTTAAATACTCAAGACAGCTGAGGTTAAATACCCAAATCAGGAGAGGTTAAATACTCAAGACAGCTGAGGTTCAATACTCATAACAGCATAGATTAAATACTCAAAACAGGTGAGGTTAAATACTCAAAACAGCTGAGGTTAAGTACTCAAAACAGCTGAGGTTAAATACTCAAAACGGTTAAGATGACTTGACTGTGGACTGGGCAGATCTGTTCGCGTGGTTTAGTTTTGTTTAAACCTATTTAGTTTACATTGATTGGGAAACAAGCTTTCAGCTTGCATAAATCACGCTCGATGTCTGCTTTCTGGAGACTTAAGCAGGACCCGCGTCGTCGGTGTGGAATTATCCAAAAGGCAGAATCCGGGACCTCTGGTACGAGGGGCAGACGCTTTACCTCTGCGAGGTTTAAACGATCAGATTGTCTTTTTGTTTTGATAAATGATCACGTGTGCGAACATTTTATAAGTAACTTGTATTGTATAGTTGGTCAAAGTTAAATTGATGTCTACTTGGCTGATGTTTATCAACATGGCACATTCTTGGATGGCATTTAAGCCAGTTGGTAAACAAGATAAAAGTAGCCATAATTACGTTTGGCAATCACAGGAATGAAAGGTGGCCGAATCAGTATCCGAAAGAACGATCCTTGAGTTATGTTGATGATTCCATAAAGCTTTCCCTAGTTGATGTAGTGTACCTCGTTGGTCTAGTCAGTATCCGAAAGAACGATCCCTGTGTTATGTTCATGATTCCATAAAGCTTGTCCCTAGTTGATGTAGGGTACCTCGTTGGTCTAGTCAGTATCCGAAAGAACGATCCTTGAGTTATGTTCATGATTCCATAAAGCTTGTCCCTAGTTGATGTAGGGTACCTCGTTGGTCTAGTCAGTATCCGAAAGAAAGATCCTTGATTTATGTTCATGATTCCATAAAGCTTGTCCCTAGCTGATGTAGGGTACCTCGTTTGTATAGTCGAAGAGCGTCCTCGTTTGCGTAGAAAGTAGCCGAAAAGATACAAGGCAGGTGCTTACAAAATACTTTCTAAACGGTAATGATGGCTTTCCCTCCTTGGCACTCAGGATTGTGATGTTAGCATTTCGACTGACTCGCTGGTATCAGGATAAATAGACCAGTAGTACTTGTAACTAAAGTTAAGTACCACTGACACGCCGTGATACACCTGAACATTTGTGGAACATGACGTTAAACTCCGTGCCAACACACAAACATAAAACAAACAACTTGCAGTACATTTGCAGTTGTGAATATTCTCATTGAGAATATAACTTGTCGCTGTGCAAGAAACAGTCCACGTAAAATATATGCATGCCACAGAGCGAGATGATTGTGTTGAGTCAGGATTGTGGGGTTAGTATTACAACTGACTCGCTGGTATTAGAAAAATGGCCGGAAGGAACCACCACAAAACAAACAACTTGCGGTACATTTGCAATTGTGAATATAACGTGTCGCTGTGCAAGCAACAGTCCTCGTTATTGTATTGCAAAGCGAGATGATAGTGTTAAGTCTCATTTGTTAAGACGTCTTAAACTTTTGCCACATACAAGAAATATGTTAAAGACGACGTTGAAATAATCTACGCAATACTGTTAAACTGTTCAGCCAATTGACGTTTTATTATTGAATAAAAATAAAAACATTGTGGTAAAAGGAGAAATTGTTGATTATTGGCGGTTCCTCCTTTTCCTCACAACGTTTCAAAAGTCATCTGCTACAGTTGCGTCAACATGCGTCTACAGGTAGGGACAGGTTGAATTGACTGGAAGACACTTCATACAGTGAGTTTGTATGTGATAGTTTTACGTACAAATCGTTATTTTAAAACAAAATATGAAAAAATTAAGTCAAAGTGTCTACAAGTTCAATTATATGTTTTGATCGTTATTAACACATTGACTGTCTTATTTCTCGGAAGTGTGCATTCTTCTTCAACGCTGTATCCAGTTTAAACAAATAATATTGTCAGTCACCTTATGCTTGATCGCAAAATAAACAATAACAAAGATAACAATGTAAGTTTAGTTTATGCAAAGTGACACAATATTACCACCCTTTCGGTATTTATACATTTAGAATGTCTTGCGGATGCGTATATAGGATACTCTGGTTCTTCGCTGGTCGTATATTCCCGAAGGTCGGTTAACGTGTGTCGTGGCTCTCTGTTCGTAATGATATGCTTTATAGACGGTTGTTATTCCTAACCCTAAAAGACATACAGATGCCTTTGGAAACATTGCTCATAATGAACAATTTCCCATTTTGCTACATTGTCTCATCTCTATTCAGTAATTACTCTCATTAAAACAGATACTTGACCATTTTGATGAGATATGTTCATAGTTGTCTGCTACAGATTTGAGTTATAAGGGAAAGGGTTACCCATAATTTTCGGAATTTCTGTAGATGTTTCCGTCACAATTATTATGGAAGATGCTGGGAGCCACGGGATTTAACCCCTGTCATGTTTTACGGTGCAAACTATCTGATGAAAGTTTGATACTCGACTGTACCATCCGAACTATTTTTTCTATTATTTCTTCAGCAGTCGTACTGAAAGACTTTTAACATAGAAGTAATGGATTCCTCTTCCTTTACGCTCTTAATTGTGGCATAAGCATTATAACTGACTCGCTGGTGCCAGGATAAAGGGACCAAACCACTGAAAATACTGTCATGTAACTGAAACAGTGGAAATACTGTAATGTAACTGACTCGATGGTGTCAGGATAAAGGGACCAAAGCACTGGAAATACTGTCATGTAACTGACTTGATGGTGTCAGGATAAAGGGACCAAAACACTGGAAATACCGTCATGTAACTGACTCGATGCTGTCAGGATAAAGGGACCAAAACACTGAAAATACTGTCATATAACTGACTCGAAGTTGTCAGGATAAAGGGACCAAAGCACTGGAAATACTGTCATGTAACTGACTCGATGATATCAGGATAAAGAGACCAAAGCACTGGAAATACTGTCATGTAACTGACTCGATGCTGTCAGGATAAAGGGACCAAAACATTGAAAATACTGTCATGTAACTGACTCGATGATGTCAGGATAAAGGGACCAAAGCACTGGAAATACTGTCATGTAACTGACTCGATGGTGTCAGGATAAAGGGACCAGAGCACTGGAAATACTGTCATGTAATTGACTCGATGTTGTCAGGATAAAGGGACCAAAACACTGGAAATACTGTCATGTAACTGACTCGATGGTGTCAGGATAAAGGGGCCTAAACACTGGAGATACTGTCATTAACTGACTCGATGGTGTCAGGATAAAGGGACCACAGCGCTGGAAATACTGTCATGTAACTGACTCGATGGTGTCAGGATAAAGGGGCCAACACACTGAAAATACTGTCATGTAACTGACTCGCTGGTGTCAGGATAAAGAGGCCAAAAACACTGGGAATACTGTCATATAACTGACTCGATGGTTTCAGGATAAAGGGGTCAAAACACTGGAAATACTATCATGTAACTGACTCGCTGGTGTCAGGATAAAGGGGCCAAAACACTGGAAATAATGTCATCTAACTGACTCGCTGGTGTCAGGATAAAGGAACCAGAACACTGAAAATACTGTCATGTAACTGACTCGATGCTGTCAGGATAAAGGGGCCTAAACACCGAAAATACTGTCATGTAACTGACTCGCTGGTGTCAGGATAAAGGGGCCTAAACACCGAAAATACTGTCATGTAAGTGACTCGTTGGTGTCAGGATAAAGGGGCCAAAACACTGGAAATACTGTCATGTAACTGACTCGATGGTGTCAGGATAAAGAGACCAAAACACTGGAAATACTGTCATGTAACTGAAACATTGCTAAAACCGGCGTGAAACACCATACCAACGATGTAACAAAGTTTGACATGTTTAACACATATAGACGTATTTTAACGCTTTTGCAGGAGACGACGTTTGAAAAAAATTGGTGCAAATGGAGCAATGAGCAATTTCTCAATTCGTCGTATACATTGTTTTCAACTCTATTCAGTAATTATACTCATTAAAACAGATTATGAACGTCTATAATTAAATGATTTCAAAGTAGTCTGCCGCCGATTTGTTGTATAAGGGAGAGGTTAACACGGTTCGGAATTTCTAGTAGAGTTAAGCGGCAGAGGTTTCCGTCACAGTTAGTGTTTTACGATTCAAACTGATAGAAGTTTGAGACTCTACTGAACACTCTGCAATTATTTCATTATTTCTTCATCAATCATACCTGAAATACTTTGAGTATTTAGAGTAATGGCGTTTACCTCCTTATCATTCTGGATTGTTGGGTTAGCATTATGACTGACTCACTGGTGTCAGGATGAATGGATCAATACTCCTGGAAAATAACACTGGAAACACAGTCATGTAACTGAAAAAAGTGTTGAAACTGGCGTGAAACACCACACCAACAATCAACGTTTAACCTGGTTTTCAAATGTATTCCGGTACCGTAAGTAAGATCGAGAAACTTGAAAGCCGGATAACATTGTCAACCCCGCTGTACAGTGTTGATACAGAGTGCCGACTTCAGAGAGGCTGATAGAGCAACAACACATACATGCTTTACCGAGATTGGAGGCATTGAGAATGCATGTTTAATGGCCGTTTATATATGATGCATGTTTAATGGGCATTTACATATGAGTACGTTTTGGTAGTGTGTCACTGCGGGAAAAGTCTTCACAATCTAATGGGGAGTTGAGATTCAAAGGAGCGGTTCTTTGCGAAAACCGACCTTATTACACGTGTATAAAAACTACCATTCTTGTGCATCAATGCTAATGGATTCACATGGATACTACTTTTAAGAAGTTCATTGAAACTATCTATGACTATTTGGGGAACGGTGCAAACATAGAACAGACTGCGAGGATGCGCTGCCTGGCCTGGATCTACGCCTGTCGAAAAGTCATTGCGGTTGATTTTTGCAGAGCTACGCTCAAATACTCCTGAAAAGATTAATCCCGCCCCAACAATATTTAAACTGTTAACGTATATATCATTGTCTATATGTTTTTTGTTCTCGAAGGATATTTGTGTAGCAGACGTGTAGATAAAACCCTACTTTATGAATCGATGGTGGGGGTGGAGACATAGCTGTCTTACGTTCAGTGAAGCAGCTTTATATCGTACATGCAGTTCACGGTTTCGTACGTTTGCTCTAGCGGTGCAATAGCTGTTAATGAAATAGTGAATAGGCTAACATTATTTTACGTACACTTTCATTGAACACATTACTTGTAGGGTGTCTAACCACAGTGCTATACCAAGCTCACGGCTTGGTATTTTTCGCAACAGAGCTACAATAGCTGCTTATTAATTGTGGTAGTGGCTAACGT
>JASEVX010000001.1:13181139-13378639 GCA_031761405.1 Serripes groenlandicus
CGCAGTGATATGACTGAAAAGTTGTTGAAAGCGGCGTTAAACCCCAATCAATCAATGTAATGCGTATAGACGTTGGAAAGGGTTAACACCATTTATCAGGTGAACCCTACCTAGAATACTGAAATGAGTTAATTATTAACAGACGATATATGATGATTTTGCAGCAGATTACATTTGAAAACATTGTAACGAAAGATGAAATTTCTTATTATGAAACATTTCTCCATTTTCCACAATGCTTCAACGTTATACTTTAATATATAGAGATATGTTAAAACCGTGTGGAAAAGGATTCATATCTCGACAGACTGTCACTTATATTTGAAAATCTCATTAACGGAATACCAGGTACATGTAACTATAGCCCATTTTACATCTATAAAATCTAACTAATTGCTCAATAGCATTTAAATATATCAATCTATTGATCCCTTGGTATGGAAAGAAGTGAAAAATAAATGAATAAAGAGTACTACAATTCATATGGTTGAAGGGACAAAATGCTCTGATTGAGCAAACGATTTTTTCGTTTTACTTTAACATTTGTTTAACATACACTTTGCACAGATACCTGACTGATTCAAATCATTTCATAGAAAGATTGCGGTCTGGTCTACCGAAATAGTCCGAAAGAAACCCAATCTCTTTTTTACTTGAAACGTGTGTATATCTAACTGACTACATTGTGAGTGTGTACTGTTTGAATTATTTACTTTGCTAAAAAAAATAGAGGGGATAGAGTGTACCAAACTGGTTATTGTTATGACGGGTTGTTAAAATGGTCATCCCTTATAACAGATAAATTGCCCTCTTTTGTATTAAACCTTGTCTTAAAGTTGATATGTAACCCTTTCCAGTAATATACATTGTACATGTACCAACTGACTAACTGGATAAAAATGTTATAAATGCGACAACTTGTTGATTTACATTTAAATACAGAAGGTATTTATTTAGTAGTCTCTGATCTAAATACGAGGGACTTCGAATGTAAACCCTAGCTCTTTTCGAACATTTGGTTCTTTGACTTGCTCCGTGTTTATCACCGATACCCGCGAGGACTTCCTTCCTGGAAATGACAATTAATTGATCTCTAGATGATCTCTAGATGAGTATGAGACACTTTAAAGCATCTTAGACATTTCCAGTACCTGGACCTCTGAGGTATAACGGCTTGAGGTACAAGGTAGAGCCTGGATGTTTCAGGTAAAAGCGCCCGACATTGACACATTTTATGTAGCCGACTACTTTTGAAAAAAGTGTCGAAATATAAGAAATATGTTCATATTGAGCATTATCTACTTGATTCCACAATGTGTTTTTATCTCTATAACAAAATTTACACTTTTCAAGACGTAATACTTTGTGTCACCCAATCGTACCATAAGTTTGTGAATACATCGGATTGTGATTAGGGTGCTTTGGTACACGACTGGCTTGTCTGAATCTACACTGTACGCACATACAGTTTTTAAGTTATTGTGACTATACTGCAATACCAAACGTGAATAAAAACACTGAGAGCCCTCTTGCACTGTCGTAAGACACAAAAGGAAACATGCTGTCAATACATTTGTACGTTACTACCACAATTAATAAGCAGCTATTGTACTTCTGGTGCGAAAGATACAACGCCGTGAGCTTGATATAGCACTGTGGTTAGACACCCGACAAGTAATGTGTTCAATGAAAGTGTACGTAAAATAATGTTAGCCTATTCACTATTTTATTAACAGCTATTGCACCGCTAGTGCAAAGCGTACGAAACCGTAAACTGCATGCACGATATAAAGCTGCTTCACTGAACGTAAGACAGATATGTCTCTGCCCCCACCATCGATTCATAAAGTAGGGTTTTATCAACATGTCTGCTACACAAATATCCTTCGAGAACAAAGAACAATGATAAATACGTTAACGAATTTTCGACTGGCGTAGATCCAGACCAGGCAGCGCATCCTCGCAGTCTGTTCTATGTATGCACCGTTCCCCAAATAGTCATAGATAGTTTCAATGAACTTCTTAAAAGTAGTATCCATTTGAATCCATTAGCATTGATGCACAAGCATGGTAGTTTTTATTCACGTGTAATAAGGTCGGTTTTCGCAATGAACCGCTCTTTTGAATCTCAATTCCCCATTAGATTGTGAAGAATTTTCCCGCAGTGACACACTACCAAAACGTACTCATATGTAAATTGCCATTAAACATGCATCATATGTAAACGGCCATTAAACATGCATTCTCAATGCCTCCAATCTCGGTAAAGCATGTATGTGTTGTTGCTCTATCAGCCTCTCTGAAGTCGTCACTTTGTATCAACACTGTACAGCGGGGTTGACAATGTTATCCGGCTTTCAAGTTTCTCGATCTTACTTACTCTATCAGCCTTTCTGAAGTCGGCACTGTGTATCAACACTGTACAGCGGGGTTGACAATGTTATCCGGCTTTCAAGTTTCTCGATCTTACTTAAGGTACCGGAAGACATTTGTAAACCAGGTTAAACTTTGATTATTGGTGTGGTGTTTCACGCCAGTTTCAGCACTTTTTTCAGTTACATGACGGTGTTTCCAGTGTTATTTTCCAGGAGTATTGATCCATTCATCCTGACACCAGTGAGTCAGTCATAATGCTAACCCATTAATGCAGAATGATAAGGAGGGAAACGCCATTACTCCAAATGCTTAAAGTATTTCAGGTATGATTGATGAAGAAATAATGAAAAAATTGCAGAGTGTACAGTAGAGTCTCAAACTTCTATCAGTTTGAATCGTAAAACACTAACTGTGACGGAAACCTCTGCCGCTTACCTCTACTAGAAATTCCGAACCGTGTTAACCTCTCCCTTATACAACAAATCGGCGGCAGACTACTTTGAAATCATTTAATTATAGATTTTCATAATCTGTTTTAATGAGTATAATTACTGAATAGAGTTGAAAATTACGACGAATTGAGAAATTGCTCATTGCTCCATTTGCACCAATTTTTTTCAAACGTCGTCTCCTGCAAAAGCGTCAAAATGCGTCTATACGTGTTAAACATGTCACACTTTGTTACATTGTTGGTATGGTGTTTCACGCCGGTTTTAGCAATGTTTCAGATACATGAAAGTATTTCCAGTGTTTTGGTCCCTTTATCCTGACACCATCGAGTCAGTTACATGACAGTATTTCCAGTGTTTAGGCACCTTTATCCTGACAGCATCTAGTCAGTTACATGACAGTATTTCCAGTTTTATGCCCCTTTATCCTGACACCATCGAGTTAGTTACATGACAGTATTTCCAGTGATTTGGTCCTTTTATCCTGACACCATCGAGTCAGTTACATGACAGTATTTCCAGTGCTTTGGTCCGTTTATCCTGACACCATCGAGTCAGTTACATGACAGTATTTCCAGTGTTTAGGCCCTGTTATCCTGACAGCATCGAGTCAGTTACTTGACAGTATTTCCACTGTTTTGGTCCCTTTATCCTGACACAATCGAGTCAGTTACATGACGGAATTTTCAGTGCTTTGGTCCCGTTATCCTGACACCATCGAGTCAGTTACATGGCAGTATTTTCAGTGTTTTGGTCCCTTTATCCTGACACAATCGAGTAAGTTACATGACAGTATTTCCAGTGTTTGGGTCCCTTTATCCTGACACCATCGAGTCAGTTACATGACAGTATTTCCAGTGTTTTTGTCCCTTTATCCTGACACCATCGAGTCAGTTACATGATAGTATTTCCAGTGCTTTGGTCCGTTTATCCTGACACCATCGAGTCAGTTACATGACAGTATTTCCAGTGTTTAGGCCCTGTTATCCTGACAGCATCGAGTCAGTTACATGACAGTATTTCCTTTTTGTTGGTCCCTTTATCCTGAAACCATCGAGTCAGTTACATGACAGTATTTTCAGTGCTTTGGTCCCTTTATTCTGACACCATCGAGTCAGTTACATGACAGTATTTTCAGTGTTTTGGTCCCTTTATCCTGACACCAGCGAGTCAGTTATAATGCTTATGCTACAATTAAGAGCGTAAAGGGAGAATAATCTATTACTTCTATGTTAAAAGTCCTTCAGGTATGACTAATGAAGAAATAATAGAAACAATAGTTCGGATGGTACACAGTCGAGTCTTAAACTTTCATCAGGTAGTTTGCACCGTAAAACATGACAGGGGTTAACTCCCGTGGCTCCCAGCATCTTCAATAAAAATTGTGACGGAAACCTCTGCAGAAATTCCGAAAATGGTAACCCTTTCCCTCATAACTCAAATCTGTAGCAGACAACTATGAACATATCTCATCAAAATGGTCAAGTATCTGTTTTGATAGCATTCATACAATAACGAGGACTGTCGCTTGCACAGCGACAAGTTATATAAGTTATATTCACAATTGCAAATGTACCGCAAGTTGTTCGTTTTGTGGTGGTTCCTTCTGGCCATTTTTCCTAATACCAGCGAGTCAGTCGTAATACTAACCCCACAATCCTAACTCAACACAACCATCTCGCTCTGTGGCATGCATATATTTTACGAGGACTGTTTCTTGCACAGCGACAAGTTATATTCTCAATGAGAATATTCACAATTGCAAATGTACCGCAATTTGTTTGTTTTGTGTTTTTGTATTGGCAAGGAGTTTAACATTATGTTCCAAACTGTTTCAGCTATATCACTGCATGTTAGTGGTAACTTTAGTTCTATTTATCCTGATAACGGCGATTCAGTCGTAATACTAACCCCACAATCCTGACTGAACACAATCATGTCGCTCTGTGGCATGCATATATTTTACGAGGACTGTTTCTTGCACAGCGACAAGTTATATTCTCAATGAGAATATTCACAATTGAAAATGTACCGCAAGTTGTTTGTGATTTGTGTTGGCTAGAGTTTAATGTCATGTTCCACAATTGTTCAGGTCTATCACGGCGTGTCAGTGGTAACTTTAGTTACAAGTACTACTGGTCTATACATCCTGATACCGGCGAGTCAGTGGTAACTTTAGTTACAAGTATTACTGGTCTATATATCCTGATACCGGCGAGTCAGTGGTAACTTTAGTTACAAGTATTACTTGTCTATATATACTGATACCGGTGAGTCAGTGGTAACTTTAGTTACAAGTACTACTGGTATATTTAACCTGATACCGGCGAGTCAGTGGTAACTTTAGTTACAAGTACTACTGGTCTATTTATCCTGATACCGGTGAGTTAGTGGTAACTTTAGTTACAAGTACTACAGGTCTATTTATCTTGATACCGGTTAGTCAGTGGTAACTTTAGATACAAGTACTTCAGATCTATTTATCCTGATACCGGTAAGTCAGTGGTAACTTTAGTTACAAGTACTACTGGTCTATTTATCCTGATACCGGCGTGTCAGTGGTAACTTTAGTTACAAGTACTACTGGTCTATTTATCCTGATACCGGTGAGTCAGTGGTAACTTTAGTTACAAGTACTACTGGTCTATACAATTTAAACCAGCTACACACAAAAAGCCAACCGACTTCACAGGAATTCAAAATAGTTTGACGTCTCAGATAAGATTTACGCTAAATCCATTAATGCATATTCAGTTTCATAGTGCTTTTATAAATACTCAAATGTTAATTTTTAAACCAACAATATCAGCCGAATCACGAACCAGCATTGTATCGTCCCGGATACGCATAAGCATGCCGCGCAGGCTAACCAGGACATACACTTTTCGACTCCTGTGGATGTTCTGTTTCAGGAATCATTACTCTATACCTCTAGCTCCCTGAGACGGAATAGGTCGGCCCGGATTAGCCTGCGCGGACTGCTCAGACTGAATTTGGTCGATACACTACGCAGAGTCCATCATGATGCTTTTCTCGACGGACGGCTCATATTAAGGAAAGTTTGAGCAATTAGAACTGATGCAACACTGTTTACGAAATGACATCGGTTGCAAAAAATAGTTCGACTTAAACGATATATTCGAGATTTCCCATCTTCGAGTTATCGCTAGTCAACTATAGTGCCTCTACAGACGTATCATGATTTCTAAACCGTAAGACTGATTTATTGATTGATTGTTTGGTGTTAGATACTGAAGATATATTTATCCTGACACCAACTAGTCAGTCGTAATGCTAATCCTGCAATCCTGAGCGCCAGGGAGGGAAGCCATTACTACCATGTTTAAAGTCTTTGGTATGACCCGACCGGGAATCGCACCCGCGACCTCTCGCGACCGCCTTAAACCTGAACGAGGGCTTATACGTATCTATATCTTAGCTCGTCTATATTGTGTCAGATGGGTAAATAGCTTAATTTTTACGAAAGTTTTCAACTTTATTCAATTATCATTATACTTAATACCGTATTCTTACACTTTTTCCAAGGTGTTTTCACAGACATCTGCTGCAGATTTGTTGTATGTTGGAAAGGGTTAACGTACACCGATATAATAACGTCACATTTCACATGTTTCGTCTTTACCCTTTCCCACATACAACAAATATGCAGGAGACGACTTCGAAAACATGTAGGCAAAATGGTGGTACATGTCAATAAATGGAAGTATACTTATCTAAATGATGTGAAAGCATTGCGGCTGAAACAGAAAGTGTTCGTTTTGAATAATATCTTTTTTTGTTACAAAGTTTTCAAAGGTCGTCTGCGGCATGTATAACAGTGTCTACCAGGAGAACGTTCAAGGTTGTTCTGACGTAAACAAAGTATCAGGTTACGCTTTGATCCCAAGATATACGTACGAGCAGTGGATTATATTTCTTATTTGTGTCAGGGCAGACTTAATCTATTTACATTTTACGACATGAGCGTTTACCGTTTAACCCTTTCCCACATCCGTTTAATCTGAAACAGAAAACTTTAAAAACGATCTAGGAAAATCCCCGAAATATCTCTGCAAATAAAAATTAATAATTGAAAAGAGTTGAAAACATTGTGTTAAAAAGAGAAAAATACTCATGATGAGCAGTAATGGTCCGTTCACAAGGAATATAGACTGCACAAGAAACATGATAACAATTGCCCAACGTGCGACTGGTAGATGAAAAACCTGGCTATGTTGTGGGTACTCAAAATAATCCTTCCAGTGAGAACTCACAACATAGAGTTTAGTTGAGGCCTAATCAAATATAGGTGGGAAAAGGACCAGTTTATTCCTCCTTATCTATTACTCTGAAACTAATAGTGTCTATTTCAAAAGGTATTGACAGATACACACAACACGGATTATCAAGGGTACATTCATTTAAATAATCTATATATTTAAAAGTTTATAAAGTCTACATGACTCATCACTGTATTGGCCTGGAGTTTAAGAATTATGGAAGGATAGCTTGAATAGATTTAAAGCTAGAGCTATTGTACTTTCTTCTAAATACCATGATATAATTATTAGCTATCAAGTAGTGCCGATCTTGTACATGACGAAACTGCAAAGGGTTAATTCAGACCCTCATATTCTAAACGCTCTTTCATGTATTTGTCACATGCTTACACACACAGAAAATATATCGGTGTATATGTTACGTGAAAGAACATAACCTTATTACGTGTTTGGCCATTTAATCGTGTCATAGACTTCACAAAATCAGTTCCAGCAGTCAAAGTGTCATGAAATACCAAGGATTTTAAAGACCGTGTGCATACAGAAGATGGTGTGAACTTGCAATGTTCTATTAGACTCATTTTGACTAAACAAACTAAGCCAGAAACACGTTAGGTGAAATGGCCACCGTAATATAACTGCTCTTCCGCTGAAAACGGCTATGAACCTATTTTTTTGACTTTTGTACAATATGTTCATATACATTAAGAATGCGACGTGTTGTCATATAATTTGCAAAGTGACCCTTGCTCAACCCTTCCCCACGTGAAGACGCACTTTGACTCATTTGATGCAGACTTGAAAACAGTTTGACAAAATGAGAGATGGATCAGAATAAGCGATTTCTTATGTTGTCATGTTGATTGCAAATCTATTCAATAATTATTCTTTAATTGGTATATATTTTCCATAGTTTTGGCTATTTGTTTTTATAGTTACATGCACACATTATGTTTTTGTCGCGCTTTGTTTAACTTTATTCAATAATTATTCTTTCATTGCTATACATTTTCCATAGTTCTGCCTATTTGTTTTCAAAGTCATTGTGAGCAATTCATCGTTTTGTCACGCTATTTTCAACTTTATACAACAATTGAAATTTTCCATATCATTTCCATAATTTTTCGAACTTTTGATAAACGTTTCCAAAGTTGTCTGCTGCATATTTGTTTTATGTGAGCCAGGGTTGAACTGGATATACAGTCTTAGTCAACCACCCAATGGAGAATCAAAATATGGCTGCTTAATACAAGTCAAATAAAGAACACAATGATGTTGTTGGTACATTTTCAAGTGGCTGCTTAATACAAGTCAAATAAAGAACAAAAAGATGTTGTGGGTACATTTTCAAGTGGCTGTTTAATACAAGTCAAATAAAGAACAAAAAGATGTTGTGGGTACATTTTCAAGTGGCTGCTTAATACAAGTCAAATAAAGAACACAAAGATGTTGTTGATACATTTTCAAGTGGCTGTTTAATACAAGTCAAATAAAGAACAAAAAGATGTTGTGGGTACATTTTCAAGTGGCTGCTTAATACAAGTCAAATAAAGAACAAAAATATGTTGTTGGTACATTTTCAAGTGGCTGCTTAATACAAGTCAAATAAAGAACACAAAGATGTTGTTGGTACATTTTCAAGTGGCTGCTTAATACAAGTCAAATAAAGAACAAAAAGATGTAGTGGGTACATTTTCAAGTGGCTGCTTAATACAAGTCAAATAAAGAACACAAAGATGTTGTTGGTACATTTTCAAGTGGCTGCTTAATACAAGTCAAATAAAGAACAAAAATATGTAGTTGGTACATTTTCAAGTGGCTGCTTAATACAAGTCAAATAAAGAACAAAAATATGTAGTGGGTACAGTTTCAAGTGGCTGCTTAATACAAGTCAAACAAAGAACAAAAGATGTTGTTGGTACATTTTCAAGTGGCTGCTTAATAAAAGTCAAATAAAGAACAAAAATATGTAGTTGGTACATTTTCAAGTGGCTGCTTAATACAAGTCAAACAAAGAACAAAAGATGTTGTTGGTACATTTTCAAGTGGCTGTTTAATACAAGTCAAATAAAGAACAAAAAGATGTAGTTGGTACATTTTCAAGTGGCTGCTTAATACAAGTCAAATAAAGAACACAAAGATGTTGTTGGTACATTTTCAAGCGGCTACTTAATACAAGTCAAACAAAGAACAAAAGATGTTGGGTGTAAATTTTCAAGTGGCTGCTTTAACAAAGACAAGAAAATCATTGTTTCTATTAGTTCATGTAAAATGATAAAAATCGAAGTATTTGAGGGATCCATCAATTTTCGTAGAACATTAAAACTTCGTGATTATCATAAGTTGATGATGTCATTAATCTAAACCCTGTTCTCCGATTCAGCTATTGGGAGCTGTACTAACAGTCAATTGAGAGGGTTTTAAATATTTCTGATGTCAACAGTTTCATTTAGTTCTCGGCAGCGTACTTCTTAAATGCTTAGCGTCACGAACTTAGGAGACAACAGTAAATGTTTATCAAGCTTTGTAATTCATGCATGCTTAAATGTTGTTTATGAAAAGCAACGAGTAATAGGAAATGCTGCAACGTTGTTGTCAAAAGCAGATACATTCAAGCGATATCTTCGAATAATCATATGTTAGACCTATATTTCTTTTCATTCATTCCGAGGCGATCAGTTCACCTAACGATGTATCAGTACTCAACACAATAATTTGTCCAAGCACCGGGTGCTTTGATTATTATTATCTCCTGCCCAATCGATGGTGGAGGAATGATGTTTGTCTTTTTGACTTTTGTCGGTGGGAATGAATTTTAGCCGAGCTGGAATTCATACTCACAATAAACAGATTGACAGCCCGCTACTGACAAAGCTACCGGGGTTCAGTTTGTCACCCAGAATCATTGATAAGTGTTTAGTCGACATGATAAACTATAAAAAAAAAAGCTTATTCAAAACGGCGTTAAATCCCAAAAGAATAAACACAAAGTAATCAATAGACCCGTACCATTACCTTGCAATCTGTGAACAAAGAAATAAAGTTTTGAATAGTATCGGAATATGCATCTAAACTAACAGTTGCATAAAGTTGAGCCTGTCATAAAGTTGGCATTTCTAACCAGCGTAGGTTCAGATCACTTTGGTCATCTGCAAAGTTCAATCTGAATCCTCAAAGTTGGACCGAACTTTATAACGAACCTATGTAAGTACCATATTAACAATGAAACTCACTGCGTTGATTAAAAGGCTGAACTGGACTTATACTTTTCACAAAAATCAACGTGTACCTTTACCCATGGGAGTGTTCCTATCGTATGGTAGGTATTCATATATACTTTATAATTAACCCTTTTACACATTCAGACACTTTTTTGTCGCGACGCAGAAGAGCGTAGTCAATATTGAATACGAGTCAATTCTGGATCATGGCGTTACGCAATCGAAAGGGTAGCAACCCACATTATTACTGTAAAGAGAAATCTGTAATATGTTTGAAAAAAAAAAGAACCTTCATGAATCAATAAATTGTATTAACTGATTTAAGAAACAACAAGATGCAAATTACCTATGTCTTCTACCGTTATTACAAATCTTTAGACACATTTACTTTGTTTTTATAATAACTTTACCCAAACTTCTTAGGCTTCGCCTTTTTAGATCACCTAGCGCCAAAGTCTCAATGTGAGCTATTTTGATCACTTTTTGTCCGTCGTCGTCCGTCGTTGACTTTTAGCTTTAAACATCATCTCCTCCTGAACCACAGGACCAATTTCATGTTCCCTTGGTGGCCTTCTTTCAAAATTGTTCAAAGATTTCAATTCAATTGTGAAATTTGGTTGAGAAAGGGGGCAAAATGTCCGAACTTTAAAAATCTTCTCCTCTGAATATGCATGTCAGATTCAAATATAGTTTAGTAGAAATGTTCATTTGGTGAACTTCTACAAAGATTGTTCAAGGCATACTGTTTGGTTGAAAAACATGGCAGTCAAAAGGCATCAGAAAATGGGGAAAAATCGTCTCGTTAACTTATAGCTTTAAACATCATCTCCTCCTAAACCACAGGACCAATTTCATCCAAACTTCACAATAATGTTTCTTTAGTGGCTCTCTTTCAACATTGTTCTAAAAAATTGAGAACTTTGGTTGCTGCGGCATCAGAAAGGGGGCAAAATGTCCAAACTTTAAAAATCTTCTCCTCTGAATCTGCATGTCAGATTCAAATATAATCTAGTAGAAATGTTCATTGGGTGTCTTTCTACAAAGATTGTTCAAGGCATACTGTTTGGTTGAAAAACATGGCGGTCAGGAGGCTTCAGAAAAGGGGCAAAATTTGGAAATTTCATTTTTGTTTAAGTCCTTGTCTGATATTAAGAAAATTGAATAGGAATCTTACTTCAGTGACTTACTTATTTTTTTCAAGCCATATGTATTGGTTTCAAAATCATAGCAACCTCGCGTCATCACAAAAGGGGTAAATTGAATTTTTTAGCTACAAATGACAACTCCTACCATTCCACTAGACCAATTTCAATGTTACTTCACAGGAATGTTCCTTTGATGGTCCTCTTTCAAAATTGTTCAAAGACTTACATTCGGTGTAGAACGTTTGTTGCTGTGGCATCAGAAATTGAGAAAAAATACCCAAACTTTAAAAACCTCCATCTCCATAATCCATTTGTCAGATTCCAAGATAATTTGGCAGAAATATTCTTTGAGTGACTCTCTACAAAAACTGTTCAACCCATATTAATTTCGTTTACAAACAGGGCAGCAAAGCCGCACCAGGAAAGATGCAAACAAAATACAAAACTTTATAATTCCATTCTTATTAAAGTTCTTGTTAGATTTCAACATACAAATGGCTTTTACTGATAAACTATTTCTTTAACTGAGTGTCCACTCCTTGCAGTTTCATTTGAACTCCTGATTAAATTTTCACAGATATTTGCAGTTAAATATTTGCTTCTAATTTACTATCATTCAGGTGATCGATTTATGGCCATCTTGGCCCTCTTGTTTAATAGTTTGATTACTGACCCTTACGACACGATTCATCAAAGCTACGCTTTTTAATTGTTTGGTTTACGGCCCCAACATTCGGGGATTGTTTGCCTATTTATAAAAAAAAGTTGTATTTCTAAACTTAAAACGTTCCTCCCCATACAGTTTGTGGTCATTCAGACCATTTAATTCTTGCTATATGTTGACTATACATGTGATTTTTTTTTTATTTCATAAATGCTCAATTTTGAACACAAATATCTTTATCACAGTTTTTGTCTTTGTTACAACGCGGAAACGATACTAACGTCACGTCAGCGATTTGAAACCGGTACATTTCATGTAGAACTATGGTAACGTTAAGTGCATTTTTCGAAATACGCCTTATAGATCACGTTATGTGGTAAAAAGAATATACTCGTTAACTAAGCTGAATATGACGCTCGCCAAGGCTCGCGGCATATCATCTTAGTTAACTTGTTTAATAAAAGTGATAAAAAATAAACATTCATTAAATATCCTCTATTTAAACTTTATTGAATTAGGCTATTTCAATTTTTTTTGTTTATATACTCCCGTTTTTGTTACCATACTTCTGCAAAACTGGAAGGAGAATATATTTCCCCCCTCTCCTTCCAAAGTTTGTGTCATACTTAACTTATAACTAGAGGCATTGCACCTTAATATATGTTAATATTTAAGCACCTATGGGTTTTTTGGTATCTACTTAAACTAGTTAGAGCAGATATAAAACCGTTCATTGGAAAATAATTAAGAAACTTCAGCTTGTATGACACAATAAAGTTGCAGTCAATGTTAAGCAATCTGTAAACCAAATGGTTTCATGACTAAACTTGTCATTTCACCCCTTAACTTCACATGCTGAATATCACATAGATCGCAGCATATGAAACGTCAAATCCCTACGTCAAAATGGGCCCTTTCTGCTCTTGGTAACCTTTTATTATAGGCTATGGTAGCCAGGTGAGCAACGTAGGCACATCTTGGTCTTCTTGTTTACAATAAAGTGACATTAGGCCTTCTTGTTCGAAATATTTATATCCTGTCTGTTTACACGTTATTAATATGTACTGAACTGCATATGACGTCTTTGTAGCAGACAATAAATACATTGTGACAAGAGTCGAATATATTTATAATGAGCAAATTTACTTATTGTCACCATGTTTTTTTACTTCATAAAACACTTCTTCTTTTATGTATTGAAGGTTCCATATTTTTGTTTAAAGATGTTTGAGTTCGAACTCACACTTACCATATTTATAGTCCCATTACAGAGGTTCGGTTTGTCACGAAGGAATCATTGATAAGTGTTCAGACAGGACTACCGGTGTTCGGTTTGTCACGAAGGAATCATTGATAAGTGTTCTGACAGAGCTACCGGGGTTCGGTTTGTCACCCAGGAATCATTGTTAAGTGTTCTGACAGAACTACCGGAGTACGGTTTGTCACCCAGGAAGCATTGATAAGTGTTTTGTCAGAGCTACCAGGGTTCGGTTTGCCATCCAGGAATCATTGGTAAGTGTTTGGACGGAATTACCGGGGTTCGGTTTGTCACGAAGGAATCATTGATAAGTGTTCTGTCAGAGATACCGGGGTTCGGTTTGTCACCTAGGAACCATTGATAAGTGTTCTGACAGAGCTACCGGTGTTCTGTTTGTCACCCAGGAATCATTGATAAGTGTTCTGTCAGAGCTACCAGGGTTCGGTTTATCACCCAGGAATCATTGATAAGTGTTCTCACAGAGCTACCGGGGTTCGGTTTGTTACCTAGGAACCATTGTTAAGTGTTCCGACAGAGCTACCGGGGTTCGGTTTGGCACCAAGGAACCATTGTTAAGTGTTCTGTCAGAGATACCGGGGTTCGGTTTGTCACCCAGGAATCATTGATAAGTGTTCTGACAGAGCTACCGGGATTCGGTTTGTCACCTAGGAACCATTGATAAGTGTTCTGACAGAGCTACCGGGGTTCGGTTTGGTACCAAGGAACCATTGTTAAGTGTTCTGACAGAGCTACCGGGGTTCGGTTTGTCACCCAGGAACCATTGTTAAGTGTTTTGACAGAGCTACCGGGGTTCGGTTTGGCACCAAGGAACCATTGATAAGTGTTCTGTCAGAGATACCGGGGTTCGGTTTGTCACCCAGGAATCATTGATAAATGTTCTGACAGAGCTACCGGGGTTCGGTTTGTCACCTAGGAACCATTGTTAAGTTTTCTTACAGAGCTACCGGGGTTCGGTTTGGCACCTAGGAACCATTGTTAAGTGTTCTGACAGAGCTACCGGGGTTCGGTTTGGACCCAAGGAACCATTGATAAGTGTTCTGTAAGAGATACCGGGGTTCGGTTTGTCACCCAGGAATCATTGATAAGTGTTCTCATAGAGCTACCGGGGTTCGGTTTGTCACGAAGGAATCATTGATAAGTGTTCTGACAGAGCTACCGTAGTTTGGTTTGTCACGAAGGAATCATTGTTAAGTGTTCTGTCGCCGTGATATAACTATAAACACAAACTGTTAAACGGCGTAAAACCACCAAAAAATAAACATAAAGCTATCAAAACCATACCATTACCTTGCACTCTGTGAACAAAGAAGTCACGTCTTGAATAGTATCGTATTGTGCGTCTCAATGTAATCATTGTATAAAGTTTATCCTGTCCACGGGAAAATAAACAAGTTCGCTTTTCTAACCAGCGTAGTGTTCAAATCACTTTGGCCATATCCTTAGTTTAACAGAATCTTCACACTTTTAACGAAATTGCTAACGAACCAATGTAAGTACTATTTGAAAAATGTATTCCTGAAACACGTTGTGGGGATTCATAGGCTGATCTGAACCTACACTATTCATAAACGTTTAACGTGTATCTTTATCCATGGACGGATTCATATTGTATTGTATACTTATATAAATTTACCTGGTGTCTCTTATTCAACTATATATCTAACCCTTTCAAACAAACATACGTTTTATGACGCCTTTGCAGCAGAAAACATTGTGGCAAGAGAAGAATATATTTATATAGAGAGTATTCTCCTCTTGTCAGAAGGTTTTATACTTCATTAAATAGTTTATCTTTTATTTATTGTGTTTTCCGGTTTGTTTTTTATAAATGTTTACAAAGTCGTGAACTGTCGATTGGTTCAATGTGATAAAGGGTTGATAAATGTATACTTTATATCCTATTGGAATCCGATCAGATGTCTTTGTTCATTAACATTTACTGAATAATTAATATGTATATGTAGACCTGTTACCCTTTTAGAGTCATTCACATACACATTTAAGTTATACTCGTATTCGATTTTTGAAGGCACAGATGTCGCAGTGGTAGAGCGTCGGCCTCTCATACTGAAGGTACCAGGTTCTGGAAATGTTCTCGCACGCACAAACGGTGCGAGTACTTGTTCAGTCTTTAGGAAGAATACTTAAAATAAGAATAAATAACACATCTGGCCCTAGCATTGCAATCAGTTTGTGTTTAACGCTTTTTATTGCATCGCTTTGTTTGTTACATGCATTTCATTAGGCATATTTTATTGCCAATATACATGTAAAAATTATAAACATACAATAGTACAAACGTAACAGAATATATAGGCAAACAGGTTTAGATTACACAAAAGCTATATCGCACAACCAGATAACTTGTTGAGATTATTTTAAATAATGAAAAATATATTAACAGCATGCATATTACACAATTAACTTAAAATTCAATAACAATTTTAATTGTTTTGCATTTTGATAATAAAATGTGATAATGATCATGAAATGTACACATTTGTGGGAGGCTGTTTGTCGAAACCTTGAATAGTAAGTTAGCTTCAGATTACAAATAACATTGTTAAATAGCCACGGTGCAGCTACAATTAAGACCAAAGAATCAATTTAAAGATCACATGTTAAGGTGTATTTCAATCTGATAAACTATATGACGTCAATACTTATTGATCTAAATTATTGGACATAAATTTGTGAATCATTATAAACTTGGTGAACAACGTGTATAGCTGTTAAAAAGTTGAATTCCTGAATTTTTGTAGAAGATTTTGATAATGAAGAATTTATCGACAGGATAAGTCATTGTAAGTTCGATTTTTGTTTTGTTTTGTTTATTAAACTTTAACGATGCGCTCTTTTTATATAATTTTGTTTTTTTTAGCTAGGAGCGAAGTTGTCTGTTTATATGTGAACGTAGTAAGTTTCCTGAAAAAAATGTTATGTGAGGTGAATCTGCGAGAAAGTCATTAAACACAAATAACATGAACTGGCCGCCGTGATATATTTAACTCCAATCAATAAATTACACTAAATGGAAAGTCGATAGAATATATGTTGGGCATATGGTTCAGATAATATTCCCTTACTTTTAACTGTACATTACTTGTATCTGATTTAAATTAAACTGAATCTTGTGAACTCAACTTTGACACTCATTTCATAACAACGAACATGTACATTTTAGCATGGCTTACCATAAATATAATTTGTAAAATAATTGTAAATGCTATTTGTGGCAGTACCTCTAAGAAACGGTATTTGCCAGACATGGTCAATATGTGTAAATACAATAGGACTTTGGTCCCACTTTGATTTATGTTGGCAATGACGAGGTCCGTCGAGACTAGAATTTTGAGTTCGATTTCTGACTTGCTCATTGAAACTGTCCGAAAGAAGTAATTTTCATAATTTGTTGACTATTCGTGTAGGTAACGTTTGCACTTCGTAAAGACTTTTAGAGAAACGGAACATATAATGATAGTATATATGTTACAGATGAATCGTTTCTGGGTAAAATAGGACAAACATTTGTTTCAGTTCGATCACATGATATTCGGCGAAGTCACAATGCACATAAAATACCCAGTGTGTTAAATTTTCATTTAAATTCAGTACTTTTATGAATTTATAAGACATGATTTTTGTTTTGTTTTTAAAATTGTATTTAAATAGTGACAAGTCAACGCAACGGCTGTCTCTTTATCATTGCTGGTACCCGGATAGTCTCTAGACTATATATATACTGTATATAAGAACCAAGAAAACAAATATCTTGTTATGTCTTGGTATCTGAAATAACACTGAATCTGTTAGACTCACATGTGCACCACATTGGTAAACAACGAACACGTACATGTATGCATGACGGTCCGTTACCTGTGTATTCCGGTTTTGATACGTACAGGTATGCATGACAGTTCGTAACTTAAGTTATCGAGTTCTAAAACGTGCATGTATGCATGACAGTGTGTAACCTGTGTACTCCAGTTCTAAAACGTACATGTATGCATGACATTTCATAACCTAAGTACTCCAGTTCTAAAACGTGCAGGTATGCATGACATTTTGTAACCTGTGTACTCCGGTTCTTTTACTGTATATTTGTGCTTCATCCTCTGAAAGTTGATCTCCCGTTTGAACTATTACCCTTGGTGGTATTGCTAACGATTCGGATGTTTCATCCTGTTTGCATTCGCAGGCATTTAGACTAACCGCATATACGTCTGTCACAAATAGACTAAATAATCTAAGTGGAATTTCAGCAGGTTGCGCCGGGAGAATGTTGAAAGAACGCTTAGCCCAAAACAAATAATCCAACCTTATTTCTGTCGGTAACATTGAGAGCTGTGATTAATGTGTTTTGAGTTCTTATCCCAGCTCGTCCTTCTTTCCGACGATTGAATATACATGAACGACTAGTACCTGGCACCAATGGATGATAGCGTATATGGTGTGTTATGTACGTATGAGTAAGAGAAAGCATAAACCCATAGTTTAGTAAATTTACTGCCGATGTGTAATAACGGATTGATAACTTTATTGATTAACTAATTGATAAGTAATTTACCTAAAGTGTGTTTCATGGATTTTTCTAAAAACTCGTGTAAGCCGTCGAACAATGCCGCCATACTGAAATACCGAATGAAAAAAACAAGGCAACAATTGAGCGCGAATTAGGTCACCTAGATCTAAGTCAATTTGATTTTGAAAACTCTATTTAATGAACGAATCTACCATTTTTGCATGACATGATTCAGTGTTGTTCGTTTGGAGTACTATAATAGACTGGCATCTATTGTTGTAACCTTGTTTATGTAAGATGTACATTTTGATTGAAATTTACGCTAATGCTGCCTTATCGCCATCTGACGTTATGCATAAGGCGTAAAAACGTGCTAAAGTGCATTATGATTAAATCGATCCTATGAATTTATTTCATGTTATGTTTACACGCCCTTGTGTTATCATTATGTGATGTTTATCAATCAGTTTGTACATATGTATTGCGAATTCTATATTTTGATATATGCATTTCTCATTAGATATGTAAATACTTCATAACGTGATGTGTACTGGTTATTATGTTTTGTACATTTCCCAATTCGTTATGTTTATACTTCCTTACGTGACGAGTACATATAATTATGTTTTTGTTATCCCAATGTCATTACAATGTACGTGTACACTTCATTATGTTATATGCGTTTATCTATATGTAATGTGTGTACACGTATTTGTGGTATTGTAGTATGCATTCTGATATGCAAAAATAAAAGATATGTTTATTCTGCTACTCCAGCTTAACTCAAGTGCAAAGCCCTAAATTTACTTAATGTTGAAGTTTGTCCCATTTTGCTAAATCGCCGACTTCTTAACCCAGGTGAAGTGGAAAATTCTTGCCAATGTCCCGACTGTTACAGTTAATATGTTAGCAGGCTACCTGATTATTTGCAGTTCAGTAGATTTGTGGCACCCGGCTGCCATGTCTAGCGGAAGTTGATTATGTTGGAAACCCAAACTTAAACGTAATTGTAATACGTTGCCGCTCTGATGACCAATCGCAAAGTTAAAGTACTAGCTTAGACATTATTTTAACTTCAAACTCTATATTGTTGGTAGTGAAATGTTAGATACCCATACTATAGTTTAGTTTAAACTTATCGATTGCGAAACAAGCCTTGGGCTTAGATTAATCACGCTCGATGTCTGCTTCCTGGAGACTTCACCAGTACTCGCGCCGTTTGTGTGGAAAAATCCGAAAGTCAGGACCCGCTCATCACGGGACTCGAACCAGGGACCTTTGATACGAGAGGCCGACGCTCTACCTCTGCACCACTGTCTTCCACCCATACTATAGCAAGCCTATTGTTAAGGACTTATAATATTGTGCAACGTTTGCTTTTCCGGTAAAACTCTTCTTTATTTCACCAAATAATCATTTCCGAACTGGTATGATCATAGCTTGTGACACGCAGAAGATGATCAGTGCTCCATAGCTCTATCATGAACGTTTTGGAACTACCCCAGTTTACCTGATATAGACGGCGTTTAACGCCTCATGTTAAAGACGACTTTCAATAACATTATAGGAAAACACGATGTATTAAACTTAGTATCAAAATCATACCATGCAAAGCTTTAGACGTTTGTTACGTGTATGACCACATACCCTTTCAAAGTACACACCTGTACACACAGGTACAATGTTGAGACGAAGCTATGAAGTTGTAATCAGAAACACTAATACTTAAATGGATAGAGATATTTCAAGCATTTGCATACACTATTTCAAAAGAGTTTGTTGAACATTTGTTTGACAAGAATTAATAGAGACAAATATAATTAAAACATGTAGGTGGAAAATAAAAGAGTGGTGAGGTTGTTTACCACACAAGATATTCATCTCTGTGATTCTGGCCACCAGGTGGGGGAGGGGCAGCACTTTGGAGATTTAATGTGTGCCTAATGGCAGTGGAGCGATACTGGCCCTCTTGGGCCTCTTGTTCTCAACAGTATTCAAACTAAGATACAAAATTGGCGAAAAGGAAAATTGTCAAAATCTATGCGGAGGCTAGGCAAAGTGTTTATTTTTCAAAGTTTGTCAATTATTGAGAAAATAAATATTGATACAACACTGTGACGTGATTAAAAAAAAAGCACACAATTATTAACATACAATGTCTTAAATTAAGCATTATAAATCATTCCTTTAAGATAATTAAATGTTGGAAAACTGTTAGGCAAAGTACTACAGAACCCCGTGCGAAATGTTACATGTTGATTCTGTGTCTAATGAAATGTCAAATCAAATATGACCGAACACTGGTGTATTAGCAAAACATGCATAAGCACCAAATGTGTGATCGTTGTTTACAAAAGACTGGCTCAAAATGTTACAGAGGCAAAGGGTTACAGTAGAGTTTTCCGACATATGACGAACGTATTGCGTCATTATTGTAGTACTCACATAGATTATTGTTTATATAAAGGATGTTACGGTGATAAACAACGCAAATGTTTACTTTGAAAATTATGCTGCTCTCATACAGTATCCGAATATCCTTGCGATTATGAAAATACAGTTTAAGGCAAAAAAAGAGAAGAATGGACAGGAAAAATAATAACAATTTGAAGCCTTATAAATCTTTGCGAATTTCTTACGAATGGTTGCGAGTGCTTACGAATTTCTGCCGATCATTGCGAGTGTATAACAATCCATGATAAGAATTTATTACGAATGTTGCAGGTGGACATGCGAGTGTTGCGAGTGCTTGCAAACACCTATGAATAAAGCGATTGCTCAATCGATTGCTATTGCGACTGCGTCTCTTCGTCACTTGTTCTCCAACCGCCGGACAATACACATCGAGTAAAGATAATCATGCCAAGAGGCGTCAAGAGGTGCTCCAATTCTTGCGAATATCTTACGAATGTTGCGAATGCCTTGCGAGCACTGCAAATACATTGCGATGATTAAGAATGGCTTACGAATACTAACGAGTATGTTGCTAACAAGTGATGCATATGCCTTCCTGCGAATTTTAGGAGCATGTTGCCAATATTCACGACAATAAACGAATGATAGCGAGTGGTTAAGAACATTAAAAATGCCTTGCGACCATATCCCTAGCGTTACGATTAATTGACGAGTGCTACTCACAAGGACACTCGCAAGGAATTCGGGACTGTGTGAGAGCACGATTAACGACAGCTGGATTGTGACTACCATACGGGGCATAGTGTTACTCTGTAACAATATTGATACTCTGTAACAATAGCGCTACTATGTAACAATAGTGTTACTCTGTAACACTATGCCCCGTGTACGATGTAACATATTGCACTAACCACGCATGACGATATGGAACCTGTCTACATCATGCATTATAAATGTTCTTATTGTATATATTAGGTATTCCATCATTTAAGTCTTGCGTAATTGTCAACCGGAACTTACATCTACCGAACAGATACAATGGCAACACCAAAAACAGTTTTGAACACCTAGAGAATGACACAATCATTTAAACCATGTGTTTCTGAACATTGAGTGTAACACTTTGCCTTGTGTAACGTAATGCCCCTGGAATGACCATTTACTCAATTTCGACATTTTACAGCAATAACACCTGCACACATTCGGCTTGAACAAGGACAACCACCAAACTAATACTTATTAGACAAAATGATAACAAATAATAAGCCATTGAAACTGAAAAAGCTAATCAAACACCAGGTACACCTCTTCACAAGCTTACACATATTCATTTGAACTTAATATTTGCAGGACTAAAAACAGTGCCCACATTTTTAGTTAATTCTTACTAAGTTAAGGGTAATAACTCAGATGAAACAAGGTTTCGGCAAAAGCAAAATCCCAGATGCACATCTTCACATGCTGACAATCATTCGTTTAAAGTTGCTTGACCGTAACTCATAGCTCATCGTCATATGTCGTCCACTCTTTTATCTACATTTATATACATATATTTCAAGAGCCATACCTCTGAAATGTTGCTTGTACGAAAACAAAATCACCAGTGCACAAATTCACACGATGACGACAATGCCCGTTAACTGTTAACACTCAAAAATATGATTGGAGACGCAGGCAACACAAATTTGTCGCGCACTCTAATTGTACGCCTATTTTGCCTTGAAAAAGGGTTGCAATTCAGCTGAACTGCTACGAAAACAAGACCCAATGTGCACATTTATATATGCCGCTACACATTTCTATACTGTTTCACGACCTTAGCTCAGATAACTCAGCTAATTATTACCGAATCAAGGGTCATGTCGTTGCTTGAAATATGAAGGGATTTGTTGAATAAATACAAACCCCCACGTGCTAAACGTGCATACATGTTAAATCACAAAATTCCCACGATTCATTACTCGGCTGAAAATGGGTTTCTGCAAAAACAAACCCACAGGTGCACTGTTTCTAATTTGACTGACAATATTTTCTTTTTCTGTAAAGTGTCAGGGCTCTAACTCAAATATGTATAGAGGTGATTGCGACAGACACAGAGACATGTAACTCAAAACAACATCTATCTCCCCATATTATAATTTGGGGAAGACGTACGGATAAGGCAAATAAGGATTATACTAAAATGTGTTTTGAAATATGATACTCTGTATGACGTATATATGTATTGTTTGTAAAGATTGTACGATACTGTCTTTTGTTCGCATTTAAAGAGTGGAACTTGAATCTATACCTGATTACCAAATTGATATGGTAAACAAATTTAAAATGTTGAGAATGTGGATTTGGTTACGGAAAAGAAACATACATGGTTAGTGAATTGAATGGCGATCGCAGCAGTTTCGATTATTATGCGAAATGTATATATTACGTAAAAGAAAAGCATTGATTAGAGCAGGGACGTAAATAAGACTTATCTACGTCCCTGTTTAGAGACGACAAAAATGTCACTAAATGAGAAATTGCCACCAACATAGATATTGATCAACCTTCATATATGTGCAGTTTGGTCCAGCTCTGCACTGTTTGCTGATTAGTGACGGAAAGTTTCTACCTTTTAGTATGTTTTTGTGAATTTGAATCCGGTATATTTCTATACTTCATTACGGGTCATAAATATGCCAAGATTTGGTTTTCCTGGAACAAGGTTCATGATCATATATATATAAGGAGAAGTGTGTTTATGTGACATGTAGTAGTATTTCTAGATCAGAGATCAGGATAGGATCACTATCTGTCCGTATGTCTGTCCTTTTTTTAAAGCAATACTTCTAGTTAACTGAAGGTCTCAACTCCCTCACCTAAAAGAAGTGTTGTTACCTGTGATTTTCAAGTTAAATATTAATACAATAATGCGTCAACATTATTTATCTAAATTTTAAAAGAATTATATTTGTTTGAACATTAACAATAAAACTGTAAAAAGTTAGTGATTTGTTATACGTATTTATTAAAGTGTTTTTAATTGTGTATTTTTTCTTTCGCCTTCAAGTTCGATTTAGTATCGTTTATCTTTCTTTGTATGATTTATATTTTATTATTTATGTGGGAAGGCATTCAGTTCCGTTGAAAAAAATGGATATGGAGTACAGGTGCGAACAAACACGAATACTAAATGACTAAATCACTTTTAGTATCTGGAAAGTTGGTAGAATAAATACTTAAAATGTAAACTAGATTCAAGACCTTTACATGTGTGTTTGTAAAATTCAGCACATATCAATGAGTCCATCTTGTATGACGGTATGAATCAGTATACGTTTGTCGTACATTTAACTATATGATTGGTAACTTTGGACCTGTGTCTGTTTTATCTGTTTGTGACATTTAATGTGTTGATCTCAATTTTCGCTAATAAGCCTGCTCTCCATCTGAGTTTATCCATACAGTTAAAACAAAAGGTTATTTAGTTTAAAGATGAATCGATGCCGAGCAGCAGTAGCTCAGTCGATTATTGCTTTGGCTGTCAATACAGCGTTTTGAGTATCAGCTCGGACAACAGTCTTTTCGACGGTTGACAAAAGTCAATGCGACAAGCGTCACCAAAACAATGGCACACAGTCAATTTAGAAAAGGCGTCAGTTGTTTGGAATGACTGTTGTGTGGAGTAATGGTGTACATGTACGATAGCCAGGTAACGGATGGATATGCGAACTGACTGTCCTGATATGTCTGAACAAAGTTGAAAACGACGTTTAATTGAATAAATAAATAAATAAATATAATGTAGTAATCAAACAAAGTCAGGAATATAAACTTCCTACGTGTAGAAACATACCAACTCTGTTTACTTATTAAGTTATTTTCGTTCCACCTGTTTACAAGGTTCAACGCCAATTTGTTCGGTTTCTGTCCATTGGAGCTGTTCTTGCCTCACGGCAGGAAAAATGTATCCCGTAAAGGGGTAAATATTCTTCGTGTCAAGAAGTTGTGCATATCAGACTCGAATGTTAATTCCTCCTACATATTCAACTGGCTCTTTTACTTTGTCAAACGTCGGAAATAATGTTGTCCGAGCAGGAGTTCGAAGTCACAACCCCCAGATTGACAGCCGACTGAGATATCGGGGATTGGCTTGTCACACGCTGATTTATTAGAAACTGTGCTCGTGATATAACTGGAATTAACATACAGTTTAAAAAGGCGTTAAACTAAAAAGGAACTGAAAATCAGCTATCATTAGGACCATACAATTACCTTGCAACCTTTGAACAAAGACAACCCTGAGACTATCATTCTTTGATTAGAACACTGACACGCTCTTTTGTTTTCAAACAAAGACAATAATGAAACAAATACCACCGTTTCCTGTCTTATAATACTCTATTATACTGTATAATTGTGTATTTAAATTACTATATGTATGTATATTGTAAAATTGGGATAATGCTATTTACGTTATCGTAAATGTTAGCAGATATATGAATACATATTTAAAGATACAGTTAAGAACATCATGAACTTGACAATCTGAGCGGAACGTGATTGGATCGGGAGCGTGATAGTATCGAAGTTGGAACGCTTTAAGAGCAGAACAGAATTTTGCACTCTGAACAAAACAATGACAATGAATGAAAAAATCTAATCACATGAATGCTTCGCTTATTCAGCGGTTGCAACAATGTACTTGATAATTATATTACGAAACTACTTTTGATCGAAAAAAAGCGTTCCAAGTGAGCATTAAAAATTCGTTTAATAATAGAGTGTCAGTAATGCCAACTACCGACCTCTAACGAGCCAAACGCATTTAAATGATGCTCGATGGAGAGAGGTCGAGAGACTGTGACCAAAGAAGAACATATATTGGCTGCGATGCAGAGACAATCGGTTTTACCCCTATAGCTGAATGGCGAGGGGATCGAGGCGCTGACTATAATATATTAACATTCAATCTTCTCGAAGTCTGTGGATTTGATTTAATATCGGCATCCGATTCCCAATTGTTCCTCAATATTTGATAGTTTGGTTTGGGTACAAAGCCCTACACAGAAAATCGTGTTTGACCTTCAATACATAATGTTTGGTATAACTCTTACACATTTTACTTAACTCTATTGTCTCAAATCATACTTCCACTCTTCCTGACGTTACACAATAGTTCAAAATAATCTATAATAGCATACCAAATGAACAAATAAATTGAGTTAACCATGTCTCATGTCTGTTTATTAGGATTAATAGTGTGTGAAGGAACCAACAAAGAATACCATCAATGGAGAGCACATTTCAAAAACAGTGCCATGTCTGCTCTTGATCTGTTCTATTTCTCACGTATGTCTTTATTTGTTTCAACCTCAACCTTACTATCATGTTTATTATGTTTTATAATAAAAGATCAGCACTTCAAAAGAATATGTATATAACATGCTTTAATTATGTACATTATATTATTCCAATATCTTTCATAGTCTGAAATCTCAAGCGTTTAGAATAAAACAGATTTTCTTGAAGAAATATGGAAAACAATAAGATTTAAAACGAGAAATATCTTGAGAAAAAGATCAACGGCGTAGATAAAATGGTGTTCACATTATGTTAAAATAGGAATGACATGAAAACTACTTAACGTTTCCTGTCTACCATCGTACTCGAATGATGATTACATTATGTTAAAATAGTTGTAAACGGACAACAAATAAATGTTTCTGATCTACCCTTAAACTCGAATGGTGTTTTACAGTACGTTGAAATAGAAATAAACTGAAAACGACTAAACGTTTCTGATCTTCCCTCGCACTCGACTAGTGTTAACATTATGTGATTGTTTTAAATATATAACTTTATTAGCCACGTGCATAGATAGGTGAAGGTTGTGGCCTTCCTCCCTCATACCTTACAATACATATTTTTTTAGTAAAATACAATTTCTCTACATTTATATGATGGGAAAAGGAGGCTAAATAACAACAGACAAACAAACAAACGTAAAAGAAGAAAACAAAAAGAAATAAAATAATTCATTTATCTGTTTGTAATACGTATATAAATTTAAGAGTGGTTTTGTAACCCGTATCTTACAATTGTCCAGCTTTCTTTATTTGATTCGGCTTGTCTTGTGGAATTGTAAATGTTCGAGGCTACACGTAGTCGATTTCTTAGACCATTATTGGAAGGGGTAATTAATTTTGTTTTAGACGAATATATATAACCTTTTATTCCTAAAAATAAAATGTCCAGTTTAAAGTTGTTTTTACAAAATCCTAAGAGTATGTCTGAGCTAGTTATTTGTATAGTTTGATCTACTTCCCTAATAGTATGTAATTTCTTATTTTAAAACGTGTATTAATAGTGCCAACCACACTAGATAATATTTGATGTATACTAACACTATTAATAATGCCATTGACTAGAACTGTTTAACACTGTCTGTAACAGATCGATGGATAAATTGATTGATGATTTGAGTTTAGTGCCGTTTAAATGGTCTCTCAGTGTTATCACTGTCTCTATCTCTCTGTCTCTATATCTCTGTAGTTCTGTGTCACTGTGTCTCTATATATCTCTCTCTATAATTAGAGTTCGCATATCTATGTAAACCCTTTTCCACATACAACAAAAACTGCAGCGGACTTTAAAAATATTTAGGCAAACATATGGAAACTCTTTATAAATCAAAGTATGATATTGAATAGGGTTTTCACATATTGTGAGAAAAAAGACAATTGCTCGTTAGATACAGTGTCTGCTGTTGCCACGTTGTTTCCAAAACTCTTCGACTAAAGACGCGTCAAAGGGTCCTTCATGTGAGAAAAGGTACATTTGAGATCACGTTTAAATGTAGCATATTTCACCAATACACAATATGTCACAGTTACTTAGGGTGATGTAAATATGACCTAGATATGCCGTGATTGATTCATTTCTTCTAAACATTTACCGCGGTAGACCGGTTTCAGGTTAAATGGACCTGTAGTACTGGTAATCGACCACGGAAACGGCGTTATATAACTGAAAACATGTTAAAAGTGGCGTAAAATACCAAACAATCAATAAATCGTTTAAAAATATATATATTTAGAACTTTATGGAGTTGTTATAGGTATCCCTAAGCACAATAAAATCTATTTTTTATCTGAAATCAAGTTAGAAACGTAATAAAAATAGAGACGAAAATGTAAAAAGGAAAAGACATTGTTTTTAGTCTTCAGACTATTTGTCTTAAAAGTATCGCTCACGTACCCCTGGCATTTAAACAGCTCATCAGGCTTTTTAGCTCACCTGAGCTTTGCTCAAGGCGAGTTATTGTGATCGCCTTTTGTCCGGCGTTCGTCGACCGTCGTTCGTCGTGCGTCGTGTGTCAACTTCTTCTCCTCAGTAACCAGTGGGTCAATTGGAATGAAATTTCACAGAAAGCATCCTCTCAATGACCTCACCAGATTTTCTTCAAATTTTTGGGATCCATGCAGAATTCTGGTTTCCATGGCAACGAGATGAAAGAAAAATCAAAATTCTTCTTCTCCCAAACTGGTTGGCAGATTTTCAAATAATTTTGTAGAAATGTTCCTTGGATGAGCTTCTGTCAGATTCCTTCAAGCCATGTTGATTGATCGAAAAACATGGCCACCAGGGGGGTGGGGCTATTTTGCCTTATATGGCTATAGTGAAAACTTAAAAAATCTTCTTCTCCCAAAGTAGTTTGCAGATTTTCAAACAATTTTGTAGAAATTCTTCTTGGATGACCTTCTCTCATATTCTTTTAAGCCATGTTGATTGGTCGAAAAACATGGCCGCCAGGGGGGCGGGGCTATTTTGCCTTATATGGCTATAGTGAAAACTTAAAAAAATCTTCTACTTCGAAAGTGTCAGGCCGATTTTCAAATAATTTTGTAGAAATGTTCCTTGGATAACCCTCTATCAGATTCCTCCAAGCCAATTTGATTGTTCGAAAAACATGGCCGCCAGGGGGCGGGGTTATTTTGCCTTATATGGCTATAGTGAAATTTTAAAAAATCTTCTCCTCCGAAAGTGTCAGGCCGATTTACCAATAATTTTGTAGAAATGTTCCTTAAGTGACCCACTTTCAGATTCCTTCATGCCATGTTGATTGGTGTAAAAACATGGCCGCCAGTAGGCAGGGCTATTTTGCATTATATGGCTATAGTGAAAACTTAAAAAATCTTCTTCTCCAAAAGTGTCCGGCCGATTTTCAAATAATTTTGTAGAAATGTTTCTAGGGTGACCCTCTATCAGACTCCTTCAAGCCAAGTTGATTGGTCGGAAACTATGGCCGCCAGGGGGCGGGGCTTATATAGCTAAAGTAAAAAGAAAAATCAGGTGAGCGATTCCAGGGTCATCATGGTCCTCTTGTTTTCTTAAAAGTATCGCATGCGGACCCCTGGCCTTTAAATATCTCATCAAGCTATTTGTCATAACATTATCGCATGCGGACCCCTGCCCCTTTAACAGCTCATCTGACTATTTGTCATAAAAGTATCGCTTACGGACCCCTGGTATTTAAACAGCTAATAAGGCTTTTAGTCTTAAAAGTATCGCTTACGGACCCCCTGGCCTTTAAACAGCTCATATAGTTATTTGTCTTAAAACTATCGCTTGCGGACCCCTGGCCTTTTAACAGCTTGTAAAGTTATCTGTCTTAAAAGTATCGCTTGCGGATGCTTGGCCTTTTTAACAACTCATAAAGTTATCTGTCTTAAAAGTATCGCTTGCTGACCCCCGACCTTTAAACAACTCATCATGCTATTTGTCTTAAAAGTATTGCTTTCAGAGTCATGGTCTTCATATTGCTATTCGTCTTTAAAGTATCGCATACGGACCCCTGGCGTTTAAACACATCCCGGACAATCACAATGTTATCCCTTTCCAATATATAACAAATCTGCATCTCACATTTTTTAAAAGATGCTGACAAAATTAGGGAAAATTAATATATATTAAATGTGTTAAATTGACACAGGGAGATACAACTCATACTGAGCAATACGAGCAGTTCATCATTTTGTTACAATGTTTTCTGAAGTCATCTGCTACAGATGCTTCAAATTGCATCTCCATGTCAGAAACGTTTAACAGGGACTACTAATACGCATTAATCCCAGGTGTTGGGCACCACTTTTCTAATTGTGTTCAAGTCCCTTTTCTTGAATAAATTTCTGTTCTGTTCTTATTGTGCAATCAATTAAATCAGTGTAACTTTGCGGCCTGGAAACGCCTTACGTAAATATAACTGTCAGAAAATTAAAAGGGCTAGCCTACAATTTTGCTATTTGATGAATTGTGTTCTATTTTTAGAAATGATAGCTTGTTTGTCTGAAAAGTCACGTGTTAACCCTTCACTGATGGGATTCTAGACATGTATATAAGGTTTTCCTTTCATTTTGACACCTTCCTGCATATTTAAGAAGAGGAAGCAGTTGTTTAAAGGATACACGATACACCGTCAATCTCTTACCGTTCCGCGCCGAATTTACATATATGGGAACCTATGAATATTAAGTAACCTCATTTACATACATGATAGGCAGGTCCGTATGCGATGTTAAACAGGGGTCAGCTCACGATACTGTTTAACTTTTACGCAGATGTTCTAGTAGTTTCTTTTCAAAGTATGAATTTAGCTGTGGTTAAGCCCTCTGATTTGGAGCAGCCTTTCTTGTAAGTTATTTTATTATGCTATGGCTACATTTCTATTAGCTACATGCTATTTAAATTAGGTTAACAGTCTAAAAGAGTTGTGCTAGCAGACAGCAGAAAATTGTGACGTCATTACCAAATGAAGGGTAATATAAAATTGAAATATAGCAACAATTATAAGAAGAAAGCCCATTTTTGTGTTTTATCCTTAACTAGTACCTTAACTAGGGTATGAAAACAGTGTAATTTGAAAAAATATTTTTGAAAATATACAATAGTAAGATGTATACAATCGATTTGAGTGAGGGAAACGGTTTCTACTTTCGGCAATCTCCGTGGCAAAAAAATATGTCCGGACCATCCCGAAGTCTATTTTTAGGTTGTCTAGCTCTTTTTTATTCGGTCGTCTGTTAGTGGAATGTACACATGACACAGATATGCGCTTTGAAGAAATGTGATTGATAATTGACCGCCTCGTAGTGGAATGGTAGAGCATCCGCCTAGGGTGTGGGATGTCGCGGGTTTGATCCCCGGCCGGGTAATACCAAATACTTAAAACAAATGGTAATTGCTGACTTCCTTGGAGCTCAGATTTGCTGGGATGGCATTACGACTGACTTGCTGATTTCAGGATATTTGGACCAGTAGAACTTGTAACTTAACAAGGAAACTCCGTGATACAAATGTGAAAACATGTTGAAAGCGGCCTAAAACAGCAATTAATTGTTGTGAAGGCTACTTTCTTCGAGAGTTCAAGTATGTGCATAAACAAACACATAAGGGAATATTTCTAGAAGACATCAGTATGCTAGCTACAGTAATTGCTCCATTGCGGAACGTTATTTTTAAAGGCACGCGCGAGCATTTATAAACGGTGTGGGTTCAGATCAGCACTTATTATAATACAGTATATGTACAGGTTGATCTGAATCTGCATGGTTCACGAACGTGATTGTGTGCCTTATCTAATAATTTAAAATTGGAGATAAAATATGCAGCAAGTCATTGGATCGAACCTGGAATCTCTCGCTTTTGTGGCGGGTACTCTACCGACTAGGTTAACCGGTTCGCTTACATGTAATGTTTGTACAACTTCGTAACGCGACACAAACAGTTACAGCTAGCAGTGGGACCCGAAGAGTAAGTTAGGAATTAATGTATTTAGCCATGCCACGAAAATAATACGATGAACTGTTTGACACTCATTCATTTAAGAGCGATACAGTTTGACATTCCTTTTAAAAACGAGGCGAGATGCGGACCGCCTACCTAATTAATATTCATAATAATCAAGTCCTCTTGAAATAGTGCGAAGAGGGTCGGCACGCGGTACCGTTCAGAGATAACTCGAAAACGAAAGAATAAGTTAATCAAATCGATAGGATTGGGAAATGTTTAAATAAAAGAAATTCATTCAATACACGGTTTATAAGGTAAGCATCAACACATGGGAGGAAGGGAATTTCTGTACTCGAATGCGATTTTACGTTTTGACTGTTCGCATTTAATTCTGATTCCGTTGAAATGTGACCTCAGGGTTTGTTTTCCATCGTTGAATTCCTCAAAACATTTTAACATTACATTTTGATAAAAACAGCCGTTGAAAGTTGACCAGTGTTAATTTATCATCAGTCATAGTGTCATTTTTAAGGGTTTGTAAAATTTAAGATTAACCTCAGAGATAAAGTGTCCGTTGGACAGATCATGAAAAGAACCGATGACTTCTGCATGATTTAAAAAACCCATTGACAATGTCAATCCCGGGCTCGGACCTAACACTTCATTTGTATGTTACACCATCTAAGGATACACTTTTGATATTTATGGACGTGGTTGTAGCTAGGCCTATGATTCAATTGAGACCAACAGCGAGGTCCATAGTCATCACACTTAATGGTGCGTCCCTTTATGTCTGTCCGTGCGTCAGAGTGAACGATTTGGTCTTGAGTGGTTAGAGGTGTGGACTAAGACAAAGGCAACAAACGATTTATGACAGACATAATAGTAAGTAATAGTTGACGCCACAACATTTAAATCTACCCTGTGAACTCTTCAGGGCAGAGGATGCCCCAAGCCTCACACTTTCTTCAGTTAGCTACTATTATATATCGGCCAACTTAGAAATTTGGTCAGATTGGGTCAAACACTAGGACTAGGACTAAAATAAAAAGATCATTATGAAAATTCATAGGGTCATTTTTAAGGGTTTGTAAAATTTATGATTAACCTCAGAGATAAAGTGTCCGTTGGAGGGATCATGGAAAGAATCGATGACTTCTGCATGCTTTAAAAATCCATATCAGGTTGTTTCCTATGTAAAGTATCAGTTATATCACGTTGTTTCCTGTGTAAAGTACCAGTTAACACGCTTTTATTTTCCTGATACCGATCAATCTGTTATCATGCCAACCGCCCATTACTAAGTGCATAAATGAAGCTATTACAACCATTTATAAATAATTTAGTATGACCCGATCGAGGATCGAACCCTGGTCGCGAACGCTCAATCCCTCGAAATTAAAACCATGCAAAGGGTAAATGGATGCTCGATCGAGATAACTGAAAACAGGGTGTATATCTATAAATAGATTAGACAGGTAAATCCTGATCAACATTGTTTATTTAGGATAAGAAAGTCCATCTTAAAAGGTGTCTCAATTATATGGAGATATTAAAATGAATAATTATTATTATTATTATTAAATAAAATGAGGAATATTTTTTGTTAATTCCGAAAATTGATATTTTCATATATATTATTAGATATTGAGAAAAAACTTTGTCATAAGATCCTTTTTTTCACAATGAATCAAAACAAATTCCTCCCTCTATGCGAATATGAAACGTAGACCATATCAGGGTAAGAATGCAGGGTTTAATCTTCACATGGAGGCGAAATACACATTGACAACAATACATGTTGAACATCTCTATGAATGAAAGTATAGTTATTAGAAAGATTGTGATGAAGGGAGAAACTGCTTATAATCATATGAGCAGATTATGAGCAACATAAGCAGTTTAAACTTTTGCCACACTGTTTTCAAAACTCAACGGCAGCAAGTTTTTATAGCTTAAACATGCTGCTGAAAATATGTCACGTTGATATGTAAATTGTATATACACTTATGATGTAACAAGAAACATGTATGTTTACGTTACGAAATAAAGAAATTTGAATCTTGAATCTTGAATCTTTATAAGGAATATGACTAAGTCGAATTATGGATAAAAAAGCGTCATAGGAAAATATAAGGTAATTATCAAGTTTTATTTGTGTCTGAAAACACAGAATAAATATATAATATGTATTCCGTGTCCTCTTTCGCTCGGGATTTCAATTAATTCGTACTTCATTTCCCCAATTAATGAAAACCCAGGGCCTTGGGTTCGGCTTGTTTTAATCCTTTTCCTCGTGCAACAAATCTGCAACAGACTAAGTACTATGAACAACACAACTTTGCAAACAGGAGTAAAATATCTTTGAATAAAAGGAAAACGACAAAGTTGTTCTTGTGTGTTATATCTCATTTGGTCAAACTGTTTTCAATTGTTTTAGTCGTATGGTGCGTGTGGGAAAGAGTTAATAAAGATGTTGTATCAGTGCTTATAAATCAGCGATGAAAGTGGACAGCACGTAATACAGCGTGTGTGCCAATTAAATCCTACATATATAGTTCCAACATTTACGCCAATAAGATATCGGACATTTTGTTTAAGATCTATGCTGGTTCGCTTCATAATTATTACTATTATTCAATATTTTAAAGTAAACGAAGGAAGTTTAAAGAAAGATTGGAGATAAAATATGCAGTACGTTCTTCGATCGAACCTTGGACCTTTGGCTTTCGTGGCGAGTTCTCTATCGACTAGGTTAACCGGTCCGCTAACATGTAATATGATTTAAGTTCGTACCGCGACACACACAGCTTAAGCTAGCAGTAAGACCCCGAATAATTAATATTAGGGAATAATGTATTTTGTCTTTATCGGAGCAGTTTGGTATTACAAAGACGGTGATTTTGTAGTGATATCTTTTGATATCACACCACACGACGATAATACGATGAACACTCGCTCGATGAATTTCATTGCCCTCGGTGTGCAGAATTAACTATTTGGCGAGCTTACTATGAACAGTTTGACACTCCTCTATTGAAGCGCGTATCAGTTACGAGGCGAGAAGCGTACCGCCTACCTATTTAATATTCATAGTAATAAAGTTCCCTTGAAATAGTGTCGGCACGCGATACTGTTCAGTTACCCGAAACGAAAGAAGAAGTAAATCACATCGATATACTTGTAAAAATGTTTCATTAAAAGAAATTCATGCAATATTTCTATGATATAAACGGCTTATAAGGTAAGCATAAACACCAGTCATTATACAAATGAAATATATTTTTGATTATTGTTCTCTCGCATCTTTTTATGTGATATATAAAACTCACGTTCTGGGAAGGGTTGGGGAAATTTCTTTACTTGAATGCGATTTAATGTTTCGACTGTTCGCATTTAAATCTAATCCCGTTAAAATGAGACCTCAGGGTCCGTTTTTCATCGTTACATAACATTTCAACATTACATTTTGATAAAAACAGCTGTTGAAAATTGACCAGTGTTAAATTATGATCAGTCATAGGGTTATTTTGAATTGTTTATTGAATTAAAGATTAACCTCGGAGATAAAGTGTCGGTTGGAGAGATCGTGGAAAGAGCCGGTTACTTCTGCATGCTTTAAAATAATCATCATTTTATTGTTTGAAAAGTTACGCTGTGATATAACTGAAAACTTGTTGAAAGCTGAGTTAAAATAAAACAATCAATCAATCGTCTGAACAGTATAGCTTGCGGACCCTTGGCCTCTAAACAGATCATCAGGTTATTTGTCTTAAACGAATCGCTTGCGGACCCCTGGCGTTAAAACAGCTCAGTAGGCTGTTTTCTTCAAAGTATCGCATGCGGATCCATGCTCCTTTAACAGCTCATCGGACTATTTGTCATAAAAGTATCGCATGCAAACCCTTGGCCTTTAAAATGCTAATACGGATATGTGTTTTAAAAGTATCGCTTACGGACCCCTGGTCTTTAAACAGCTCATCAGGCTTTTTGTCTTAAAAGTTTCGCATACGGACCCCTGCCCCTTTAACAGCTCATCTGACTATTTGTAATAAAAGTATCGCTTACGAACCCCTGGCCTTTAAACAGCTCATAAAGCTATTTGTCTTAAAACTATCGCTTGCGGAGCCCTGGCCTTTTAACAGCTCATAGAGCTATCTGTCTTAAACGTATCGCTTGCGGACCCCTGACCTTTAAACAACTCATCATGCTATTTGTCTTAAAAGTATCGCTTTAGGACTTATGGTCTTCAAACAGCTCATATTGCTATTAAAGACAGTATCGCATACGGACTCATGGCCTTTAAACAGCTAATAAGGCTTTTTGTCTTAAAAGTATCCCTTACGATTCCTTGGCCTTCTTTAAACAGCTAATAAGGCTTTATGTCTTAAAAGTATCGCTTTCGGACCCCTGGCCTTTAAACAGCTAATAAATCTTTTTTTTATTTAAAAGTATCGCTTGAAGACCACAGGGCTTTTTAATAGCTCATCAGGCTATTTGTCTTAAAAGTATCGCTTGCGGACCCCTGGCCTTTAAACGGCTCATCAGGCTATTTTTGTTAAAAGTATAAATTTCGGACCCCTGGTCTTTATATAGCTCATCAGGCTATTTTTGTTAATTAAAAGTATAAATTTCGCACCCCTGGTCTTTAAATAGCTCATCAGGCTATTTGTCTTAAAAATATCGATTGGGGCCCAATGGCCTTTAAACAGCTCATAATGTTATTATTTTAAAAGTAACGCTCTGATATAACTGAACAATTGTTGAAACATGTTTTCATGTCATCTGCACGTGCAAACTACTAGTATATATAATGGACCTTTAAAAAAACACATCCCGGACAATCACAATGTTATCCCTTTCCAATATATAACAAATCTGCATGTCACATTTGTTAAAAGATGCTGACAAAATTAGGGAAAATGAATATATATATTAAATGTGTTAAATTGACACAAGGAGATACAACTCATACTGAGCAATACGAGCAGTTCATCCTTTTGTTACAATGTTTTCTGAAGTCATCTGCTACAGATGCTTCAAATTGCATCTCCATGTCAGAAACGTTTAACAGGGACTACTAATACGCATTAATCCCAGGTGTGGGCACCATTTTTCTTATTGTATTCAAGTCCCTTTTCTTGAATAAATTTATGTTCTGTTCTTATTGTTCAATCAATTAAATCAGTGTAAATTTGCGGCCTGGACACGCCTTGCGCAAATATAACTGTCAGAAAGTTAAAAAAGCCCAGCTACAATTTTGCTATTTGATAAATTGTGTTCTATTTTTAGAAATGATAGCATGTTTGTCTGAAAAGTCACTCGTTAACCCTTCGCTGATGGGATTCTAGAAATGTATATAAGGTTTTCCTTTCATTTTGACACCTTCCTGCATATTTAAGAAGAGGAAGCGGTTGTTTAAACGATACACTGTCAATCTCTTACCGTTTCTAGCCGAATTTACGCATATGGAAACCTATGAATATTAAGTAACCTCATTTACATAAATGATAGGCAGGTCCGTATGCGATGTTAAACAAGGGTCCGCACACGATACTGTTTAACTTTTACGCAGATTTTCTAGTAGTTTCTTTTCAAAGTATGAATTTAGCTGTGGTTAAGGTCCCTGATTTGGAGCAGCTGTTCTTGTAAGTTATTTCATTATGCTATGGCTACCTTTCTATTAGCTACATGCTATTTAAATTAGGTTAACAGTCTAAAAGAGTTGTGCTAGCAGACAGCAGGAAATTGTGACGTCATTACCAAATGAAGGGTAATATAAAATTGAAATATAGCAACAATTATAAGAAGAAAGACCATTTTTGTGTTTTATCCTTAACTAGTACCTTATCTAGTGAAAGAAAACAGTGTAATTTGAAAAAATATTTTTGAAAATATATAATAGTAAGATGTATACAATTGATTTAGTGAGGGAAACGGTTTCTACTTTCGGCAAGCTCCGTGGCAAAAAAATGTGTCCGGACCATCCCGAAGTCTATTTTTAGGTTGTCTAGCTTTTATTTTTAGGTCGTATGTTAGTGGAATGTAAACATGTTCTAGATATGCGCTTTGGTGAGCTTTGCTTGATTCATTTCGTTTAAAAATTGACCGTCTCGTAGTGGAATGGTAGAGCATCCGCCTGGGGTGTGGGAAGTCGCGGGTTTGATCACCGGCCGGGTAATACCAAATACTTAAAACAAATGGTAATTGCTGCCTTCCTTGGAGCTCAGATTTGCTGGGATGGCATTACGACTGACTTGCTGGTTTCAGGATATTTGGAGCAGTAGAACTTGTAACTTAACAAGGAAACTCCGTGATATAACTGAAAACATATTGAAGGCCGCGTAAAACAGCAGATAATTGTTGTGAAGGCTACTTACGCTGAGAGCTCAAGTATGTGCATAAACAAACACATAGAGGAATATTTCATCAGTATGCTAGAACAGTAATTGCTGCATTGAATAAAGTTATTTTCAAAGGAACGAGCGAGCATTTATAAACGGTGCGGTTTCAAATCAGCACGTACATTTACATATATACTCTGTCTTATAATAATATAGTATATGTACAGGTTGATCTGAAATCCTATGTTACTAGTTCAAATCTAAACCAAACCCTTGTCCAATTATTCATGTTAGTTCATCAGAACATTCGTCACCATCAAGTTGACAGTTTTGAACAGTGAAGGTTCAGATTAACCTGTATATCTGCTCAGTCTGATCATAATCTACACAAATAGAACAAGCTTCTAAAAGTAATATTTGACTGACAGTGAATATCTTGATCAGAATGTACACAGACTGATATGTAACTACACTATTCAGTCTGATCATAATCTACACAAATAGAACAGGCTTCTAAAAGTAATATTTGACTGACAGTGAATATCTTGATCAGAATGTGCACAGACTGATATGTAACTACACTATTTAGTCTGATCATAATCTACACAAATAGAACAAGCTTCTAAAAGTAATATTTGAACAGTGAATATCTTGATCAGAATGTGCACAGACTGATATGTAACTACACTATTTAGTCTGATCATAATCTACACAAATAGAACAAGCTTCTAAAAGTAATATTTGACTGACAGTGAATATCTTGATCAGAATGTGCACAGACTGATATGTAACTACACTATTTACCGAAGTCAACTTACACATTGTCCCATTCAGCCGAGTCGCGATAGCTCAGTCGGTAGCGAAGCGGGCTTTCAATCCAGGGGTTGTGAGTTCGAACACCGGCTCGGACAAGATTCTTTCCGATATTTGACAAAAGTCACTGTGACAAGAGTCATTCGTTTTTCACCAATGGGCTAACAGTCCACGTAGAAAAGCAGCCAGTTGCTAGGAAATTATGTTGTTTGGAGTACTGGTGTGAGAAAGCCATGAAACACATGAGAAGGTGAACTGGTCGCCGTGATATGACTGAACAATTGTTGAAAACGGCGTTTAACCCAAATCAATCATTAACGGGCTCTTATAATTCATATTTATCGGACAAAACCACAGAACGAACAGTCTACATGGTATGCGTTTCTATTAAGCATTCGTTATTATTTTCCTTTTCAGGAAGAAGTAGGAAACTACGCATGCGTACATTATAATCATGGCTTCTGGATCCCAATCTCTGTATGCTGGATCTGACGAGATATACAACCAAGATTGTGACGTTTGTCTGTCGAATGGTAAAACATCGGAAGCCATATCCTACTATAACATATATTGTGAGCACCTCTGTCATGCATGTGATTCGGCGCACAGAGGGTCTAAGGCGACGAGAGACCATACAATTCTGATAGGGAGTAACATACCATCATTATCTACAAGGAAACAGCCAACGCTACCATTTATGTTCTGTGATACACACAGAACGTCAGTACTCGGTAGCAACCGACCAATTGACTCCGGTCCAAACCAGACATCTATACGGAACATTTCTGTGAAGGAGAAACGGGCCATAGATGTGATGTCAAATAAAGTATGGGGATGTACATTTATGCCTGACGGGCATGTTGTACTCGGATGTGGTGAGGCTGGTCTTAAATTGTTTGATGAAAACTTCCTTTTAAAAACCCAGTTATCCGTTTATTCAGGAGACGTGTCTACTATCAATGACACTGACGTCATAGTTACACAAGATATTTACAAACAACTCCAGCGTGTAAGAATATTCCCGGGGATGGAGGTGAAGAAAACACTGAAGATGGGTAGAAACTGTTACGGTGTAGATGTTAATGGAGAGAAGATCTACGTTACCTGTCATGATCGTCCAGGTAATGGTGAAGTACGAGTACTCAACATGGACGGTATAATACTGAGAAGGTTGGGCGTGGATATAGGTAAATATATATTTACATCGCCTTATTATGTACAAGTTAGCAATGACGGCAGAAAGGTGTTTGTCGCTGATTATGACACTAACACTGTAACATGTTTGAACAGTCAAGGTCACATGATATACCGGTACTCTGACACAGATTTGAGGACACCCGCCGGAATGTATGTGGATGGAGAAGATAACCTGTTAGTGTGTGGAGTGAACTCTAACAATGTACATATGATCCGAGATGATGGTAGACGAGAGAAGATAGTGTTGTCAGAGAAGAACGGGCTACACTTGCCAGTGTGTGTATCGTTCAGACCCACTGATGGTTGCCTAATGGTTGGTTTACATGTGGAAGCTATAACTAATCAAAAGCTGATCATATTCAGTACAAGATAAGTTCATGAGTGTCCAGGATAGCCATTGCATTATGTCTTATAACGTGCCGATGATTTCGTAGAAATGTCGTTTCCTATTTGCCTATGTACTAAGTACAACGCTTAGAAAATGAATAACACAGTTGTTTTTACTGCAATTGAAATAATTACGGAAAATATTAAAATTGAGAATTAATTGAATAGGCGTATTTTTCAATATTGTTGACAATTTGTTTTTGCGTGTGATATATTAGCATTAGATGGATGATAGCAGGCCACTTAAAATGTATATTTGTCATTATTTTAGCCGCCTAACACGAAAATGGATATATAAATGTTTTAATAACTTTTGGTAGTTAAGATCAAACTATGTATACTTCTTGTATTTGTATTATCGGCGTCGTTAGTACACTTAGTCAACATGGAATGGGACATTTTGTCCGTGGGATCTTTTGTCCGGTTTTCCATTCTTCAGACATTACTTTGGTGGTTTGTACGACTAGATAGGCGATGGGGAAGATCCTGATCATACTTTATATAAGTTAAGGCTGATCTGGATCTTCACTTATCACAACGTGCATTTCTTTTTTAAATCTAGAAAATATTCCGTAGACTATTTGTGTTATATATTTAGAAGCGACAAACCATCTAGGTAGAACGATAAGGATCAAGCTAACTCTACACATTCATTCTGTAAATGATATATAATTCTTGGTAAATGCATTTACTTGAAATATTTATATTTAATTAACAATATCCATGTGTAAAGACAAGTATGCAGTTAATATTGTAAAATAAGCTTTATATATCAAATACTGTCATTGTTTACTGCAATTGTTTGAAATTTTCATTTTACTAAACTTTTATTAACCAATATCTTTTAATTTTATATTTTAATGAGTATAATTAATTGTTCAATTGTTAAAGATTTGTGCCTGTTCAACAAAAAGTTGGTTGCGTCGCACATAAAAACAGTTAAGATTTGGATGAGCCTTATCGTATCAGTAGTCTGATCACACTCCACCGCCTTCTCTGTTAGCGTACAATTAGACAAGTCACGGATATAATTTCGAAAGAAAAATGTAGCCCCACCGGTAGCTATCATGATTACTCTTTTATGCAAAACGTTTACGCGTCATTCTGATCAGGATCTACACACTTTGTCATGTAATAAATAGACAATTGCAGTAGTTTTTGGTATGAAATAAAGACACTGATCACGCTGTAAGAATGTGCGGGTAGATCTGAATCTAAACGGATCACAAATGTCCAAAGACTTTTTATCCTGTGCTGGAGATCTTATTAGTTTGTGTATCAACACATAACGTAAGTGGAAATGATACCTTCATCAGGACAAGCTTCCTCGAGTATATACTACCATAGCAGTAATAATACCATAGGTAATAACATGTTCGTCTATGTAGACTTGAAAGACAAGACGAATTGGTTAGTTCATTTCAAATATATTAACCCCATACCTCACTTGAATACAGTAATAACGATGTAAGGACTTTAATACGTATCCGTGTATTAACAGGCCCAGCTCAGTCCTCACTATTTGCCTTTAAGCCAAGACACGCTTGTTTTGTGATAGATTATACAGAAACTAACATCATGAGACACATGCAACGAACAATTTGGACTTTAACATACATATATGCGTACATGTATTAACATGCTCGTCTGGATCCTCATCGTTCGCTTTTAGTTTTTAGGTGTTTTTAATTTGTGTTTGTTCATTATATAGAAACCAGCATCACAAGACATATGTATGCATATACATACATACATTACGTTCCTTACAGTTCGCGCATGAATCTGTATTTGTTTGTTAGTTAGTTCATTGCACATAAACTAACCCCGTAAAACCCATATATAAGCTATACATACAAATTCGTTGTCAGTGTTTTGATATATCCCTTATATAGTTTGTGTTATATTATATTTGTATATGTTTATGTTAGATTTTAGATACATGTACTACTGAATAATGCTTAATAAACAGTGTTTGCTTACAATTTTAATATACTTTATTTTTCAAATGTACTCTCTTGAAGACATGACATGCTCCAGTTGTATTTACACAATTCCGTAAAAGCTTGTCGTCGTATACTTTAAATAAATAGGTGTCGAATACCATAACGCTGTTTCCTCCATATTCCTTATTACGACAATCCACCAATCTTAGCGTGGGAAATGGATCACTCGTTACCCGAGTTATAACCGCTAAAAAACCACGGCTGACACTATTCTAATACTGATTTGTATCAGGAACAGTTTGACTCAGAGACTAAGGTTCATCTCTACAGATACACTCTGTTTAGTCATCCCTCTCGAGGCTGGTACGTTAACCACTACCCCACCGATATAGAAGTTATTTCACAATCTAATTCGAACCAGGAACCATTTGAACAAGATGTCTGAACTCTACCTTACATGCAATTTATGTCGTTGTCGTCTTCCTCAAGGCGGGCACTCGAACTACTACCTCACCGATATAGAAGTTATTTTACACAATGATTTAAACCATAAACTATTTGAATAAGATGTCCGAACTTTACCTTACACGTAATTTATGTCGTTGTTATCTCTTTCGATGCGACCACTCAAACCACTACCCCACTGATAAAGCAGTTATTTCACAAACTGATTCGAACCAGGAACCGTTTGAACAAAAGGTCTGAAGTCACAAACCTTTCTGAAATAACTGTTCAGTTACAAGAACTCTACATTACAAATAATTTATGTCGTTGTCATTTCTCTCGAGGCGGGCATTCTTACCACTACCCAATCGACACAGTACTTATATCACGAACTTATTCAAACCAGAAACCATTTGAACAAACGGTCTGAAGTCACAAATTTATCTGAAACAACTGTTCAGTTAAAAGAATTACAAGCTAGTTACATACGATTGTATTCAAGGCCTATATCATTGAAGCCATATCATTCTTCATGTCGTTGTCATCGTTCCCGAGACGAGCACTTGAACCTCTACAACACCAAGATAATACTCTTTCACAAGAGGTCCGAACTCTACCTTACACGTAATTTATGTCGTTGTCATCCCTTTCGAGGCGAGCACTTGAATCACTATCCCACCGAGATAAAACTCTTGAACAAGAGGTCCGAACTCTACCTTACACGTAATTTATGTCGTTGTCATCTCTCTCGAGGCGGTCACTCTAACAACTACTCCATCGAGATAGTACTTATTTCACAAACTGATTCAAACCAGCAACCATTTGAACAAGATGTCTGAACTCTACCTTACACGTTATTTATGTCGTTGTCATCTCTCTCGAGCCGCGCACTCGAATCACTACCCCACCGAGATATTACTCTTTAACAAGAGGTCCGAACTCTACCTTACACGTAATTTATGTCGTTGTCATCTCTCTCGAGGCGGTCACTCTAACAACTTCTCAATCGATATAGTACTTATTTCATAAACTGATTCAAACCAGGAATAATTTGAACAAAATGTCCGACTCTACATTAAACATAATATATGTCGTTTGACATCATGTCTCTCGAGGCGACCTCTCGAACCACTTCCCAAGCGAGATAATGCTCTTTAACGAGTGGTCTGAACTCTACATTACACGTTATTCATGTTGTTATCATCTCTCTCGAGGCGGGCTCTCTAACCATTATCGCATCGAGTTAGTTGTTATTTCACAAACTAATTCAATCCAGGAACTATTTTATCAAGAGGTCCGAACTTTACCCTTCACATACTTTATTTCCGTGACATTATTCTCAAGGCGGTCATTCTGACGAATACCCAAACGAGATCTTGAACCATTTGATCAAGAGGTCTGAAGTCATTAACTTATCTAAAACAACTATTCAGTTACAAGAATAACAAGCGATTTACATTCGATTTTTTTTTCAAGGCCAAACTCATTGAAGCCATACGCAAACAGTTCCTTTATAGAAATATCTTTTCGTGAATACAATTTAAGGTTAAATACCCAACACAAGTGAAGTTAAATACTCAAGACAGCTGAGGTTAAATACCCAAAACAGGTGAGGATAAATACTCAAGACAGCTGAGGGTTAAATACCCAAAATAGGTAAGGTTAAATGCTCAAGACAGCTGAGGTTAAATACCCAAAACAGGTGAGGATAAATACTCAAGACAGCTGAGGGTTAAATACCCAAAATAGGTGCGGTTAAATGCTCAAGACAGCTGAGGTTAAATGCTCAAGACAGCTGAGATTAAATACTCAAGACAAGTGAAATTAAATACTCAAGACAGCTGAGGTTAAATACCTAACACAAGTGAAATTAAATACTCAATACAGCTGCGGTTAAATACCCAAAACAAGTGAAGTTAAATACTCAAGACAGCTGAGGTTAAATACCCAACACAAGTGAAGTTAAATACTCAAGACAGCTGCGGTTAAATACCCAAAACAAGTGAAGTTAAATACTCAAGACAGCTGAGGTTAAATACTCAAGACAGCTGAGATTAAATACTCAAGACAGCTGAGGTTAAATATCCAAGACAGCATAGGTTTAATACTCAAGACAGGTGAGGTGAAATACTCAAGACAGCTGAGAATAAATACCCAAAACAGGTGAAGTTAAATACTCAAGACAGCTGAGGTTAAATACTCAAAACAGCATAGGTTAAATATTCAAGACAGCTGAGGCTGAATACTCAAGACAGCTGAGGTTAAATACTCAAGACAGCTGAGATTAAATACTCAAGACAGCTTAGGTTAAATACTCAAGACAGCATAGGTTAAATACCCAAAACAGGTGAGGTTAAATACTCAAGACAGCTGATGTTAAATACTCAAGACAACATAGGTTAAATACCCAAAACAGCTGAGTTAAATACTCAAGACAGCTGAGGTTAAATACCCAAAATAGGTGAGGTTAAATACTCAAGACAGCTGAGGTTTAATATTCATAACAGCATAGGTTAAATACTCAAGACAGGTGAGGTTAAATACTCAAAACAGCTGAGGTTAAATACTCAAGACAGCTGAGGTTAAATACTCAAAACGGTTAAGATGACTTGACTGTGGACTGGACATGTCTGTTCGCGTGGTTTAGCTTTGTTTAAACCTATTATTTTACATTGATTGCGAAACAGGCTTTCAGCTTGCATAAATCACGCTCGATGTCTGCTTTCTGGAGACTTAACCAGGACTCGTGTCGTCGGTGTGGACAACTCCAAAAGGCAGAATCCGGTACCTCTGGTACGAGGGGCAGACGCTCTACCTCTGCGAGGTTTAAACGATCAGATTGTCTTTTTGTTTTGATAAATGATCACGTGTGCGAACATTTTATAAGTAACTTGTATTGTATAGTTGGTCAAAGTTAAATTGATGTCTACTTGGCTGATGTTTATCAACTTGGCTACATTCTTGGATGGCATTTAAGCCAGTTGGTAAACAAGATAAAACTAGTCATAATTACGTTTGGCAATCACGGGAATGAAAGTTGGCCGAGTCAGTATCCGAAAGAACGATCCTTAATTTATGTTCATGATTCCATAAAGCTTGTCCCTAGTTGATTTAGGGTACCTCGTTGGTCTAGTCGAAGAGCGTCCGCATTGGCGCAGAAAGTAGCGGATACGATACAGGGCAGGTGCTTACAAAATACTTTCTAAACGGTAGTGATGGATTTCCCTCCTTGGCGCGGAACGTAGCGGATACGATACAAGGCAGGTGCTTACAAAATACTTTCTAAACGGTAGTGATGGCTTTCCCTCCTTGGCGCGGAACGTAGCGGATACGATACAAGGCAGGTGCTTACAAAATACTTTCTAAACGGTAGTGATGGCTTTCCCTCCTTGGCGCGGAACGTAGCGGATACGATACAAGGCAGGTGCTTACAAAATATTTTCTAAACGGTAGTGATGGCTTTCCCTCCTTGGCGCAGAAAGTAGCGGATACGATACAGGGCAGGTGCTTACAAAATACTTTCTAAACGGTAGTGATGGCTTTCCCTCCTTGGCGCGGAATGTAGCGGATACGATACAAGGCAGGTGCTTACAAAATACTTTCTAAACGGTAGTGATGGCTTTCCCCCCTTGGCGCAGAAAGTAGCGGATACGATACAGGGCAGGTGCTTACAAAATACTTTCTAAACGGTAGTGATTGCTTTCCCTCCTTGGCACTCAGGATTGTGGGGTTAGCATGACGACGGACTCGAACATGACGTTAAACTCCGTGCCAACACACAAACACAAACAAACAACTTGCAGTACATTTGCAATTGTGAATATTCTCATTGAGAATATAACTTGTCGCTGTGCAAGAAACAGTTCACGTAAAATATATGCATGCCACAGAGCGAAATGATTGTGTTGAGTCAGGATTGTGGGGTTAGTATTACAACTGACTCGCTGGTATTAGAAAAATGGCCGGAAGGAACCACCACAAAACGAACAACTTGCGGTACATTTGCAATTGTGAATATAACTTGTCGCTGTGCAAGCAACAGTCCTCGTTATTGTATGAATGCCGCAAAGCGAGATGATAGTGTTAAGTCTCATTTGTTAAGATGTCTTACACCTTTGCCACATACAAGAAATATGTTAAAGACGACGTTGAAATAATCTACGCAATACTTTTAAACTGTTCAGCCAATTGACGTTTTATTATTGAATAAAAATAAAAACATTGTGGTAAAAGGAGAAATTATTGATTATTGGCGGTTCCTCCTTTTCCTCACAACGTTTCAAAAGTCATCTGCTACAGTTGCGTCAACATGCGTCTACAGGTAGGAACAGGTTGAATTGACTGGAAGACACTTTATACAGTGAGTGTGTATGTGATAGAACATGCGTCTACAAGTAGGAACAGGTTGAATTGACTGGAAGACACTTTATACAGTGAGTGTGTATGTGATAGTACATGCGTCTACAAGTAGGAACAGGTTGAATTGACTGGAAGACAGTTTATACAGTGAGTGTGTATGTGATAGAACATGCGTCTACACGTAGGAACAGGTTGAATTGACTGGAAGACACTTTATACAGTGAGTTTGTATGTGATAGTTTTACGTACAAATCCTTATTTTTAAGTCAACGTTTCTACACGTTCAATTATATGTTTTGAACGTTATTAACACATTGACGGTCTTATTTCTCGGAAGTATGCATTCTTGTTCAACGCTGTATCCAGTTTAAACAAATAATATTGTCAGTCACCTTATGCTCGATAGCAAAATAAACAATAACAAAGATAACAATGTAAGTTTAGTTTATGCAAATTGACACAATATTACCTCCCTTTAGGTATTTATACATTTAAATTATCTTGCGGATGCGTATATAGGATACTCCGGATATTCTCTGGTCGTATATTCTCGAAGGTCGGTTAATGTGTGACGTGGCTCTCTGTTATGTTTTACATCTAGATCGTCTTGCGTATATAGGTTACTCTGGATATTCTCTGGTCGTATATTCCAGAAGGTCGGTTAATGTGTGACGTGGCTCTCTGTTATGTTTTACATCTAGATCGTCTTGCGTATATAGGATACTCTGGATATTCTCTGGTCGTATATTCCCGAAGGTCGGTTAACGTGTGATGTGGCTCTCTGTTCTTAATTATATGCTTTATACACGGTTGGTATTCCTAACCCTAAAAGACATACAGATGCCTTTGGAAACATTGCTCATAATGAACAATTTCGCATTTTGCTACATTGTTTTCAATTCTATTCAGTAATTACACTCATCAAAACAGATACTTGACCATTTTGATGAGATATGAATGAATGTATATAGTTTCATGGCGCATCGACAGCTAAGGTCATTTAGCGCGCAATTAAATTTAATTATTCATGATCCCTGGGTAAACAAACCAGTTTGATGAGATCTGTTCATAGTTGTCTGCTACAGATTTGAGTTATAAGGGAAAGGGTTACCCATAATTTTCGGACTTTCTGCAGAGGTTTCCGTCACAGTTATTATGGATGCTTGGAGCCACGGGAGTTAACTCCCTGTCATGTTTTGCGGTGCAAACTACCTGATGAAAGTTTAATACTCGACGGTACCATCCGAACTATTTTTTCTATTATTTCTTCATCATTCGTACCTGAAAGACTTTTAACATAGAAGTAATGGATTCTTCTTCCTTTAAGCTCTTAATTGTGGCATAATCATTATAGCTGGCTCGCTTGTGTCAGAATAAAGGGACCAAAACACTGAAAATACTGTCATGTAACTGACTCGATGGTGTCAGGATAAAGGGTATAAAACACTAAAAATACTGTCATGTAACTGACTCGATGGTGTCAGGATAAAGGGACCAAAGCACTGGAAATACTGTCATGTAACTGACTTGATGGTGTCAGGATAAAGGGACCAAAACACTGGAAATACCGTCATGTAACTGACTCGATGCTGTCAGGATAAAGGGACCAAAACACTGAAAATACTGTCATGTAACTGACTCGATGGTGTCAGGATAAAGGGACCAAAGCACTGGAAATACTGTCATGTAACTGACTCGATGTTGTCAGGATAAAGGGACCAAAATACTGGAAATACTGTCATATAACTGACTCGATGGTGTCATGATAAAGGGACCAAAATACTGGAAATACTGTCATGTAACTGAAACATTGCTAAAATCGGCGTGAAACACCATACCAACAATGTAACAAAGTTTGACATGTTTAACACATATAAACGTATTTTGACGCTGTTGCAGGAGACGACGTTTGAAAGAAATTGGTGCAAAAGGAGTAATGAGCAATTTCTCAATTCGTCGTATACATTGTTTTCAACTCTATTCAGTAATTATACTCATTAAAACAGATAAGAACTTCTATAATTAAATGATTTCAAAGTAGTTTGCCGCCGATTTGTTGTATAAGGGAGAGGTCAACACGGTTCGGAATTTCTAGTAGAGGTAAGCGGCAGAGGTATCCGTCACAGTTAGTGTTTTACGATTCAAAATGATAGAAGTTTGAGACTCTACTGAACACTCTGCAATTTTTTCATTATTTCTTCATCAATCATACCTGAAATAATTTAAGTATTTGGAGTAATGGCGTTTCCCTCCTTATCATTCTGGATTGTTGGGTTAGCATTATGACTGACTCACTGGTGTCAGGATGAATGCATCAATTACACTGGAAAATAACACTGGAAACACCGTCATGTAACTGAAAAAAAGTGTTGAAACTGGCGTGAAACACCATACCAACAATTAAATTTAACCTGGTTTACAAGTGTCTTCCGATACCGTAAGTAAGATGGAGAAACTTGAAAGCCGGATAACATTGTCAACCCCGCTGTACAGTGTTGATACAGAGTGCCGACTTCAGAGAGGCTGATAGAGCAACAACACATACATGCTTACATACCGTAAGTAATATCGAGAAACTTGAAAGCTAGATAACATTGTCAACCCCACTGTACAGTGTTGATACAGAGTGCCGACTTCAGAGAGGCTGATAGAGCAACAACACATACATGCTTACATACCGTAAGTAATATCGAGAAACTTGAAAGCTAGATAACATTGTCAACCCCGCTGTACAGTGTTGATACAGAGTGCCGACTTCAGAGAGGCTGATAGAGCAACAACACATACATGCTTTACCGAGATTTGAAGCATTGAGAATGCATGTTTAATGGCCGTTCACATATGATGCATGTTTAATGGCAATTTACATATGAGTACGTTTTGGTAGTGTGTCACTGCGGGAAAAGTCTTCATAATCTAATGGGGAATTGAGATTCAAAAGAGCGGTTCTTTGCGAAAACCGACCTTATTACACGTGTATTAAATCGACCATGCTTGTGCATCAATGCTAATGGATTCAAATGGATACTACTTTTAAGAAGTTCAATGAAACTATCTATGACTATATGGGGAACGGTGCATACATAGAACAGACTGCGAAGATGCGCTGCCTGGTTTGGATCTACGCCAGTCAATAAGTCATTGCGGTTGGTTTTTGCAGAGCTACGCTCAAAGATTCATGAAAAGAATTAATCCCGCCCCAACAATATTAAAACTGTTAACGTATTTATCATTGTCTAGATGTTTTTTTGTTCTCGAAGGATATTTGTGTAGCAGACGTGTAGATAAAACCCTACTTTATGAATCGATGGTGGGGGCGGAGACATAGCTGTTATACGTTCAGTGAAGCAGCTTTATATCGTGCATGCAGCTCACGGTTTCGTCCGCTTTGCACTAGCGGTGCAATAGCTGTTAATGGAATAGTGAATAGGCTAACATTATTTTACGTACACTTTCATGGAACACATTACTTGTCGGGTGTCTAACGACAGTGCTATACCAAGCTCACGGCTTGGTATTCGTCGCACCAGAGGTACAATAGCTGCTTATTACTTGTTGTAGTGGCTAACGTTAGTAAACGTACAAATGTATTGAACGCATGTTTTCTTTTGTGTCTAACGACAGTGCAAGAGGGTTCTCAGTGTTTTTATTCACGTTTGGTATTGCAGTATAGTCACAATCACTTAAAAACTGTATGTGCGTACAGTGTATATTCAGACCAGCCAGTCGTGTACCAAAGCACCCTAATCACAATCCGATATATTCACAAACTTATGGTACGCCTGGGTGACAAAAAGTATTACGTCTTGAAAAGTGTAAATTTTGTTATAGAGATAAAAACAAAGTGTGGAATCAAGTAGATAATGCTCAATATGAACATTTTTCTTATATTTCGACACTCTTTTCAAAAGTAGTCGGCTACAAAAAATGTGTCAATGTTGGGCGCTTTTACCTGTTTAGTAGTCTAAACATATAAATATAAATATAAATATATATGTATAAACATAGCTAGTGGCCGGCTTTACCTTTTACCTCAAGCCGTTATATAGTTGAAATACAGTTGACATTGAATTAAATGCTGATTAATCAATCAATCAATCACTCAATAAATGAAACACTTGATTTAGAGGTAATTATAAATACCTTGCAAGGAGATAATATCATTATAAATGTGTGCATCATACCATGTAAGACCGTATTTCTGGAAAAACATAACTGTTTTGAGTGGCTCGGTGGTTCAGTGTTTTACACCTCGGACAACTTAGAGGTCCAGGTACTGGAAATGTCTAAGACGCTTTAAAGTGTCTCATACTCATCTAGAGATCAATTAATGGTCATTTCCAGGAAGTAAGTCCTCGCGGGTATCAGTGATACAAATGTTCGGAAAGAGCTAGGGTTTACATTCGAAGTCCCTCGTATCTAGATCAGAGACTACTAAATAAATACCTTCTGTATTTAAATGTAAATTAACAAGTTGTCGCATTTATAACACTTTTATCCAGTTAGTCAGTTGGTACATGTACAATGTATATTACTGGAAAGGGTTACATATCAACTTTAAGACAAGGTTTAATAAAAAAGAGGGCAATTTATCTTTTATAAGGGATGACCATTTTAGCAACCCGTCAGAACAAGAACCAGTTTGGTACACTCTATACCATCTATTTTTGTGCGCACAGTAAATAATTCAAACAGTACACACTCACAATGTAGTCAGTTGAATATACAGACGTTTCAAGTAAAAAAGAGATATGACTAAGTCGAATTATAGATAAAAAAGCGTCATAGGAAAATATAAGGTAATTATCAAGTTTTATTTGTGTTTGAAAGCACAGAATAAATATATAATATGTGCTTCAGAAGCCGTGTTCTCTTTCGCTCGGGATTTCAATTAATTCGTATTTCATTTCCACTTTAATGAAAACCTCAGGTCTTGAGTTCGGCTTGTTTTAATCCTTTCCCTCATGCAACAAATCTGCAACAGACTATAAGTACTGTGAACAACACAACTTTGCAAACAGGAGTAAAACATCTTTGAATAAAAAGAAAACGGCAAATTTGTTCTTGTGTGTAATATCTCATTTGGACAAACTGTTTTCAATTGTTTTAGTCGTATGGTGCGTGTGGGAAAGAGTTAATAAAGATGTTGTATCAGTGCTTATAAATCAGCGATGAAAGTGGACAGCACGTAATACAGCGCGTGTGTCAATTAACTCCTACATATATAGTTCCAACAATTACGACAATCATTATACTATGCTTTACACTATATAATCATTAAGATTTCGGACATTTTGTTTAAGATCAAAGCTGCTTCGCATCATAAGTATTACTATCACTCAATATATTACAGTAAAAAGAGGAAGCTTAAAGAAAAATTGAACTTGGATCGAACCTTGCACCTCTCGGTTTCGTGGAGAGATCTCTATCGACTAGGTTAACCGGTCCGCTAACATGTAATATTTGTTAAGTTCGTACCGCGACACACACAGCTAAAGCTAGCAGTGAGACCCCGAAGAGTAACTATTAGGAATAAATGTATTTCGTCTTTATCGGAGCATTTTGGTATTACACAGACGGTGATTTTGTAGTAATATAATTTTATATCACACAACACGACGATACTACGACGAACACTCGCTCGTGATGAATTTCATTGCCCTCGGTGTGCATAATTAACTATTTGGCGAGCATACTATGAACAGTTTGACACTCCTCCATTTAAGCGCGTATCAGTTACGAGGCGAGATGTGTACCGCCTACCTAATTAATATTCACAGTAATAAAGTCTGCTTGAAATAGTGTCGGCACGCGATACTGTTCAGTAACCCGAAAACGAAAGAAGAAGTTAATCACATCGATATCCTTGTGAAAATGTTTCAATAAAAGAAATTCATGCAATACTTCCATGATTTAAACGGCTTATAAGGTAAGCATAAACACCAGTCATTATACAAATGAAATATATTTTTGATAATTATTCTCTCGCATCTTTGTATGTGATAAATATAACTCACGTTCTGGGAGGGGGTGGGGGGATTTCTGTACTCGAATGCGATTTAGTGTTTTGACTGTTCGCATTTTATTCTGATCCCGTTAAAATGAGACCTCAGGGTCCGTTTTTCATCGTAACATAACATTTCAACATTACATTTTGATAAAAACAGCTGTTGAAAATTGACCAGTGTTAAATTATGATCAGTCATAGGGTTATTTTAAATTATTTATTGAATTAAAGATTAACCTCAGAGATAAAGTGTCTGTTGGAGAGATCATGGAAAGAGCCGTAGACTTCTGCATGCTTTAAATTAGTCATCATTTTATTGTTTGAATAGTTACGCTGTGAAATAACTAAACAATTGTTGAAAGCGGAGTTAAAATACAAACAATCAATCAATTGTCTGAACAGTATAGCTTGCGGACCCCTGGCCTTTAAACAGCTCATCAGGTTATTTGTCTTAAAAGAATCCTGTGCGGACCCCTGTATTAGATACATGCTATATAAATTAGGTAAACAGTCCAAAAGAGTTGTGCTAGCAGACAGCAGAAATATTGTGACGTCATTACGAAATGAAGGGGAATATAACAATTTAAATATAGCAAAAATTATAAGAAGAAAGCCCATTTTTGTGTTTTATCCACTTCAGTACTTAACTAGAGTACAAAAACGGTGTAATTTGAAAAAAATATTTTTAAAAATATATAATAGTAAGATGTATAAAATCGATTTGAGTGAGGGAAACGGTTTCTACTTTCGGCAAGCTCCGTGGCAAAAAAATGTGTCCGGACCATCCCGAAGTCTATTTTTAGGTTGTCTAGCTCTTTTTTATTCGGTCGTCTGTTAGTGGAATGTAAACATGACCTAGATATGCGCTTTGGGGCGCTTTGCTTGATTCATTTCGTTTAAAAATTGACCGCCTCGTAGTGGAATGGTAGAGCATCCGCCTCGTAGTGGAATGGTAGAGCATCCGCCTCGTAGTGGAATGGTAGAGCATCCGCCTCGTAGTGGAATGGTAGAGCATCCGCCTGGGGTGTGGGAAGTCGCGGGTTTGATCCCCGGCCGGGTAATACCAAATACTTAAAACAAATGGTAATTGCTGCCTTCCTTAGAGCTCAGATTTGCTGGGATGGCATTACGACTGACTTGCTGGTTTCAGGATATTTGGAGCAGTAGAACTTGTAACTTAACAAGGAAACTCCGTGATATAACTGAAAATATCTTGAAGGCGGCGTAAAACAGCAGATAATTGTTGTGAAGGCTACTTACGCTGAGAGCTCAATTATGTGCATAAACAAACACATAGGGGAATATTTCCATCAGTATGCTAGCTACAGTAATTGCTCAGTATGCTAGCTACAGTAATTGCTCAGTATGCTAGCTACAGTAATTGCTCAGTATGCTAGCTACTGTAATTGCTCCATTGAGAAAAGTTATTTTTAAAGGCACGAGCGAGCATTTATAAACGGTGTGTGTTCAGATCAGCACGTACATTTACATATATACTTATTATAATATAGTATATATACAGGTTGATCTGGATCTGTATGGTTCACGAACATGATTGTGTGCCTTCTCTCATAGATGGGATCAAATTTAAATTTGGAGATGAAACATGCAGCAAGTCATTGGATCGAACCTGGGATATCTCGCTTTCGTGGCGAGTACTCTACCGACTAGGTTAACCGGTTCGCTAACATGTAATGTGTGTACAAGTTCGTAACGCTACATACACAGGTACAGCTACCAGTGAGACCCGAAGAGTAACTATTAGGAATAAATGTATTTAGCCATGCCACGAAGATACACTTCATTTGTATGTTACACCATCTAAGGATACAATTTTGATATTTATGGACTTGGTTGTAGCTAGGCATATGATTCAATTAAGACCAACAGCGAGGTCCATAGTCGTCACAATTGATGCTGCGTACCTTTATGTCTGTCCGTACGTCAGAGTGAACAATTTGGTCTTAAGAGGTGTTGACTAAGATAAAGGCAACACAATATTTATGACAGACATAATAGTAAGATTGAGGTTGACGCCACAACATTTAAATATTACCCTTTGAACCATCCAGGGCAGAGGCATCAAGCCTCACACTTTCTTCACTTAGCTACCATCATATCTTGGTCAACTTAGAAACTTGGTCAGATTGGGTAAAACACTAAGACTAAAATACAAAAATCATTGTGAAAATTCTAGAGGCTATATTCTTTACTTAATCGTCACAAAAATGCTCATCGGATTTGTATACAGAACCTCAATATTCATGTGATCTCGGTAGAATAACACTCTAGATACCGATCTTCATGGCAGTACATAAGAACACGCATTTACATCAAACCTGGGTTAAGTATGAAACTGGGTAACGTGGGTTCAGAAACTAAGTCACTACGTCAAATTGAAGAAAATATTGCGAACACTCGATAGGTCACATTACTCTTACGTTCTACATGACATTTTATCAGAACAGTCATGTCTATCAAATCCTAGTCGTGTTTTTTGTGGGATAAGAAATGAAGTGATAAATACCTTTTTAAGTGCTCTAGAGACCTCATTTCTTATAAACAATCATGTAAGTTCATAAGATCATTCAACTTCTCAAAATCTCGAACATGTTAAACATTGAGTCGCATTGAGTCGAAAACAAGGTAACTAGTTTTGAAATTTAGACAAAACGTGTGAATAGTCTTTTTCATACAATCTTCATGAACGTTCATCAGAATAATAATCCCTTCCATCGAATCTCAGTCACGTTTGAAACTTGGCCAATGGGGTCCAAAACTATGTTACTAGGTCAAATTTGGGGGAAACATTATCAATACTCTAGATACTCTCTTTTACATACAATCGTAATTGTAGTTCAAAAGAATAATCATATACACCAAATATCGGTCAAGTGAGAACCTGGTTCATGAGGGGTCAAATCCTATGTTACTAGTTCAAATCTAAACCAAACCCTTGTGAACACTCTACAGATCACTTTATTCACCAATTCTTCATGTTAGTTCATCAGAACATTCATCACCATCAAGTTGACAGTTTTGAACAGTGAAGGTTCAGATTAACCTGTACATCTGCTCAGTCTGATCATAATCTACACAAATAGAACAAGCTTCTAAAAGTAATATTTGAACAGTGAATATCTTGATCAGAATGTGCACAGACTGATATGTAACTACACTATTTACCGAAGTCAACTTACACATTTTCCCATTCAGCCGAGTCGCGGTAGCTCAGTCGGTAGCAAAGCGGGCTTTCAATCCAGGGGTTGTGAGTTCGAACACCGGCTCGGACAACATTCTTTCCGATATTTGACAAAAGTCACTGTGACAAGAGTCATTCGTTTTTCACCAATGGGCTAACAGTCAATGTGGAAAAGCAGCCAGTTGCTAGGAAATTATGTTGTTTGGAGTACTGGCGTGAGAAAGCCATGAAACACATGAGTAGGTGAACTGGTCGCCGTGATATGACTGAACAATTGTTGGAAACGGCGTTAAACCTAAATCAATCATTAACGGGCTCTTATAATTCATATTTATCGGACAAAACCACAGAACGAACAGTCTACATGGTATGCGTTTCTATTAAGCATTCGTTATTATTTTCCTTTTCAGGAAGAAGTAGGAAACTACGCATGCGTAAATTATAATCATGGCTTCTGGATCCCAATCTCTGTATAAAGGATCTGACGAGATATACAACCAAGATTGTGACGTTTGTCTGTCGACTGGTAAAACATCGGAAGCCATATCCTACTGTAACATATGTTGTGAGTATCTCTGTCAGTTTTGTGATATCGCGCACAGAGGGTCTAAGGCGACGAGAGACCATACAATTCTGATAGGGAGTAACATACCATCAGTATCTACGAGGAAACAGCCAACGCTACCATTTATGTTCTGTGATGCACACAGAACGTCAGTACTCGATACCTACTGCTCCAATCACGATGTGGTTATGTGTCCTGCCTGTAAAATGACAAACCATGCAACATGTAACACAAGCACTGTCTCAAAACACAGCGCTAAAATTGATGTTGAAAAGGAGCTTAAGAAAATCGCTGATCTTCTGCGTGACTTGACAATTAGATATGATGACCTTACAAAGAGCAGACACACTGATAAATCAACCGTGGTGTCTCAGATACAGAATTGCTTCAGCGACATGCAACGATTTCGCAGGGATATTGATGACAACCTGAATAAACTTGAAAAGAAAATGTCTTCAGAAATCCGACAAATTGAAGAAATGATGAAAAAAGAGATCAATGGTCACGTGACGTTAGCCGATGAGATTTTGAATCAAATCGGGGATCTGGACAAATCTTTGTCGGAATGTGAGAAAACGCGGGAAGATGACGTCATATTTGTCGGGGTGAAGAAAGCGTCTTCACGTGCAAGTGAATATGCTCTTATTATTGGTAAAATCCAGAAAGAAATTTACCCAATAGACTTTCGTTTTCAACCCAATTTAGTCTTATCTGACATGATCCAGCAGTTACAATCACTAGGCACTGTCGGTAGCCACCGACCAATTGATTCCGGTCCAAACCAGACATCTATACTGAACATTTCTGTGAAGGAGAAACAGGCAACAGATGCGATGTCTAATGGAGTATGGGGATGTACATTTATGCCTAACGGACATGTTGTACTCGCATGTGGTGAGGTTGGTCTTAAATTGTTTGATGAAAACTTCCTTTTCAAGACCCAGTTACCCGTTAAATCACTAGAAGTGTCTACTATCAATGACACTGACGTCATAGTTACACAAGGTTACCACAAACAACTCCAGCGTGTTAGAATATTCCCGGGGATGGAGGTGAAGAAAACATTGAAGATCGATAGAAACTGTTTCGGTGTAGACGTTTATGGTGACGAGATCTACGTTACCTGTCATGATAATCCCGGTAATGGTGAAGTACGAGTACTCAACATGGACGGTATAGTACAGAGAAGGTTGGGTGTGGATAAAGGTAAATATATATTTACAATGCCTAATTATGTACAAGTTAGCAATGACGGCAGTAAGGTGTTTGTCTCTGATGAGAGCACTAACACGGTAACATGTTTGAACAATCAAGGTCACGTGATATACCGGTACTCTGACACAGATTTGAAGACACCCCTCGGAATGTATGTGGATGGAGAAGATAACCTGTTAGTGTGTGGATTGAACTCTCACAATGTACATATGATCCGACATGATGGTAGACGAGAGAAGATATTGTTATCAGAGAAGGACGAGATACACCACCCATTGTGTATATCGTTCAGACCCACTGATGGTTGTCTAATGGTTGGTTTATATCCGAAAGCTAAAACTGATCAAAAGCTGATCATATTCAGTACAAGATAAGTTCATGAGTGTCCAGGATAGCCATTGCATTATGTCTTACAACGTGCCGATGATTTCGTAGAAATGTCGTTTTCTATTTGCCTATGTACTAAATGAATAACACAGTTGTTTTGACTGCAATTGAAATAATTACGAAAAATATTAAAATTGAGAATTATTTGAATAGCCGTATTTTACAACATTGTTGACAATTCGCATTTGCGTGTGATAGATTAATAGAGATGGATGATAGCAGGCCACTTAAAATGTATATTTGAAACAGTCATTATTTTAGCCGCCTAACACGATAATGGATATATAAATGTTTTAATAACTTTTGGTTGTTAAGATCAAACTATGTATACTTCTTGTATTTATATTATCGGCGTCGTTAGTACACTAAGTCAACATGGAATGGGAAATTTTGTCCATGGGATCTTTTGTCCGGTTTTCCGTTCTTCAAACATTACTTTGGTGGTTTGTACGACTAGATAGGAGATGAGGAAGATCCTGATCATACTTTATATAGGTTAAGGCTGATCTGGATTTTCACTTATCACAACGTGCATTTCTTTTTAAAATCTAGAAAATACTCCGTAGACTATTTGTGTTATATATTTAGAAGCCACAAAACATCTAGGTAGAGCGATAAGGATCAAGCTAACTCTACACATTAATTCTGTAAATTATATATAACTCTTGGTAAATGCATTTACTTGAAATATTTATATTTAATTAACAATATCCATGTGTAAAGACAATTATGTAGTTAATATTGTAAAATAAGCTTAGTATATCAAATTCTGTTATTGTTTACTGCAATTGTTTGAAATTTTCATTTTACTAAACTTTTATTAACCAATATCTTTTAATTTTATATTTTAATGAATATAATTAATTGTTCAATTGTTAAAGATTTGTGCCTCTTCAGCAAAAAGTTAGTTGCGTCGCACATAAAAACAGTGAAGATTTGGATGAGCCTTGTCGTATCAGTAGTCTGATCACACTTCATAGCCTTCTCTGTTAGCGTACAATTAGACAAGTCACGGATATAATTTCGAAAGAAAAATGTAGCCCCACCGGTAACTATCATGATTACTCTTTTATGCAAAACGTTTACGCATCATTCTGATCAGGATCTACACACTTTGTCATGTAATAAATAGACCATTGCAGTAGTTTTTGGTATGAAATAAAGACACTGACCACGCTGTAGGAATGTGCGGGTTGATCTGAATCTAAACAGATCGCAAATGTCCAAAGACTTTTTATCCTGTGCCGGGGATCTTATAAGTTTGTGTATCAACACATAATGTAAGTGGAAATGATACCTTCATCAGGACAAGCTTCCTCGCGTATATAATACCATAGCAGTGATAAAACCATAGGTAATAATATGTTCGTCTATGTATACTTGAAAGACAAGACGAATTGATTAGTTCATTTCAAAGATAATACCTCACTTGAATACATTAAGAACGATGTAAGGACTTTAACTCATATCCGTGTATTAACAGGCCCATCTCAGTCCTCACTATTCGGCTTTAAGCCAAAACGTGTTTGTTTTTTGATATATCATACAGAAACTAACATCATAAGACACATGCAACGAACAATTTGGACTTGAACATACATATATGCGTTCATGTATTAACATGCTCGTCTGGATCCTCATTGTTCGCTTTTAAGTTTTTAGGTGTTTTAAGTTTTTGTTTGTTCATTATATAGAAACCAGCTTCACAAGATATATGTATGCATATGTATACCTACAGTACGAACAATTTGGACTTAAATATGTATTAAGAGGCTCGTCTGAATCGTTACAGTTCGCGTGTGAATCTATATTTGTTTGTTAGTTAGTTCATTGCACATAAACTAACCCCGTAAAACCCATATATAAGGTATACATACAAATTCATTGTCAATGTTTTGCTATATCCCTTATATAGTTTGTGTTATATTATATTTGTATATTTTTATGTTAGATTTTAGATACATGTACTACTGAATAATGCTTAATAAACAGTGTATAATTACACTTTTGATATACTTTATTTTTCAAATGTACTCTCTTGAACACATGACATGCTCCGGTTGAATTTACACAATTCCGTAAAAGCTTGTCGTTGTATACTTTAAATAAGTAGGTGTCGAATTCCGTAACGCTGTTTCCTCCATATTCCTTATTTAGACAATGAACCAATCCTGGTGTGGGAAATGGATCACACGTTACCCGAGTTATAACCGCTAAAAAAACAAGGCTGACACTATTCTAATACTGATTTGTATCAGGAACAGTTTGACTCAGAGACTAGGGTTCATCTCTACAGATACACGCTGTTTAGTCATCGCTCTCGGGGCTGGTACTCTAACCACTACCCCACCGATATAGAAGTTATTTCACAATCTAATTCGAACCAGGAACCATTTTAACAAGATGTCTGAACCCTACCTTACATGCAATTTATGTCGTTGTCGTCTTTCTCGAGGCGGGCACTCGAACCACTACCCCACCGATATAGAAGTTATTTCACACAATGATTCAAACCATAAACTACTTGAATAAGATGTCCGAACTTTACCTTACACGTACTTTATGTCGTTGTTATCTCTTTCGACGCGATCACTCAAACCACTACCCCACTGATAAAGCAGTTATTTCTCAAACTGATTCGAACCAGGAACCATTTGAACAAAAGGTCTGAAGTCACAAACCTTTCTGAAATAACTGTTCAGTTACAAGAACTCTACATTACACATAATTTATGTCGTCGTCATTTCTCTCGAGGCGGGCATTCTAACCACTACCCAATCGAGATAGTACTTATTTAACAAACTGATTCAAACCAGAAACCATTTGAACAAACGGTCTGAAGTCACAAACTTATCTGAAACAACTGTTCAGTTAAAAGAATTACACGCTATTTACATACGATTGTATTCAAGGCCTATATCATTGAAGTTATATCATTCTTTATGTCGTTGTCATCGTTCCCGAGACGAGCACTTGAACCTCTACACCACCAAGATAATACTCTTGAACAAGAGCTCCGAACTCTACCTTACACATAATTTATGTCGTTGTCATCTATCTCGAGGCGAGCACTCGAATCACTATCCCACCGAGATAAAACTCTTGAACAAGAGGTCCTAACTCTACCTTACACGTAATTTATGTCGTTGTCATCGTTCCCGAGACGGGCACTTGAACCTCTTCACCACCAAGATATTACTCTTGAACAAGAGGTCCGAACTCTGCCTTACACGTAATTTATGTCGTTGTCATCTCTCTCGAGACGGGCACTCGAACCTCTACACCACTAATATATTATTCTTGAACAAGAGGTCCGAACTCTACCTTACACGTAATTTATGTCGTTGTCATCCCTCTCGAGGCGAGCACTCGAATCACTATCCCACCGAGATAAAAATCTTGAACAAGAGGTCCGAACTCTACCTTACACGTAATTTATGTCGTTGTCATCTCTCTCGAGGCGGTTACTCTAACAACTACCCCATCGATATAGTTCTTATTTCACAAACTGATTCAAACCAGGAACAATTTGAACAAAATGTCCGACTCTACATTAAACATAATATATGTCGTTGTCATGTCTCTCGAGGCGACCTCTCTAACCACTTCATAAGCGAGATAATACTCTTTAATAAGTGGTCTGAACTCTACGTTACACGTAATATATGTCGTTATCATCTCTCTCGAGGCGGGCTCTATAACCATTATCGCATCGAGTTAGTTGTTATTTCACAAACTAATTCAATCCAGGAACCATTTTATCAAGAGGTCCGAACTTTACCCTTCACATACTTTATTTCCGTGACATTATTCTCAAGGCGGTCACTCTGACGAATGCCTAAACGAGATCTTGAACCATTTGATCAAGAGGTCTGAAGTCATAAACTTATCTAAAACAACTATTCAGTTACAAGAATTACAAGCGATTTACATTAGATTTTTTTTTCAAGGCTAAACTCATTGAAGCCATACGCAAACAGTTCCTTTATAGAAATAAGCTATTCGTTAATACAATTTAAGGTTAAATACCCAACACAAGTGAAGTTAAATACTCAAGACAGCTGAGGTTAAATACCTAAAACAGGTGAGGATAAATATATTCAAGACAGCTGAGGTTAAATACCCAAAATAGGTAAGGTTAAATGCTCAAGACAGCTGAGGTTAAATGCTCAAGACAGCTGAGATTAAATACTCAAAACAAATGAAGTTAAATACTCAAGACAGCTGAGGTTAAATATCCAACACAAGTGATGTTAAATACTCAAGACAGCTGAGGCTAAATACCAAACACAAATGAAGTTAAATACTCAAGACAGCTGAGGTTAAATACGCAAGACAGCTGAGGTTAATACCCAAGACAGCATAGGTTAAATACTCAAGACAGGTGAGGCGAAATACTCAAGACAGCTGAGGTTAAATACCCAAAACAGGTGAGGTTAAATACTCAACACAGCTGAGGTTAAATACTCAAAACAGCATAGGTTAAATACTCAAGACAGCTGAGATTAAATACTCAAGACACCTGAGGTTAAATACTCAAGACAGCTGAGATTAAATACTTAAGACAGCTGATGTTAAATACTCAAGACAGCATAGGTTAAATACCCCAAACAGGTGAGGTTAAATACTCAAGACAGCTGAGGTTTAATACTCAAAACAGCATAGGTTAAATACTCAAAACAGCATAGGTTAAATACTCAAGACAGGTGAGGTTAAATACTCAAGACAGCTGAGGTTAAATACCCAAAACAGGAGAGGTTTAATACTCAAGACAGCTGAGGTTTAATACTCATAACAGCATGGATTAAATACTCAAAACAGGTGAGGTTAAATACTCAAAACAGCTGAGGTTAAGTACTCAAAACAGCTGAGGTTAAATACTCAAAACGGTTAAGATGACTTGACTGTGGACTGGGCAGATATGTTCGCGTGGTTTAGTTTTGTTTAAACCTATTTAGTTTACATTGATTGGGAAACAAGCTTTCAGCTTGCATAAATCACGCTCGATGTCTGCTTTCTGGAGACTCGCGTCGTCGGTGTGGAAACATCCAAAAGGCAGAATCCGGTACCTCTGGTACGAGGGGCAGACGCTTTACCTCTGCAAGGTTTAAACGATCAGATTGTCTTTTTGCATTGATAAATGATCACGTGTGCGAACATTTTATAAGTCACTTTTATTGTATTATTGGTCAAAGTTAAATTGATGTCTACTTGGCTGATGTTTATCAACTTGGCTACATTCTTGGATGGCATTTAAGCCAGTTGGTAAACAAGATAAAACTAGTCATAATTACGTTTGGCAATCACGGGAATGAAAGTTGGCCGAGTCAGTATCCGAACGAACGATCCTTAATTTATGTTCATGATTCCATAAAGCTTGTCCCTAGTTGATGTAGGGTACCTCGTTGGTCTAGTCGAAGAGCGTCCGCCTTGGCGCAGAAAGTAGCGGATACGATACAAGGCAGGTGCTTACAAAATACTTTCTAAACGGTAGTGATTGATTTCCCTCCTTGGCACTCAGGATTGTGGGGGTAAGCATTACGACTGACTTACCGGTATCAGGATAAATAGATCTGAAGTACTTGTAACTAAAGTTACCACTGACTCGCCGGTATCAGGATATATAGACCTTAAGTACTTGTAACTAAAGTTAAGTACCACTGACACGCCGTGATACACCTGAACAATTGTGAAACATGATGTTAAACTCCATGCCAACACAAAAACACAAAACAAACAACTTGTTGTACATTTTCAATTGTGAATATTCTCATTGAGAATATAACTTGTCGCTGTGCATAAAACAGTCCTCTTAAACTATATGCATGCCACAGAGCGAGATGATTGTGTTGAGTCAGGATTGTGGGGTTAGTATTACAACTGACTCGCTGGTATTAGGAAAAATGGCCAGAAAGAACCACCACAAAACGATCAACTTGCAGTACATTTTCAATTGTGAATATTCTCATTGAGAATATAACTTGTCGTTGTGCAAGAAACAGTCCTCGTAAAATATATGCATGCCACAGAGCGAGATGATTGTGTTGAGTCAGGATTGTGGGGTTAGTATTACAACTGACTCACTGGTATTAGAAAAATGGCCAGAAGGAACCACCACAAAACGAACAACTTGCGGTACATTTGCAATTGTGAATATAACAAGCAACAGTCCTCGTTATTGTATGAATGCCGCAAAGCGAGATGATAGTGTTAAGTCTCATTTGTTAAGACGTCTTAAACCTTTGCCTCATACAAGAAATATGCAGAAGACGACGTTGAAATCATCTACGCAGTACTTTTAAACTGTTCAGCCAATTGACGTTTTATTATTGAATAAAAATAAAAACATTATGGTAAAAGGAGAAATTGTTGATTATTGGCGGTTCCTCCCTTTCCTCACAACGTTTCAAAAGTCATCTGCAACAGTTGCGTCAACATGCGTCTACAAGTAGGAACAGGTTGAATTGACTGGAAGACAAGTACTTTATACAGTGAGTTTGTATGTGATAGTTATAAGTACAAATCGTTATTTTAAAACAAAATATGAAAACAATTAAGTCAAAGTGTCTACAAGTTCAGTTATGTTTTAATCGTTATTAACACATTGACGGTCTTATTTCGCGGAAGTATGCATTCTTGTTCAACGCTGTTTCCAGTTTTAAAACAATAAAATATTGTCAGTCACCTTATGCTTGATCGCAAAATAAACAATAACAAAGATAACAATGTAAGTTTAGTTTATACAAAGTGAGACAATACAATATTACCTCCCTTTTGGTATTTATACATTTAAAATATCTTGCGGATGCGTATATAGGATACTCTGGATATTCTCTGGTCGTATATTCCAGAAGGTTGTTGAATGTGTGGCGTGGCTCTCTGTTATGTTTTACAGCTAGATCGTCTTGTGTATATATAGGTTACTCTGGATATTCACTGGTCGTATATTACAGAAGGTCGGTTAACGTGTGGCGTGGCTCTCTGTTATGTTTTACAGCTAGATCGTCTTGCGTATATATAGGTTACTCTGGATATTCTCTGGTCGTATATTCCCGAAGGTCGGTTAACGTGTGGCGTGGCTCTCTGTTATGTTTTACAGCTAGATCGTCTTGCGTATATATAGGTTACTCTGGATATTCACTGGTCGTATATTCCCGAAGGTCGGTTAACGTGTGGCGTGGCTCTCTGTTATGTTTTACAGCTAGATCGTCTTGCGTATATATAGGTTACTCTGGATATTCACTGGTCGTATATTCCCGAAGGTCGGTTAATGTGTGGCGTGGCTCTCTGTTATGTTTTACAGCTAGATCGTCTTGCGTATATATAGGTTACTCTGGATATTCTCTGGTCGTATATTCCCGAAGGTCGGTTAACGTGTGGCGTGGCTCTCTGTTATGTTTTACAGCTAGATCGTCTTGCGTATATATAGGTTACTCTGGATATTCACTGGTCGTATATTCCCGAAGGTCGGTTAATGTGTGGCGTGGCTCTCTGTTATGTTTTACAGCTAGATCGTCTTGCGTATATATAGGTTACTCTGGATATTCTCTGGTCGTATATTCCAGAAGGTCGGTTAACGTGTGGCGTGGCTCTCTGTTATGTTTTACAGCTAGATCGTCTTGCGTATATATAGGTTACTCTGGATATTCACTGGTCGTATATTCCAGAAGGTCGGTTAATGTGTGGCGTGGCTCTCTGTTATGTTTTACAGCTAGATCGTCTTGCGTATATATAGGTTACTCTGGATATTCTCTGGTCGTATATTCCCGAAGGTCGGTTAACGTGTGGCGTGGCTCTCTGTTATGTTTTACAGCTAGATCGTCTTGCGTATATATAGGTTACTCTGGATATTCACTGGTCGTATATTCCAGAAGGTCGGTTAATGTGTGGCGTGGCTCTCTGTTATGTTTTACAGCTAGATCGTCTTGCGTATATATAGGATACTCTGGATCTTCGCTGGTCGTATATTACAGAAGGTCGGTTAACGTGTGTCGTGGCTCTCTGTTCGTAATTATATGCTTTATAGACGGTTGTTATTCCTAACCCTAAAAAACATACAGATGCCTTTGGAAACATTGCTCATAATGAACAATTTCGCATTTTGCTACATTGTCTCATCTCTATTCAGTAATTACTCTCATCAAAACAGATACTTGACCATTTTGATGAAATATGTTCATAGTTGTCTGCTACAGATTTGAGTTATGAGGGAAAGGGTTAACCATAATTTTCGGAATTTCTTCAGATGTTTCCGCCACAGTTATTATGGACGATGCTGGGAGCCACGAGAGTTAACCCCTGTCATGTTTTACGGTGCAAACTACCTGATAAAAGTTTGATACTCGACTGTACCATCCGAACTATTTTTTCTATTATTTCTTCATCAGTCGAACCTGAAATACTTTAAACATGGAAGTAATGGATTCTTCTTCCTTTACGCTCTTAATTGTGGCATTAGCATTATAACTGACTCGATGCTGTCAGGATAAAGGTGCCAAAACACTGGGAAATACTGTCATGTAACTGACTCGATGGTGTCAGGATAAAGGGGCCAAAACACTGGAAATACTGTCATGTAACTGACTGGCTGGTGTCAGGATAAAGGGACCAAAACACTGGAAGTACTGTCATGTAACTGACTCGATGGTGTCAGTATAAAGGGGCCAAAACACTGGGAAATACTGTCATGTAACTGACTCGATGGTGTCAGGATAAAGGGGCCAAAACACTGGGAAATACTGTCATGTAACTGACTCGATGGTGTCAGGATAAAGGGGCCAAAACACTGGGAAATACTGTCATGTAACTGACTCGATGGTGTCAGGATAAAGGGGCCAAAAACATTGGAAATACTGTGATGTAAGTGACTTGCTGGTGTCAGGATAAAGGGACCAAAACACTGGAAATACTGTCATGTAACTGACTCGCTGGTGTCAGGATAAAGGGGCCAAAGCACTGAAAATACTGTCTTGTAACTGACTCGCTGGTGTCAGGATAAAGGGGCCAAAGCACTGAAAATACTGTCATGTAACTGACTCGCTGGTGTCAGGATAAAGGGGCTAAAACACAGAAAATACTGTCATGTAACTGACTCGCTGGTGTCAGGATAAAGGGGCCAAAGCACTGAAAATACTGTCATGTAACTGACTCGCTGGTGTCAGGATAAAGGGGCTAAAACACTGAAAATACTGTCATGTAACTGACTCGCTGGTGTCAGGATAAAGGGGTCAAAACACTGAAAATACTGTCATGTAACTGACTCGCTGGTGTCAGGATAAAGAGGCCAAAAACACTGGGAATACTGTCATATAACTGACTCGATGGTGTCAGGATAAAGGGGTCAAAACACTGGAAATACTATCATGTAACTGACTCGCTGGTGTCATGATAAAGGGGCCAACACACTGGAAATAATGTCATCTAACTGACTCGCTGGTGTCAGGATAAAGGAACCAGAACACTGAAAATACTGTCATGTAACTGACTCGATGCTGTCAGGATAAAGGGGCCTAAACACCAAAAATACTGTCATGTAAGTGACTCGTTGGTGTCAGGATAAAGGGGCCAACACACTGGAAATACTGTCATGTAACTGACTCGATGGTGTCAGGATAAAGGGACCAAAACACTGGAAATACTGTCATGTAACTGAAACATTGCTAAAACCGGCGTGAAACACCATACCAACGATGTAACAAAGTTTGACATGCTTAACACATATAGACGTATTTTAACGCTTTTGCAGGAGACGACGTTTGAAAAAAAATGGTGCAAATGGAGCAATGAGCAATTTCTCAATTCGTCGTATACATTGTTTTCAACTCTATTCAGTAATTATACTCATTAAAACAGATTATGAACGTCTATAATTAAATGATTTCAAAGTAGTCTGCCGCCGATTTGTTGTATAAGGGAGAGGTTAACACGGTTCGGAATTTCTAGTAGAGGTAAGCGGCAGAGGTTTCCGTCACAGTTAGTGTTTTACGATTCAAACTGATAGAAGTTTGAGACTCTACTGAACACTCTGCAATTATTTCATTATTTCTTCATCAATCATACCTGAAATACTTTGAGTATTTAGAGTAATGGCGTTTCCCTCCTTATCATTCTGGATTGTTGGGTTAGCATTATGACTGACTCACTGGTGTCAGGATGAATGGATCAATACTCCTGGAAAATAAAACTGGAAACGCCGTCATGTAACTGAAAAAAGTGCTGAAACTGGCGTGAAACACCACACCAACAATCAAAGTTTAACCTGCTTTACAAATGTCTTCCGGTACCGTAAGTAAGATCGAGAAACTTGAAATCCGGATAACATTGGCATATTGTAGTACAGTCTTGGTACAACATGCCGACTTCAGAGAGGCCGATAGAGCAACAACACATCCATGCTTTACCGAGATTGGAGGCATTGAGAGTGCATGTTTAATGGCCGTTTACATATGATGCATGTTTAATGGCCATTTACATATGAGTACGTTTTGGTAGTGTGTCACTGCGGGAAAAGTCTACACAATCTAATGGAGAATTGAGATTCAAAAGAGCGGTTCTTTACGAAAACCGACCTTATTACACGTGTATAAAAACTACCATGCTTGTGCATCAATGCTAATGGATTCAAATGGATACTACTTTTAAGAAGTTCATTGAAACTATCTATGACTATTTGGGGAACGGTGCATACATAGAACAGACTGCGGGGATGCGCTGCCTGGTCTGGATCTACGCCAGTCGAAAAGTCATTGCAGTTGTTTTTTTGCAGAGCTACGCTCAAATACTCCTGAAAAGATTAATTCCGCCCCAACAATATTTAAACTGTTAACGTATTTATCATTGTCTAGATGTTTTTTGTTCTCGAAGGATATTTGTGTAGCAGACGTGTAGACAAAACCCTACTTTATGAATCGATGGTGGGGGCGGAGACATAGCTGTCTTACGTTCAGTGAAGCAGCTTTATATCGTGCATGCAGTTCACGGTTTCGTACGCTTTGCACTAGCGGTGCCATACCTGTTAATGGAATAGTGAATAGGCTAACATTATTGTACGTACACTTTCATTGAACACATTACTTGTCGGGTGTCTAACCACATTGCTATACCAAGCTCACGGCTTGGTACTATTCACACCAGAGGTACACTAGCTGCTTATTAATTGTTGTAGTGGCTAACGTTAGTAAACGTACAAATGTATTGACCGCATGTTTCCTTGTGTGTCTAACGACAGTGCAAGGGGGCTCTCAGTGTTTTTATTCACGTTTGGTATTGCAGTATAGTCACAATAACTTAAAAACTGTATGTGCGTACAGTGTATATTCAGACCAGCCGGTCGTGTACCAAAGCACCCTAATCACAATCCGATGTATTCACAAACTGATGGTACGCTTGTGTGACAAAAAGTATTACGTCTTGAAAAGTGTAAATTTTGTTATAGAGATAAAAACACATTGTGGAATCAAGTAGATAATGCTCAGTATGAACATTTTTCTTATATTTCGACACTCTTTTCAAAAGTAGTCGGCTACAAAAAATGTGTCAATGTTGGGCGCTTTTACGTGAAACATAACTAGTGGACGTGTACCTCAAGCCGTTATATCTGAAATACAGTTGAAATTGAATTAAATACTGATTAATCAATCAATCAATCACTCAATAAATGAAATACTTGATTTAGAGGGAATTATAAATACCTTGCAAGGAGATAATATCATTATAAATGTGTGCACCATACCATGTAAGACCGTATTTCTGGAAAAATAACACTGTTTTGAGTGGCTCGGTGGTTCCGTGTTTTACACCTCGGACAACTTAGAGGTCCAGATACTGGAAATGTCTAAGATGCTTTAAAGTGTCTCATACTCATCTAGAGATCAATTAACGGTCATTTCCAGGAAGTAAGTCCTCGCGGGTATCGGTGATAAACACGGAGCAAGTCAAAGAACCAAATGTTCGGAAAGAGCTAGGGTTTACATTCGAAGTCCCTCGTATCTAGATCAGAGACTACTAAATTAATACCTTCTGTATTTAAATGTAAATCAACAAGTTGTCGCATTTATAAAACTTTTATCCAGTTAGTCAGTTGGTACATGTACAATGTATATTACTGGAAAGGGTTACATATCAACTTTAAGACAAGGTTTAATAAAAAAAAAAGGTCAATTTATCTTTTATAAGGGATGACCATTTTAGCAACCCGTCAGAACAAGAACCAGTTTGGTACACTCTATCCCCTCTATTTTTTTGCGCACAGTAAATAATTCAAACAGTACACACTCACAATGTAGTCAGTTAGATATACACACGTTTCAAGAAAAACAAGATTGGGTTTCTTTCGGACTATTTCGGTAGTCCAGACCGCAATCTTTCTATGAAATTATTTGAATCAGTCAGGTATCTGTGCAAAGTGTCCATTAAACAAATGTTAAAGTAAAACGAAAAAATCGTTTGCTCAATCAGATCATTTTGTCCCTTCAACCATATGAATTGTAGTACTCTTTATTCATTTTATTTTTCGCTTCATTCCATACCATGGGATCAATAGATTGATATATTTAAATGCTATTGAGCAATTAGTGAGTTTTTATAGATGTAAAATGGGCTATAGTTACATGTACCTGGTATTCCGTTATGATATTTTCAAATATCAGTGACAGTCTGTCGAGATATGAACCCTTTTCCACACGGTTTTAACTTATCTCTATATATCAAAGTATAACGTTGAAGCAGTGTGGAAAATGGAGAAATGTTTCATAATAAGAAATTTCATCTTTCGTTACAATGTTTTCAAATGTAATCTGCAGCAAAATCATCATATATCGTCTGTTAATAATTGACTCATTTCAGTATTCTAGGTAGGGTTCACCTGATAAATGGTGTTAACCCTTTCCAACGTATATACGCATTACATTGATTAATTGGGGTTTAACGCCGCTTTCAACAACTTTTCAGTCATATCACTGCGGCCAGTTCACCTTCTCATATGTTTCTTGGCATACTCACACCAGTACTTCATACAACATTCTTTCCAAGCAACTGGCTGCTTTTCCATATAGACTGGTAGCCCATTGGTGGAAGACGAATGACGCTTGTCACAATGGCTTTTGTCAAACGTAGGAAAGAAATACGCATTACAATACAGTAGACAAATAATGAAAACATTGTGGGAAAATATTAATTTACTTGTAACATTAGTAACGTTAATGCGAAAATAAACTTTCATGAAAACAGATATTTCATGTAAATACATCTTCCATATCGTAACGAGGCGGACACTCTAACCACTACCCCATCGCTATAGTTAGTATATCACAACCAGTGTCGAGGCGGACACTCTTACCAGTACCCCATCGCTATAGTTATTATATCACAACCAGTGTCGAGGCGGACACTCATACCAGTACCCCATCGCTATAGTTATTATATCACAACCAGTGTCGAGGCGGACACTCTTATCACTACCCCATCGCTATAGTTATTAGATCACAACCAGTGTCGAGGCGGACACTCTTACCAGTACCCCATCGCTATGGTTATTATATCACAACCAGTGTCGAGGCGGACACTCTTACCACTACCCCATCGTTATAGTTATTAGATCACAACCAGTGTCGAGGCGGACACTCTAACCACTACCCCATCGTTATAGTTATTAGATCACAACCAGTGTCGAGGCGGACACTCTAACCACTACCCCATCGCTATAGTTATTATATCACAACCAGTGTCGAGGCGGACACTCTTACCAGTACGCCATCGCTATAGTTATTATATCACAACCAGTGTCGAGGCGGACACTCTTACCAGTACCCCATCGCTATAGTTATTATATCACAAACAGTGTCGAGGCGGACACTCTTACCACTACCCCATCGCTATAGTTATTATATCACAACCAGTGTCGAGGCAGACACTCTAACCAGTACCCCATCGTTATAGTTATTATATCACAACCAGTGTCGAGGCGGACACTCTTACCAGTACCCCATCGTTATAGTTATTATATCACAACCAGTGTCGAGGCGGACACTCTTACCACTACCCCGTCGTTATAGTTAGTATATCACAACCAGTGTCGAGGCGGACACTCTAACCACTACCCCATCGCTATAGTTATTATATCACAACCAGTGTCGAGGCGGACACTCTTACCAGTACCCCATCGCTATAGTTATTATATCACAACCAGTGTCGAGGCGGACACTCTTACCAGTACCCCATCGTTATAGTTATTATATCACAACCAGTGTCGAGGCGGACACTCTTACCACTACCCCGTCGCTATAGTTATTAGATCACAATCAGTGTCGAGGCGGACACTCTTACCAGTACCCCATCGCTATAGTTATTATATCACAACCAGTGTCGAGGCGGACACTCTTACCAGTACCCCGTCGCTATAGTTATTATATCACAACCAGTGTCGTGGCGGACACTCTTACCACTACCCCGTCGCTATAGTTATTAGATCACAACCAGTGTCGATGCGGACACTCTTACCAGTACCCCGTCGCTATAGTTATTATATCACAATCAGTGTCGAGGCGGACACTCTTACCAGTACCCCGTCGCTATAGTTATTAGATCACAACCAGTATCGAGGCGGACACCCTTACCAGTACCCCGTCGCTATAGTTATTAGATCACAACCAGTGTCGAGGCGGACACTCTTACCAGTACCCCGTTGCTATAGTTATTAGATCACAACCAGTGTCGAGGCGGACACTCTTATCACTACCCCATCGTTATAGCACTTAATTCACAAACTGATTTGAACCGGGAAACGTTTCAACAAGAGGTTTGGATTATGTCCTATTATGATAACATTAATTGAGTCATGGGAAAACGTACTCATTTGCTCTTGTGAACAATGTAGAACTAGATCAACCCGTGTATCCGTGTAATCTATATACTGTTCATATATTATTTAGAGACACGTGTTAGAAGTTTCTGTTCAACTTGTATAGGTTATAATAAGGCTGAGCAGATGGCCAGGCTTATATGAACCCTACACTGTTCAGAAATACTAACTTGTACCAGTTCTCATGCACAAACAAAACTACTTGAACAATGGTAGTTACGACTTTCCCTCCCAGGGTTGCGGGGTAAGCATTACGACGAACTCGCCGGTGTAAGAATATCTTTGTTATGAACCAGTAGTACAGCTAACTTGCCTATGATTCAAGAGAGCTTTGATCATAGCATACCCATAAACATGGGAATATATGATGTACGAAGAAACCTCGGATAGCGAAGATGGGGAGTATGAAAATGGTGTACGATGATTAGAAGTACGAACGATTTAGATCAGATTGTATTCGTGAACAGTATTTTATGCGCGACAGTAAACATTTCGTTTTCAAAGCAAACGTTATTTGTGAATATGTTAATTACCATGTATGTTAAATAACCAAGACAGATACAGTTGAAATAGTACACCGGATATCTCTGTATCAGATTGTATATATTTTTCTCTCAATTCATCAGAGTGTCATTTTACATGTCAAATGTTCACGCGTGTATTAATATTGTAAACTTTATCAAAGCTAGATTCATACCTGATTCGCATCTAAAATTATCACAACATTCTTTCTAAGTTGTAAGCCTCGGTGGTGTAATCGTAGAGCGTCCGCTTCGGGTGCCGGAGGTCGTAGGCCGGGTCATAACACATACTTTAAAAACAAGGTAGTAATGGCCGCCCTCCTTGACGCTCAGAGTTACAGGGTTAGCATTACGTCCGACTGGCTTGTGTCAGGATCAATGAAACAGTATAAATGATAACTTACCAAGTGGTATAACTGAACAATTGTTGAAACGACGTTAAACAACAAGCAATCAATAAATCGTTATAGGCGAGTATTTTATTTAGGCAGTCGTGTCTTCGATCATCTCTATTCTCTCTCTATTTCTCTCTCTCTCTCTCATCTCTTCTCTCTCTCTCTCTCTCTCTCTCTCTCTCTATCTCTATCTCTCTCTCTCTCTCCTCTCTCTCTCTCTCTCTCTCTCCTCTCTCTATCTCTCTCTATCTCTCTCTCTCTCTCTCTCATCCTCTCTCTCTCTCTCTCTCTCTCTCTCTCTCTCTCTCTCTCTCTCTCGCTCTCATTCTCTGTTCCTCTCTCCCTTTCTTTGTATCTCTCTCCCTTTATTTGTATATCTCTTTCCATCGCTTCTCTATCTCTCTCTCTCTCTCTCTCTATCTATATATCATGCTCTCTCTCACGCTCTCCCTCTCCCTCCCTCTATCTCTGGTAGTCTCACCATCCCTATCACGCTCACCCACTCTCTCTATATATTTCTGTATCTCTTTCTGTCTTTCACTCTGTCTTTTCTCTCTGTCTTTCTCTTTGTCTCTATATCTGTCTCTCTGTCTCTGTCTTTCTCTCTGTTTCTATATCTGGTCTCTCTGTCTTTATATATGTCTCTCTGTCTCTGTCTTTCTCTCTGTCTCTATATCTGTCTTTCTCTTTCTCTCTGTCTCTATATCTGTCTTTCTGTCTCTATATCTTTCTTTCTGTCTCTATATCTGTTTCTCTGTCTCTATATATGTCTGTATATCTGTATCTATGTCTGTCTCTATGTCTGTATCTATATATGTATGTCTGTATGTATGTCTGTCTGTCCGTCTGTCTATGTCTATGTCTCTCTCTCTATCTGTTTCTTTCTCTCTCTCTCTCTCTCTCTCTCTCTCTCTCTCTCTCTCTCTCTCGCTCCTCTTCTCTCTCTCTCTCTATCTCTCTCTCTCTCTCTCTCTCCCTCTCTCTCTCTCTCTCTCTCTCTCACTCTCTCTCTCTCTCTCTATCTCCTTCTCTCTCTCTCTCATTCTCTCTCTAATATAAGTGTGTACGCTTAGACAGTTAGCGACTGTCTAGCGTTTGTCGCAGATAGGCCGTTATATTCTTTCTGTCTCTATCTGTTTCTCTGTCTTCTCTGTCCTATATATGTCTGTATATCTGTATCTATGTCCTGTCTCTATGTCTGTATCTATATATGTATGTCTGTATGTATGTCTGTCTGTCCGTCTGTCTATGTCTCTCTCTCTATCTGTTTTCTTTCTCTCTCTCTCTCTCTCTCTCTCTCTCTCTCATCTCTCTCTCTCATCTCTCTCTCTCTCTCTCTCTCTCCCTCTCTCTCTCTCTCTCTCTCTCTCCTCTCTCTCTCTCTCTCTCTCTCTCTCTCTCCTCTCTCTCTCTCTCTCTCTCTCTATCTCCTTCTCTCTCTCTCATCTCTCTCTCTAATATAAAGGTGTACGCTTAGACAGTTAGCGACTGGTCTAGCGTTTGTCGCAGATAGGCCGTTGTTTATAAGGTAAGGCATGTTAATGCAAATAATGATTTTAACTGATAACATTCTTAAATGATTACGTTATTAGCGACTAGTCTATATTTAGAATATATTTTGAGTTCAAATACCTGTGGTGATTTTTTTCCACCTATAACACATACGAAGCAAACAACTTTGTAATAATCTAGTTACATACATGTATATGGCAGCGCTTTATAAAAAAAAAGATTGCTAATGAAAAGAGTTAGCATATAATGTGACAAAAATGGAAGAATTCTCATTAACAGCATTTTCTCCTTTTGCCATAATGCATGGTCAGAAACCTTCGACCGAACCATTCACCAGCTTCTGATATAGACGACGGTTTACTCTTCTACGACAGACGACCATTTAAAAACTCAGCCATGTCTCTTTTTCTCTTGAAGTAATCTATTAAAGCTAGTATAAAGGCGCACATTGTCAAGATCGATCTTGCTTTTCTTACGATGTGTTTGAAGCTGGCGAAACGGAAAAGCATGTGATCCGGTAGATGATCTAAGGATATGTATGAACAACGTATACAACTCACTGGTTGTAATAAGTAGCCCGGTAGCTTAGTCGGTAGCAACGCGGGCTGTCAATCCAGGTGTTATGAGTTCAAATCCCGGCTAGGCCAACTTTCTTTCCGACGTTTGACAAAAGTCAATGCGACACGCGTCCTTTGTCTTCCACCAATGGGCTAAGTCTATGTGGAAAAGTAGCCAGTTGCTCGGAAAGTTTGTTGTGTGTAGTACTGGTGTGAGAAAACCAGGAAACACATGAGTAGGTGAACTGGACGCCGTCATATGACTGAGAAAATGTAAAAAACGGCGTTAAACCCTAATCAATCAATAATCATTAAATTGTAATAAAGTGTTCAACAAGGGTCGATACGGTATCCAATATCTTTCCGATAAGGCAGAACATGTCAAATCATATATCCCACCTTTCCCGCATTCAGGGCATAAACTCTTGAGGGACAGTCTACACTAAATATATCAATTCCATCGTCAAGTTGATAAAGTTATAACCTATTCATGAATAATCTCTTTCTTCCTTTTTCTTTGATATCTACATTTAGGTTTACAGCTATGTTAATGTCATTTGATAACATGAGGGACAGATAACACTAAATGCAACCACCGTCTGGCTGATCTCGTCAAATGCCCGGAATAAAACCAGTTCATATCTTGAAATGCATGTCCGTGTACGACATCATAGAGTATATACGGTTTAGTTATAACACTGTGAAAATGTCGCTCTGGTATTGGTAAACCATAAGGGACCTTTGAGATTGTTATATTTCAGGTTGAAAAGTATTCATTACGGAGTATCAAAATTGCCATATTTCAGACAAATAGTTACATGTATATAAAAGTACCAATTTTGAGCAACAAGGTTGATCCTAGAAAATGAAACATTTACTTTAAAATATGATAGTAGACTTCCTCCGTTTGGTCTTATTGGATTGATATTTAATAAAAAAACAAAAACATTAGAAGAATTTCATCTAGTAGCCCTATACCTAAATAACTGATAAGAAGACACATACGCCAGACACAGGTCAAACGAATAGAGGAAGTTAATAATGTAATAACCTTGTGTGTTAAAAGTATTAAACCTGTTTAAACCAAGGATATTTGTGTTACGATTTGATTTCTAAAGCTGTGTGTAAGGTAAGCAAACACATTTGTCTGTCTGGCAAGTCCATTCATGTACCTTTTCGTGTCTGTATTAATTGTGTGGTATCGCGTTATACCGGTTACCGACGTCTAAGGAGCGACATCCATTTGAATGGTTCTCTATTGGACAGAGGTCAAGAGACTTTGCGACCAAAGAAGAACAAATATTTGCTGCGATACAGACACAAGTGGTTTGACTATTGTAGCCGAATGACGACGAGAGATGTTAATATTCAAACTAATCTAAAACTGTGGTTTTGATTTAATATCGGCATCCGATTCACAGTACATATATTTCCTCAATATGTGATATTTTTCTTTAGGTAAAGGCCCTATACAGCCAAACGTTTTCGACCTTCAATACATGATTTGAAGTATAACTCTTACATTTTGATAATCTAGAATAGCATACCAGATACACAGATACATTGAGTTAGCAATATCTCGTGTCTGTTCATTGGGATTAATATGGTGTAAATGGAACCGACAAAGAATACCATTAATGAAGAGAACATCCCAAAATCAGCCCCGAGTCTGCTCATGGTCTGTCCTATTCCTTAGCTATGTCTTTATTTGACATAATACCTCAACCTTTCTACCACGTCAGTCAACAACGTATTTTTTATAAATTATATGATCATCAGCACTTTTAAAAGAGGAATGTGTATAGGACATGCTTTAAGGATGTGCATTTATGTTATAACAATTTCTCTAATCTGAAGTCTCAAACGTTTAGAATAATAAAGATTCTCTTGACGAAAGATGGTTAATACTCAGATATAAGCCATCCCACAAGAAATCCAAGTTTATGGCCTCTGCGAAATGTATCGATCGAGATCAGCCTGAGCAGTCCGCGCAAACTGATCCGGGCCGATACATTCCGTCTCAGGGGATAGATGTATAGAAAAATGATTCCTGAAATACAACAACCACAGGAGCCAAAACGTATCTGTCCTAGTAAACCTGCGCGGCATGCTTAGGCTGATCCGCGTCGATACTTTACGCAGAGTCCACAATGTTGGTTTTCTCGCGGGACGGCTCAAATGTCTTTTGTAAACGATGAACGTCGTAACAGGAATGGGATTTACATTATGTTAAAGTGGTCATAAACTGAACACAAATAAACGCACCTGATCTACCCTCGCACTTGTTTATAATGTCATGTTGGTGCTCAAAAAGTAAAAAGAAGTGACATTAATTGACCGTGTGTATTGTACATCAACACAATAGCTGCATGTCAAATGTAACATTTTAGCTCACCTAAGCAAGAAAAGCTTAATGTGATCACCATGTGCATATTGTACGTCCGTATTGCGTCGTCCGATGCTCGACGTCCGACGTCAAGATTTACCATTTGAACTCTCTACAGGACATCTCACTCTACCTTATTAAAAGACCACCACATATCGGTCGACTTTAACACTTGTTAAGATAGAGTCAAAAACTAGGTCACTAGGTCATAATTTAGAAAATCCTCATGACAAAATATATAGGCTACAATTTTCATTACAGTTCATCAGAATATTATGTTTTCTTATCTTCTCGGTCAAGTTCGAAACTGAGTAAAATGATGTCAAATACTATGTCACTGGGTTCAACTTTAGAGAAACCTTTAGAGCACTCACGAGTCCTCATTTCCAACCGATTGAATACATAACTCCCATCTCCATGTAATCTCGGTAGACTCTCAGTAGAATACGAAACTGCATCACGCGGGATCACCTGATCACCTCATCAAAGCTTAAAAAGTAACAACGTTGATAATTTACAATCGATTGGTCTAATTACTCTTCCAATTTACATGAAATGCTATCAGAACGATTGGTCTAATTACTCTTCCAATTTACATGAAATGTTATCAGAACGATTGGTCTAATTACTCATCCAATTTACATGAAATGTTATCAGAACGATTGGTCTAATTACTCTTCCAATTTACATGAAATGTTATCAGAACGTTCAATGCCATCATCATGGTTTATGTCGAACTAAAAACCAATGTCATCAAAACCTTGTGAGCTCTTTGTTTTATTCAACGAACATGTGATTTCTACAGAACATTCAAATTCACAAAAGCTCAGACATGTTAGAAATTGGGTCACATTGAATCATAACGCAAATTCACTGTTTAAAATTTAGACAAACCTTGTGAACACTCTAGATGTCATACGTTTTGTTTCAATATTCATGAAAGTTCATCAGAATATTCCCTTCAATAGATTCTCAGTCAAGTTTGAAACTGAGCCTCATGGGGTCATATACTATGTCACTAGGTCAAATTTAGCAGGGAAAATTGTGAATCTCCCCGATAACCCCATTGTTATACAATATTAATGAAAGTTCTCCAGATTATTCATCTACACACAAAAAAAACGGTCAAGTTCGAATCTTGGTAATGATAGGTGAAACAGTATTTTACCAGTTCAGATATATTACAAAGCTTTTAAAATAATACCCTACAGACCATATCGTTCAATAATTTTCATGAAAGTTCATCGGAACTTTCGTCATTTTCAAATCTCTGTCAAGTGAGAACGTCCATTGGAAAAGGTACAAGTTGAAACTTTTAACAGTGTAGGCTCATATCAACCTGTACATCTGCTCCGTCTTATTATAATCTACAGAAATGGATCGGAATTAAGGAAGCTTATATGAGTAATATTTGAATAGTGAACATCTTGATCAGACAGTGCACTGGCTCATATGGAACTACACTTTTTACCTAAGTTAAATTGAACCTTTAGGAATCCGTTGTATAGATCTTCATCGGACATTACTGACGTCCCTTGGATGAGATGTAAACAAAATTAGCTCAGAGAAAAATAAAAATGAAAATCGATGATAACAACATCCTTCCTGCAGAACGCAAAGTTTATTAATCTTCACAGAAGCCATCGGAGAGCTTGAGGTATATATCCTGAGAAGGGGAGACACATTTTCCGTTTTTTCTGATGTTATTGACTTTTTCCCATTTTCTACATGCATATAGTGATCAGCCAAGCGTGAATGTGACTTTTGAGTACCTGTTATACAAGCCGCTCTCCGTCCAGTTTACCGTTGAGGCCCGTCATGGGTGTCGACATTGTAGCATGGCGAGGTAGAATAGGGTGTTTCTCCATGCCACGGATGAGGCGATCTCTAGGAAATAACACAATTACAATAAGCTCCAGCAGTGTATCGCTAAGCCTGAGAATGTTATTATTTCTACTATTAGCTGCTGAGTGCGTTGAAATGAATCCAGGGCCCGGAACCAGAGGAAAAGGAAATACAGAACAAAGAAGTGTCAGAACGAGAGGTGCGGGGAGAGGTTCTAGTAATGTCGATGTTCCCAATCACCAAAAGTCACCAGAACAACAATCTCAAAGTTTACTACAGACTCAAAGTAACAAACTTATCAACCAACAACCTACTATCGGAGACTGATTAACAACTTCAAAAGGTCGGACAAGAAGCCAGTCCGCCAAACAACCTGCTAATAATAGTAGAAGTCATTCGATTTCATCTAGATCATCAACCTCATGTGTAGATGATGATTTTCTCACTAGCGACGAAAGACCAACCAATTATAATCAGAACAATCATTCCTTCTCTGTGAGCGTGCTACTAGACATACAAAAAAGTGTAAAGGGTTTAGACAAAAAATTCGACAAAATGGAGCTTACCTTGGACTCTATTAAACAAGAAAACACATTATTGAAAGAACAAAATGTTGTATTAACTGATAAATTATGTGTCCTACAAACTCATGTTGAAACACTCACGAGTAAATGTAATAACTTGGAGAGTCAATCACGTAGGCAAAACCTAAGATTCTTCAACATCAACGAGGATTCCAGGGAAACGTGGGAACAAACGGAGCAGAAAGTTCGAGACTACATCAAAAATGATTTGCTTATAGAGTCGGATAATATCCAGATAGAGCGAGCACACCGATTACCTGGGAAAACTCAACCTCGACCTATTATCGTCAAGTTTTCCTTCTACAAAGACAAAGATATGGTCCTCAGGGCATATAGAGAGAACTCTAGATCGGGAACATCAAAGACAGTCAGTCACACACAATGGGCAAACTGCTATGAAAGTACAAATAAGTGAAGATTTTCCGGAATATGTCAGAGAAACGAGGTCCTTACTACAACCCTTTCTAAAAGAAGCTTTTGACTCCGGTAAACACGCTTATTTCCGTTACGATAAGTTAGTGGTTGATAAAAATACTTTTGTTTTCAATGCTGAGACCCAACGCCCAGAACCTATGTACGGTTATAAAGGACGCACAGGACAGACACAGGGGGAATAGGAATTCGGTCGAGGCCTAGATCTACCAATTTATAAAAATGATCAGACTATTTGCACCGAATCGAGAGCTTCTTTACTAGACTCTTCAGTTAAAGAAGATATTTTGTCACTTAGCGTTTGTTCCTGGAACATCGAGGGTCTAGCTAAGTATACGGATGACTCCAATTTTCAAAAAATGTGCTCAGCTTATGACATCATCGGATTTTGTGAAACCTGGGGGTACGCCGCTGATCAATTCACTAGTGTACTTCCAGGTCTTACAAAGTATGACTATATGCGAATAAAGAAGAAGTCTGCTATAAGGGGTTCTGGAGGTGTGAGTGTTTTTGTAAATAAATCTTTAACAGAATCTAATATTATTAAGCGCATATTTGAAAACATTGAAAACTGTATCGTTTTATATTTAGTCTAGCTAACATACACTGTACTTATTGTGATATCATATTTGTTTTTTCATATGTTTCACCAGAATTCTCAACAATATACCAGAATCGCAATGAAAATGGCATTGAGTTGCTAAATGATTACTTGAATATAATTGTATCGGCGTACCCGAATGTTAACCTATTTTTGGCGGGAGATTTAAATGCCAGAATGAAAGATTTCCAAGACTACATTAATCAAGATGACGTTTCTTTTATCATTGGTGACAATGCAGCATATCCCGCTGATGACTTTTCCTTACCACGCAAGTCTAAGGATCTAGCGTACAATCGTTTTGGCTTATCATTGATTGATTTATGTTGTGCTTATAATGTCCATACTCTAAATGGTAGACTTTTTGGGGATGCTGATGGAAATTTTACATGCTCTGCTAATAATGGCGCTAGTGTGGTCGACTACATGATATGTTCTTCTGATATTTTCGATTTTGTTACAGACTTTTATGTGCATGATAATGACTCATCTGTGCATTTTCTCTTCACTGTACACTTAATTTTATATCTAAAGCCATCTCATCGGATCACGAGACTATAACCAATACTGATTTAAGTAGGTGGGAAAAATATAGATGGAATGACAGTTTTCAAAATGATTTCCTACAAAAGTTTAGTCTTAACTTTGGTTTGTTCAATGAACAAATAGCAATTGCACATGGAAGTAGTGTTTTACCTTTACTAAGCGATTTTATACATGTTTTACGTAATTCTGCAGACAACATGATCTGCACCAGTGTCAAAAGTCGTAACAGTAGCAATTCTAAATGGTGGGACAATGACTGTAATGCAGCGAAACGTAACAAAATGTTAACTTTACGTACATTTAGGCTCTCAAATAATAGAAATGACTTACAAACATATAAAACTTGTAAAAATAGATTCAAATCATTATGTAAAGGTAAGAAGTTGAATTACCAGAGAAAGAAGAGAAATCATCTAATAAATAACAGAAAAGACCCTAAACAGTTTTGGTGAATTATTAAATCATCTTGTACAAAATGTCATAGTAATGGTTCAATTTCATCCCATGAATGGTTTAAATATTTCAAAAATCTGTTAAATTTAGAAAAAAAAGAGAGCGAAAACTTCAATGAAAACATTTTACAGAATCTTGTACTAAATAATAATTGTGATGACCTTAATGTACAAATTACTGACGATGAAATCATTCGTAGCGTAAACTCTTTAAAAAATCAAAAGTCGCCTGGTCCTGACGGAATTTGTGCTGAAATGTATTAACATACGCTAAATGATACACTACCGTACTTAAATAAATTATTCAACGAAATATTTGATAGTTCTATTGTTCCGAAAGAATGGTGTTATAGTATCATTACGCCTATTCACAAAAAAATCAGTCTATCTAATCCCAATAATTATAGAGGCATTTCACTTATTGATTGTATATGTAAAATATTCGTTACTATTTTAATTACTAGACTATCAAACTGGTGTGATGTATGCAATATCATAGACGAAGCCCAAGCTGGTTTCCGTAAACATTATTCAACTATAGATAACTCGTTCATTCTTATGTCTTTGACTCAACAGTATTTATCTAAAAAGAAAGGTCGATTTTACTGTATTTTTATAGACTTTGAGAAAGCATTTGATAATGTGAAGCACGAAAGGTTATGGGACGCGTTAAGCAGAAAAGGTGTCAGTGGAAATTTTCTCCCTACACTGCAATCAATGTACGGTCAATTGAAGTCTTGTGTTAAAGTAGACTATGCATTGACACAATATTTCAATTGCACGGTCGGCACACGACAGGGGTGCACCGGAAGTCCCAAAATATTTTCTCTTTTTATAAATGACTTAATCGAGTATTTTAACCAAAATGTTACTAGAGGTATATTTGTTTCAAATGCCATAAAAGAGTTAAATCTTCTTTTGTTTGCTGACGATGTCTCCAGTTTCTCTGATACTGTTGTTCAGCTCCAGAGGCAGATCGATAGTATAGCAGAGTTTTCCCAATCCGTTGGTATGAAAATAAATATAGATAAAAGTAAAATTATAGTCTTTAGAAACGGAAGGGTCGTCAGGCGAAATGAAAAATGGTTTTATAACGGTAAAAAAATTGACATTGTATCGGTTTATAAATATCTCGGACTGTACTTTTCACCAAAGTTATCGTGGAGCAAAACACACACAATGTTATCTTTTCAAGCTCTTAAAGCGGTTAATCATATAATAAGAATACGAAGACATTTTGGTTTTCTAGAACTTAAGGATATGTTTAAAGTATTTGACTATATTGTGAAACCCATACTATGTTACGGGGCACAGCTGTGGGGGTATGCTTATATACAAAAGATTGAGAGAATACAAATACAATTCTGCAAAAACATATGCAATCTGTCTGAAAATACTTGCGATACAATGGCACTAGGAGAATGTGGCAGACTCCCTTTGTGTATAACATATATGCCTATATGTGTCAAATACTGGTTGAAATTAATTCGTATGGAAAATACAAGGTATCCAAAACAATGTTACGAAATGTTAAAACAATTGGATACAGTTCGTAGACACACCTGGGCGACATGTATAAAGGATCTGCCTTATCTTTATGGTTATGGCCACGTCTGGATTGCTCACGATGTTGGCAACGATGATATATTTATCAAACAGTTTACACAGAGACTAGAAGATAATTATAATCAACTTTGGATCTCAAATATAAACAATACCTCTAAAGCATTAACCTATAAGTATTCTAAATCGGCCCTTACCCCCGAATTATACCTAAGTGTAGATATACCATATGTTCACAGAAAAATGTTGTCTAATTTTAGGTGCTCTAACCACGATCTGATGATTGAACGAGGTAGGCACCTTGGAATAGATAGAGCTTTGAGATTATGTCCTTTGTGTAAAGAATCAAGTGTGTCTGTAGTTGAAGATGAATACCACTTATTTTTCGATTGTCCTAAATATGAACCACTAAGACTGATTTACTTCAAACCGTATTGGAATCGTTGTAGAAATGAACATGTATTCAATAGTATCTTTACATTAAATAACATAGCCACAATAAGGTCTGTTGCAAAGTATCTCGTTGAGGCATTTCATGTTAGAAAGCAATTTATGGAAAAATAAGGATACATTCAATGACATGTAAAGTTGTTTGCCCGACATACATTACCACTTATCAATTTGGTTCTACCACTCACATATTCAACTACTCATCCACCAACCCATTCATTTTACCACCCGCCAAAAACAATCTAACAATCCCCATCACTCCACACACTTATTCACTCAAAACACTCAAACACCCATACATTCATTCACTCCAACAATCAATAAGCCACACACATACATTCACTCACTCATGCTCTCGATCATCAACACATTCATTAACTACAAGAGTCAATCAACCACACACTCGTTCATTCGCCGTTTTATATTGCTTGAATCATATCATTAAACAATGTATAGATTACTTGTTTGTTTATAATCATATAACTATTTCAATACTTTAAGAATATATCTCAAAAATTGTTTCTGTAATATATCTCAATAATTGTTTCTGTAATATATCTCAATAATTGTTCTATAATATATCTCAATAATTGTTTCTGTACAATATCTCATTCCAATTGTGTCATTCATATTGTTTTATTTGTAAATATTAATGTATATGGGCCAGAGGCCTAAAAACTTGAATAAAGAAATTGAAATTGTGGCCGAGTGGTTATCGTCGGGGATTTGGAACCGGATGTCCCGGGTTCGATCTCCAATCGGGTCATAGTGAAGTGTCCTTGGGCAAGGCAATTTTCCTAGCCTAGAACCAAGGGATCATGCATAAGCGAACTGTCGCCGTGATATAACTGAAATAATGTTGGAAACGCTGTAAAGCCCCAATTAAACAAAAACAAAAATAAATTGCACCTTTGACAAAAGTCATAGTGACAAGCATCATTCGTCTTCAACTAATGGACTAACAGTTTATGTGGAAAATCGTCCAGTTGCTTGGAAAGTATGTTGTGTGGAGAAGTTGTGTGAGAAAGCCGGAAACACATGAGTAGGTGAATTGGCCACCGTGATATAACTGAAAAATTGATGAAAACGGCGTTTAACCAAAATCAATCAATTAATCTTACCTATGTCTTTATTTGATTCAACATCAACCTAGCTATTATGTCTGTTATAATAAAATATCAGCACTTTTAAACTATAAATATTTATAGAATATTCTGTACATTTATAATATTATTCCAATTTCGATCATAATTTGAAGTCTCAAAAATGTTTTTGAGCTTCCCTCGCACTCGGGCTATACTGAACACAAAGGAAAATAAGTGAAACAAATTGACAGTGTATATTGAACATTATAAAACATATTTATCTCACTCTGTGTTAATTGTTCGTCCGCTGTTCGTTTTCCGTCCTCAACATTACATTTGGAATCTCTAAACTTCCATCAAATCTCGGTCAACTTACACGCATGATCAGATGGTGTCAAAACCTAGGTCAATAGGTCATATTTCAGAAAACACTGGTGAAAACACTAGCGCCACTTTTTTCACTTAATCTGCACGACATTTCCTCAGAGCATTCTTTTTCATTAAAACTCGGTCAAGGTCGAAACTTTGACTTAAACACTAGGTTACTGGGTCAAAAGTTAAAGAAACCATTTACAACTCTATTGGTCACATTTCGGTAGAATTCGAAACTGGATCATGTGGGGTCAAAGTTTGATCGCTAGTTCAAAGTTTAAAGAATCCTTGTGAACCCGCTAGAAGGCACACGTCTCATCTAATATTCACGAAAGAACATGTATACCTATTACATCTGGCTAACGTTTGAAACTGGTTCACGAGGAACCATAGACTAGGAAAATATTAAGGAATTATTTTGAACATTCTATATGTCAAATTTCCATCCATTCTACATGATATGACATCAGAACATTGATTGCTGTCAAATCGTATTCATGTTTGAAAATGGTGTATGTTGAATGTAAGACTAAGTGACTAGGTCATATTTTTAGAACAAAATATTGTTAATACTCTACAGACCTTATTGTCTTTATCATGTAAATTATTCAGAACATTAAATTGTATGAAGTCTCTAACTCGAAGTTGGGTCACATAGAGATGAAAACAAGGTCACTATAGTTTTAAATTAAGACACACCTTGTGAACACTCTAAAGGCCACATTTTTCATTCAATTTTCATGACAGTTTATCATAATATTAGTATCAATGACAATTCATCTAATGTGAACAAATCAGAACATTCATCACCTTCAAATCTCTGTCAAGTAAGCCCGCCCATGCGAAAAGGTACACATTGTCATTTTGAACAGTGTAGGTTCAGATCAACCTGTACATCTGCTCCGTCTTATCATAATATACACACATTGATAAAGCTTTATGACATGTAAAGTAATATTTGAACGATGAGTGTATTGATCAGATTATGCAGAGGCTGATCAGAAACTACAATATTAACAAAAGCCAACTTGTATCATTAACGACTGAAGATTCTCAAAATAATACAATACTTTGAAAAAACAATATTTATTTCAATTTTTTAGGTCAGGTTTATGCTTCTGATAAAAATTGTATTTATTCTTACAGTTAGTCATACACATCAGGCAAAACTGCACATTGTCGCCAGACTGTATAAAAAACCAATATATGTAGCGAGAAAAGATCGGAGCGATTCAAGGAGCATTGAGGTTACTTATTCCCATGGAAGAGCTCATAAGATTAACATGTTGGATAAAATTATTTCAGAATGAACAAACTACATGTTAAGCGCTTGTATTAATTATTCGTTATTATTTTCCTTTTCAGGAAGAAGTAGGAAAAAATAGCAAACTACGCATGCGTAGAACATAATCATGGCTTCTGGATCCCATTCTCTGTATAAAGGATCTGACGATATATACAACCAACACTGTGACGTTTGTCTGTCGAACGGTAAAACATCGGAGGCCATATCCTATTGCAACATATGTTGTGAACACCTCTGTCTGTCATGTGATATGGCACACAGAGGGTCTAAGGCGACGAGAGATCATACACTACTGACGGGGAGTAAGATACCACCAGGATCCACAAGGGTAAAGACGACGTTACCATTTATGTTCTGTGATACACACAAAACAACGTTACTTGATATATACTGTATCACTCACGATGAGGTCATTTGTCCGGCCTGTAAAATGACGAGCCATAAAGCATGTAACACAGGCGATGTCTGCAGGCACAGTGCTAACATTGATGTTGAAAGGGAGCTTAAGGAAGTCGCTCATCGACTGAGGGACTTGACAAATAGATACGACAACCTTACAAAGGACAGACACACTGATAAATCAACCGTGATGTCTCAGGTACAGAATTGCCGCAGCCACATGCAACAATTTCGCAATGGTATTAATGACATACTGGATAAACTTGAAAAGAAAATGTCTTCTGAAATCCGACAAATTGAAGAAGCAATGACAAAAGAGATAGACGGTCACGTGACGTTAGCAGGTGACATTTTACACCAAATCGGGGATCTGGACAAATCTTTGTCTGAATGTGAGAAAAGGCAGGAAAATGACGTCATTTTTGTCGGGTTGAAGAAAGCGTCTTCACGAGCAAGTGAATATAATCATATTGTTGGTAAAATCCAGAAAGACATTTACCAAATAGAAATTCGTTTTCAACCCAATCGCGTCTTATCTGAAATGATCCAGCAGTTACAATCACTAGGCGCTGTCGCTAACAACCGACCAATACATTCCGTTCCAAAACAAACATCTATACTGAACATGTCTGTGAAGGAGAAACGGGCAATAGATGTGACGTCAAATACAGTAAGGGGATGTACATTAATGTCTAACGGGCATCTTGTACTCGCATGTGGCAACGATGGTCTGAAATTGTTTGACGAAAACTTCCTTTTTAAAACCAAGTTATCCGTTTATTCAGGAGACGTGTCTACTATGAATGACACTGACGTCATAGTTACACAAGCTAACTACACACAACTCCAGAGGGTGAGAATATTCCCTGAGATGGCGGTGAAGAAAACATTGAAGATGGATAGAAACTGTTTCGGTGTAGATGTTAATGGTGACGAGATCTACGTTACCTGTCATGATGGTCCCGGTAATGGTGAAGTACGAGTACTCAACATGGACGGTAGAGTACAGAGAAGGTTTGGAGTGGATAAATGTAAATATATATTTACAAGTCCTACACGTGTTAAAGTCAACAGCAACGGGAGTAAGTTGTTCGTCTCGGATGAGGACACTAACACTGTAACGTGTTTGAACAGTCATGGTCACGTGATATACCGGTACTCTGACAAAGATTTGAAGAAACCGGGCGGAATGTATTTGGATGGAGAAGATAACATGTTAGTATGTGGGTGGACTTCTAGCAATGTACATATGATACGGCATGATGGTAGTAAAGAGAAGATATTGTTGTCAGGGAAGGACGGGATACACCGACCAGTGTGTATATCGTTCAGACGAAGTGATGGTTGCCTAGTGGTTGGTTTATTTCTAAAAGCTAAAACTGATCAAAAGTTGATCATATTCAGTACTAGATAAACTCCTGATATAAAAATTTCTGATTATGTTGTCATTTAAAACAAGTTTAGTCTTTATGCCTTTGTATAATGCTTCAAAATTTAAAACATAGTTTATTAAATTTGTTTGAGATAAACAGCTGAATTTTTTCGTGAGTCTTCCAAGCTCTGCCCAGAAGCCATGTTTGATTATATAATATAGCAGAATAAAAAGAATATATTAAAATCCATGTATATAAATTTTAATCTAGAACTTGTATAATATCATATGCTTTTGAAAATAAGTAGAAATATTGGAATACTAAAATGACAATTGAAGATATGTTTGAAAAATGATTAAACATATATTCATATTTTAATATTTTTTAGACATTCAGATAAGAAAAACTGAAGATTTTGCTCAGTGACATATTCTTTTCTGTTTAAATATTGATAAATGATAGCTATTGCAATAATCTGAAGAAGTTTCAGAAATAGGTTTTTTTTTTATTTCAAACTTTTGAACTTGTCTATTCTTACACCTGAAAGATATGGATTCTCATTAGTGCAAAATAGCGTCTATTTTTATAGGTTTAATTACAACATATCACGTGAACGTCCAAAGATATGGATAAAATAACTTCAGAATGAGGTTTAAACAACAAGAAGACAAACAATTAGCATATCGTCTTTCAAATATTGGTAATTTGCAGGAAAACTTTTTTTTTCACCTGCTCAAATAGCAAAAAAATGCATATCCTAAGAATAAATGAATCTAGCATAAAATTAAGCACAGCAATATACCAATTTTGTGTGATTTTTGATAACCCATACATCCAACTTTAAAAAAAAAAAAAAATGTTACAACAAAAGTTAAATATTATAAAAAAAAAAAAAAAAATTTCAGTTCAGTACATCCTTAAGTGCAATTACTTGAAATAATAATATTTAACAATATCTACGTGTCAAAGCAATTATCTCGTTGATGCTGTAAAATAAGCTTTGTATATCAAATTCTGTCAATTTTACTGCAATAACTTGAACTTTTAATTTTACTGCAATAACTTGAACTTTTAATTTTACTAAAATTTTATAAACCATTATTTTATAATTTCATATCTTAATAGTATAATACATTGTTCAAATTGTTATACTTCAGCCAAAATTGGATTGTACATAAGAACAGTGAAAAGTTGGGTATGCATTTGTGTGCCTGTAGTCTCACCACACAACTCGACATTCTCTGTGTGCGTACATTTAGACAAACCTGTAGTCTCATCACACGCCACGGCTTTCTCCGGTTGATTACATTTTGAGAAACCCGTAAAACTGAAAAACGGTTACGTGTATCTGATCAGGATTAATCTTTATAGACCACTGAAGTAGCTTTTGGTAGGGAATAAACACGTATCAAGCTGTAGGATTGTGAGGGCTGATCTTAATCTAAACAGGTCGCAAAATGTTGCCTTATATCCTGTCTGGAGAACCTTATTAGTTTATGTATCAAGAATTGAACCATACGGAAAAAGTACCATCGTCAAATAATGTTAGATGGGTTTTTCGGGAAGGACCATTATTTCTGGATTGTATACGGCCATTACGAAGAGTGTTAAGACTATATATGAGCCATCGCTTTAGGCTTTTGAATAAATACAGTTCGAACAGTTAGGACTTTAACAAGTATATTTAACAAGTATCCAAGTATTAACAAGACTAAGCATTCTCTGTTCGCCTTTAAGTCAAGACATTTTTGTAAGTTCATTTTAAAGAAATTAAACCAATACCACACATGAATACAGTACGAACAATTAGGACTTTTATAAGCATCCAAGTATTTATCAGACTTAACATTCACTGTTCGCCTTTAAGCCAATACGTCTTTGTTAGTTCATTTTAAAGATATTACCCCGTACCACACATAAATACAATAAGGACTTTACCAAGTTGACAAGTATTTACAGGCTTGTCGGAGTCCTCACTGTTCATTTTAAGCCAATATGTGTATACAGAAACGATAAGACATATGTATATATACAGTACGGACAATTAGGACTTTAACAAGTCGACACCTATTAAAAAATAACAGGCTCGTCTTAGTCTTTACTGTTCACTTTAAAGCCAAGACGTGTTTGTTTGTTCATTATACCGAATTTAATATCATAAGACATATGCATATATACATGCAGTACGAATCATTTGTATTTTAACTCGCTTGAGTTCTCCGTATTCACTTTTAAGCATTTAGGTGTTTGTTTGTTCATTATACAGAAACTAACCCGGTAAAACCCATAGATAAAGTATAGATGTTGTTATTGTCGCTGTTGTGTATTAACCGTTACATATGATGTGTTATATAACTGTGTATTTTTTGTGTGTTTTAGATTTAGTATACTTGTTCTACTAGTTAATAATTAATAAATACTGAGTGCTTACAATTTCGATATAGTTGCTTTTTATAATGTACCTCTCGGATTAAATGCCATTTCTCTGGCTGGATTTGCTACAGAACTCCCGTATAAGTATGTCGTCGTATACTCTTAGGAAGGAGTAGTGGATTACCATAACGTTGTTTCCGCCATATTCGTTAAGGCAATATATCAATCCTAGTGTGGGAAATGGACAACTTGTAACCCAAATTAAAACCGTTACAAATTACCCACGGCTAACACTACTCACATACTGATTCGTATCAGAACCATTTGAATGAAAGACTAGTACTATTCAGGATAAAATCTGTTTTATCATCGCTCTGCGGGCGGGCACTTGAACCACTACCCAACAGATGAAGTACTTTCCTCACAAACTGATTCGTACCGGGAGCCATTTGAACAAAACGTCCGAATTCTACCCTACACATACTGTGTGTTGTTGTCATTTTTCTCGAGGCGGGCACTCGAACTTCTATCCCATCGATATAGTACTTAATTCACAAACTGATTCAAACTAGGAACCATTTAAACACGAGGTTCGCACTTTACCTTTCACACACTTTATGTCGTCGTCATCATTCGCGAGGCAGTCACGATAACCATTACCCCACCGAGATAGTACTTTTTTCACAAAGTGATTTAAACCAGGAACCACTCGAACAAGAGGTCTGAACTTTACCCTTCTATACTTTATGTCGTTGTCATAATTCGCGAGGTGGTCATGTTAACCACTAGCCCACCGAGATAGTACTTATTTCACAAAGTGGTTTAAACCAGGAACCATTTGAACAAGAGGTTTGAAGTAATAAACTTATCTGAAACAACTGTTCAGTTACAAACAGAGCGATTAACATAAAATAATATTCAAGACCAGTATTACGTAAGAAATATTAAAACAGTTCGTTTACAGGAATAAAAAATTCTTAAATAGAATGATAAGATCAATATCCCAGATAGGTGAGGTTAAGATGACTGTATTGAGGACTGGAAATATATATGTCTGATGGGGCGGTTAAAACGACCAAACTGTCCTTATGTTAAATGATCACGCGTGAGAACATTCTATAAGTTATTTATATTATAAAGTTGGTCGAAGTTGTATTGACGTCTACTTGGCTGGTGGATTAACAACGAGGCTACTTTCTTTAATGGATATTTTAGCCTGTTGATGAAAAAGCGATGACGCTAGCAACACTGACATTATCAGCCACAATGTTATTATTAGAAAGATGGTTGGTAGAGTCGGTTTTCAAAACCATGACCCTTACTACTAATCGCTTTTACATATGGCATGTCACAAGTTGAGGTGGACCACCTCGATTGTGTACTGATAGAGTTTCCGACTCAGTGCGGACGGTCTCGGATTTGATCAAATACCAAAAACGTTAAACATGCTTTCCCTCCTTGACACTCAGGATTTTGCGGTTAGCATGACGGCGGACCCGCTGATATGAGGATAAATGGACCAGAAGTACTGGTAACTTACCCAGAAAACGCCGTAATATAACTGGTGTCATGATAATATTACCAGAAGTACTGGTAACTTACCCAGAAAACGCCGTGAGATAACTGGTGTAATGATAAATGGACCAGTAGTACTGGTAACTTACCCAGGAAACGCCGTGATATAACTAGTGTAATGATAAATGGACCAGTAGTACTGGTAACTTACCCAGGAAACGCCCTGATATAACTGGTGTCATGATAAATGGACCAGTAGTACTGGTAACTTACCCAGACAACGCCGTGATGTAACTGGTGTCATGATAAATGGACCAGTAGTACTGGTAATTTACCCAGGAAACGCCGTGATATAACTGGTGTCATGATAAATGTACCAGAAGTACTGGTAACTTACCCAGGAAACGCCGTGATATAACTGGTGTAATGATAAATGGACCAGTAGTACTGGTAACTTACCCAGAAAACGCCGTGATATAACTGGTGTCATGATAAATGGACCAGTAGTACTGGTAACTTACCCAGAAAACGCCGTGATATAACTGGTGTCATGATAAATGGACCAGTAGTACTGGTAACTTACCCAGAAAACGCCGTGATATAACTGGTGTCATGATAAATGGACCAGTAGTACTGGTAACTTACCCAGAAAACGCCGTGATATAACTGGTGTCATGATAAATGGACCAGTAGTACTGGTAACTTACCCAGAAAATGCCGTGATATAACTGGTGTCATGATAAATGGACCAGTAGTACTGGTAACTTACCCAGAAAACGCCGTGATATAACTGGTGTCATGATAAATGGACCAGTAGTACTGGTAACTTACCCAGGAAACGCCGTGATATAACTGGTGTCATCATAAATGGACCAGAAGTACTGGTAACTTACCCAGGAAACGCCGTGATATAACTGGTGTAATGATAAATGGACCAGAAGTACTGGTAACTTACCCAGAAAACGCCGTGATATAACTGGTGTCATGATAAATGGACCAGTAGTACTGGTAACTTACCCAGAAAACGCCGTGATATAACTGGTGTCATGATAAATGGACCAGTAGTACTGGTAACTTACCCAGAAAACGCCGTGATATAACTGGTGTCATGATAAATGGACCAGTAGTACTGGTAACTTACCCAGAAAACGCCGTGATATAACTGGTGTCATGATAAATGGACCAGTAGTACTGGTAACTTACCCAGAAAACGCCGTGATATAACTGGTGTCATGATAAACGGACCAGTAGTACTGGTAACTTACCCAGAAAATGCCGTGATATAACTGGTGTCATGATAAACGGACCAGTAGTACTGGTAACTTACCCAGAAAACGCCGTGATATAACTGGTGTCATGATAAATGGACCAGTAGTACTGGTAACTTACCCAGGAAACGCCGTGATATAACTGGTGTCATCATAAATGGACCAGAAGTACTGGTAACTTACCCAGGAAACGCCGTGATATAACTGGTGTAATGATAAATGGACCAGAAGTACTGGTAACTTACCCAGAAAACGCCGTGATATAACTGGTGTCATGATAAATGGACCAGTAGTACTGGTAACTTACCCAGAAAACGCCGTGATATAACTGGTGTCATGATAAATGGACCAGTAGTACTGGTAACTTACCCAGGAAACGCCGTGATATAACTGGTGTCATGATAAATGGACCAGAAGTACTTGTAACTTACCCAGGAAACGCCTTGATATAACTGGTGTTATGATAAATGGACCAGTAGTACTGGTAACTTACCCAGAAAACGCCCTGATATAACTGGTGTCATGATAAATGGACCAGTAGTACTGGTAACTTACCCAGAAAACGCCGTGATATAACTAATGTCATGATAAATGGACCAGAAGTACTGGTAACTTACCCAGAAAACGCCGTGATATAACTGGTGTCATGATAAATGGACCAGAAGTACTGGTAACTTCCCCAGAAAACGCCGTGATATAACTGGTGTCAGGATAAATGGACCAGAAGTACTGGTAACTTACCCAGAAAACGCCGTGATATAACTGGTGTCATGATAAATGGACCAGAATTACTGGTAACTTACCCAGAAAACGCCGTAATATAACTGGTGTCATGATAAATGGACCAGAAGTACTGGTAACTTACCCAGAAAACGCCGTGATATAACTGGTGTCATGATAAATGGACCAGAAGTACTGGTAACTTCCCCAGAAAACGCCGTGATATAACTGGTGTCAGGATAAATGGACCAGAAGTACTGGTAACTTACCCAGAAAACGCCGTGATATAACTGGTGTCATGATAAATGGACCAGAAGTACTGGTAACTTACCCAGAAAACGCCGTAATATAACTGGTGTCATGATAAATGGACCAGAAGTACTGGTAACTTACCCAGAAAACGCCGTGATATAACTGGTGTAATGATAAATGGACCAGAAGTAGTGGAAACTTACCCAGAAAACGCCGTGATATAACTGGTGTCATGATAAATGGACCAGAAGTAGTGGAAACTTACCCAGAAAAGCCGTGATATAACTGGTGTCATGATAAATGGACCAGAAGTAGTGGAGACTTACCCAGAAAACGCCGTGATATAACTGGTGTCATGATAAATGGACCAGAAGTAGTGGAAACTTACCCAGAAAACGGCGTGATATAACTGGTGTCATGATAAATGGATCAGAAGTAGTGGAAACTTACCCAGAAAACGCCGTGATATAACTGGTGTCATGATAAATGGACCAGAAGTAGTGGAAACTTACCCAGAAAACGCCGTGATATAACTGGTGTCATGATAAATGGACCAGAAGTAGTGGAAACTTACCCAGAAAACGCCGTGATATAACTGGTGTCATGATAAATGGACCAGAAGTAGTGGAAACTTACCCAGAAAACGCCGTGATATAACTGGTGTCATGATAAATGGACCAGAAGTAGTGGAAACTTACCCAGAAAACGCCGTGTTATAACTGGTGTCATGATAAATGGACCAGAAGTAGTGGAAACTTACCCAGAAAACGCCGTGATATAACTGGTGTCATGATAAATGGACCAGAAATAGTGGAAACCTACCCTGAAAACGCCGTGATATAACTGGTGTCATGATAAATGGACCAGAAGTAGTGGAAACTTACCCAGAAAACGCCGTGATATAACTGGTGTCATGATAAATGGACCAGAAGTAGTGGAAACTTATCCAGAAAACGCCTTGATATAACTGGTGTCATGATAAATGGACCAGAAGTAGTGGAAACTTACCCAGAAAACGCCGTGATATAACTGGTGTCATGATAAATGGACCAGAAGTAGTGGAAACTTACCCAGAAAACGCCGTGATATAACTGAATAATTGTTGAACGCGGCGTTAAACCCCATACCAAAAAAAAAGAACCACAAAGTAAACAATTTGCGGTATATTTGTCCTTATGACTTTCTCACTGAGAAGATAATTTGTCGTTGTGCATGAAACAGCTCTCGTTAATCTATGCATGCCGCAGTATAATCAAGAGTTAGATGATAGTTTTAATGTTCATTTCTTAATATTTGTTTACCCTTTGCCACATACAAGAAATCTGCAGTATACGACTTGAAAACATCTAGGCAAAAACTATTGGAATATTCTGTTGATGGAAGTTTAATTTTGAATTGAAATGGAAACATTGTGGCAAAATGAGAAGTTCCTGATTATGGGCAGTTCCACATTTTTTCAAACGTTTCAAACGTCGTCTGCAACAGATGTTTCAAAATGCATCTACTAGAAGAAATTGTTGAAATTGTATGCAATGTACATAAGGGGTTTGCATCTGATAGTATTACGTAAACATCGATAATGTAAATAATAAAACATAAAGTAAAAGTGTCTAAAATATCGTCAGTTTGTTATTGTTATTAACATATTGATAGTCTTATTTCTTGTTCAGCGTTTAATCCGGCTTTAACTCTTTCAGCACCATTGGTAATATTAAGGTTTCGTGACGAGCTTTTTCATCTGAAAAAAGCATGGTTTGCCTTTTAGTTGTCAAAATATTCCAAAACGATTGTTACATGAAAAATGGTTTCAAAATGGTGCTAAAAGGGTTAATGCTAGGAATGTAAGCCACATCATGCTAGATCGATCGCATATTGAACAATAAAAAAGAAAGCAATGTACGTTTAGTTCGGGAAAAGTGACACAATATTACTCCTCTTTAAATGTTTTACAGCTAGATCATCTGGTCGTATATTCCCGAATGTCGGATTTCGTGTAGATTGGCTATCAGTTCGTAACTGTATATGCTCGATAAAGGGTTGGTTTCCCTTTAACCCCTTCTCAACAGACAGACGCTTTAACACGCCTCTGCAACAGAAGAAGTTTGAAAACATTGTTGCAAATCGAAACGGTGCCCATAAGGAACTATTTCTCCATTGGATACATTGTTCATAACTCTATTCAATAATTACACTTATTAAAACAGATTTTACCATTTTTGATTGAATGTTTTCAAAGTCTTATGTTGCAGATTGGTTGTATGAGAGAAAGGATTATTCACAATGATCGAAATTTCAAGGAGACGCTACCTTTAGAGATTTTCGCCACAGTTAGTATGGAAGATGCTGGCCACGGGAGTTTAACTTAATGATGATGTACGGAGCAAAATAAACGATAACAGTTTGGACTCGACTGATGACATCCTACCTCAGTAGTATTGTTGTTTTGTTCCGTCAGTCAAACCTGGAAGATTTAAAACATGGAAGTAATGGCTCTTCAACCTTGACGCTCATGATTGCTGGGGAAGCATCCCGACTTACTCCTTGGTATCAGGGCAGTAGTACTGGTAACTTAACCAGGTAACCCCGTGACATAACTGAAAGTCGCGTGAAATACCATAAAAAGCCAACAGAGAGTGTAACATGGTTTATCAGCAACTTCCGGTAACGCATGAAAGATTAATAAGAATCTGGAGAATCAGATAACATGTAGGGAAGACAAGACATATGTTGTTTGTGTGTTGGCACTTCACAGTACAGTCTCGATACGAAGAGTCGACTACATGAAACCGATAAAGCAAATGTACCCACATACTTTACCGAGACAGAACACATTGAAAGTGAAGGTTAAAGCGCTTCTGACTCATGGATCTGTTTTGGTAGTGTGTCACTGCACTAAACTCTCCACAATACAATGTGGAATTGAAATTCAAATGAGCGGTTCTCTGTGAAAACCAACCTCATTACGCGTGCGTAAAAACTACCATCTCCGCCCATCAATGCTATTGGATCTAAACTGATACTACTTTTAAGAAGTTCCTTGACAACTTCTATGACTATTTAGGGAACAGAGCAGTGATATATCAGATGAAGCGAATTCGCTTGCTGATCTAGATCTTATCTTCAACGGTAATAATGCGTAACCGTTGGTGTTCGCAGAGCTACTCACAAATATTACTCAAATGAGTAAACCATCTTAACAAGATATTTGTCTCGGAAAATAATTGTATAATAGACGTGTAGCCTAGTCCTACATTTTTAAGTCGATTTGGGGTGAAGATATATATGCCTTTCATTCAATGAAGCAGCTTGATATGCGTACATGTAGCTTACCGTTTGGTACACACCAGAGGTGCAATAGCTGTTAATTGATTGGTTGTTTGGATAACGTTATTTTGGGTACACTTTCATTAAACGCACTGCTGGTGTTGTGTCTCACCAGAGTGCAACAGAGCTCTCAGTAGTTTATTCACGTTTGGTAATGCAGTTTAGTCTCACAATTTGAAAACCAACGCTGGCATAATTATGTGCGTAAAGTGTATATTTAAACCTGTCAGCTGTGTAAACCAAAGCTCCCTGAACAGTATCCAATCTGCTCACCAGAATATCATATAACGCATGCGTGAAAAATATCATTACGTCTGGAAAAGTGTAACTTTTGTTACAGAGATAAAGCACTTTTATATTTCAACAAATTGTTTCAAAAGCAGTCTGGTTTAAATGATGCATGAAAAGCCTTTTACAAGGCACATATCAGGTGCCGCAAAACAGGACGGATGTATCCGCGGGCCCAACTCCGCCTATGTTTGGCAGCAGCTTGCCAAAGCACAACAGAACAACAACTAGTGCAATTTGAAGTCAGGTTACCGGCTAAACTCCTAACTCAAACAGGACGGGTGCACGGACGGGCCCTATTCCGGCAAGGGTTTGCAGCCGGCTTGCTGCAACTCAGCAAAACGGCAATACGTGCAAATCGAAGCAAACGTTAGACGCTGACACATGTCAAGTAAGCGGCTAAACTCGAAGGGGCGGGTACAACTCCAGCTTTGAATGCAGTCGGCTTGCCGGACGTCAGCAGAATGGCAACACATGCTACTCGAAGTCAGTGTTAGGAGCTTTCACCTGGCACATGTCAAGCAGTCGGCCAATTGATGTTACTCGAGCAAAGTACAGCATCGCTTGTGGACCACTAATCATTCTCATTACATCATGTGACTGGCTATGGCGATTGTACATGTCTGTCGTTTCACCAATGTTTATTTATTATATTTACCTTCAATTTTAGAAATGTACTACAGTTGTACACGTTTGTTTTTCAAAGTCGTTTTCTGCATATATGTTGGAAAGTGACTGCCTCAGTGGTGAACTGGTAGAACGTCCGCATCGGGTGCATGAGATCGCATGTTCAATTCCCGGTCGGGTCATTCTAAATTCTTTAGAAATGGAAGTAGTTTCTGCCCTCCCTGGCGCTCAGGATTGATGGTTAGCATGGCTGGTGTCGGGATAAATGGAGCAGTAGCACTGGTAACTTACCCATGAAACGCCGTGATATAACTGAAAAATGGTTCAAGGCTGCATAAAACACCAAACAATCAATTCGGGAAAGTGTAAACAAGAGCCGGTAGAAAATATAACATACTGAGGGAACAGTCCGTGAACGAATCCCTTTACATAATCATTCACTGGGCAAGTTACATGCGAGCAGTCGCTACTGGTTTAGGCAAGAAACCTGGCTGAAAAACTGAAAATTATATATCATACAAATAGAATAATATACAACTATTGAAGCTAATTCTGCTGAGTTAGGGCATATAATGTTATCATTTTTCTATTCTGAAAAATCACATCGTGGATTTGATTTTGCTTTGTTAATACTACCTTAAATTGCAGGCTACTAAAACAAGCCAGATGTGGATTTTCCCGAAAGTGTCACGACATTGCACCCGTCTTGTTCTGTTTACATAGTTTAGACGGAAACCTGACATTGTCATGTGGAAGCACTGAACACTGGTGTCGAGTTGCACCAGGTGCTATTCAGCCGAGATGTTGGTCTAACGAAAGTTAGGATTTTATGCAAGTCAAAAACACAACTCCGGCTGTACTTTGCTTGTGTTACAAACATTGGTAGACTCCCTGGCATTTGCCAGGTTGAAGCGGCTTATACTGGCTTCGAGTTGCACAAGTTGCCGTTCTGCTGAGTTTCGGCATTCTGTCAGCAAACCATAGCTTGAGTTGGGACCGTTATTGTTCCCGTTTTAGGCAAATCAAAGGAACAACTCCGGCTGGCCTATACAAGTCTGAAAGCATAGAATAATGCCTTAAACTTAACTTGTTTTGTGGACCACTGGCCTTAAAATAGCTATTTATGACATGTGTATGTAACGCTGTTTGCGGACCCATTATTTTTAAACAGAATTGATAATTCTTTGGCTTGAAACAATCGTTTTAGGACCTCAAAGAAGAATTTCAGGAAATTAATCCTAAAATCCTCGTTTGTCGATCCCTGGCCTTAAATAAGCTCTTCATGACCTTTGTCTTAAAACATCAATTGTTGAACTCTTTCCATCAAACAGTGTAACATGACCCGTGTCCTGACAAACTACGCTTGTTGACACCTGACCTTAAATCAGCTATTCAAGGCAATTGCACTCGGACCTATTGACTTAAATTGGCTTTTTTTAATATTTGGCTTATAAACATGCAGAACCCTAATGACAATACAGCTCTCCAAGACGCTTGTATTTAAAGCGTCGTTTGAGATCTCCTGACCGTAATACAAGGCTTTAATAGTATAAATACTTGTCTCATAAACATTGCTTCTGGACCATTAGCCATTGAATAACTTTCCAGAACACTTGTCTTTAAAACATTGCTGGCTGAACCCTGACCTTATAAACTGTGTGCGCCCTGTCTTTCGACAACCTTGTTTAAGAATATTGCCTGCCGACCCCTACTTTGTTTTGTGTTGCAATGTCGTACCTTTCCCAAGTTGAATTTCATCGGAACCGTAATTTATTTCTTGCTTGATGTGAATAAATAAGTAAAAGCGGAGGACGTTCTTCTTGCATGATGATTAGTTCAGTCAATGTGAATGCAGAGTTCAGACGTCTTCATGTATATTGCATCTCAGTCACCGTAGCGAAACTATCATATATTGTCATATCATCTGCGCGCGCACATTTAAATCAATGCATTCCGGTGCCATAACTAAAGGAAATAACCAAAGTTTACCCCTTTCCAAAATACGACATATCTGCTGCCGAACAAGTATTGACAGAAATGAGGAAACTCTCTATAAATGAAAGTATAGTTATTACAAAGATTTGAAATATTTTGACAAAGGGGGAAACAGCTAAATATTGGCCGTTTGCCATATTTTATTCATCCGCTGCAGGTTTTGACATGGGCATATATCGGCAAGGGTTGAAGCCGAGATATACATACAAATTGCCAAAGGAAGATAAAAGGTATCAATCAAGTTATGTAAGTGTTTGAAACACAGAATAAATACATAATATGTGCTTCAGAAGCCACATCCTCTTTCGCTGGGTATTTCAATAAGTTCGTACTTTGTTCGTATTTTGTTCTGCATTTCATGAAAACATTGGAGCCCACTTGAACAACGAATCTTTGCAAACAGGATTAAAATGTTATTACCGGGGAAAAGAAAGTAATTGCTCATTGAGATATATATCTCCTTATTTGAAATTGTTTTCAAAAGATATTGTATCAGTGCTTACAAATCAGCGATGAAAGTAGACAGTACTTAATACAGCACGTGCGTCAAAGAACTCTTTCACATAGTTCAAACGTTCCGACAATCTTTATAACATGCTTTACCTTTAACTTCTCAAATATTGCTTATTTCCATATCAATGAATGTTTTCTATTTTTGTCATTATTTTGTGTTTTTTCATTATCATCAATTTATTATGTGTTTGTATATATTCATGGTTGTTCATTTGTATATCTGTTCCATGTTTCTTTTCATTTTTCAATAAATTTGCGTTTTGGTTTCTTTATTACAATCTTCTTAATTGGAGGAAATAAAGATGTATATAAGATTTATATAAATATAAGCACAGTGTGGGTAAAACTTCATACATATGTATAAGGGCATGCCCACGCCTCAGCAAAAAAGACCCAAATTAGATGCCATTTAGAATGACATTAATTTCAGTGACAAAACTGTGGTATATCGATAAATTAAATATTAACATTATTTATTGGCCGTGTGTTTGGTGTGATTGTTTGTGTATTTGTTTATGGATGTATGTACGCAGCAACGCCGATTTGTTTGTTGTTAAATATTCTCCGTATCATAGTTGAAATGATTAGATACAACAATACGAAACGGAAAACCTGTGTTATACTAGTTGAGTGCTTCAGAGATGATGTATCAAAAACACACATAATCAAAACGAAAAAAGCTCTCCGACATTAAAACAAAGCTAAAAGCAGCTAGACACAAAACAACGATATCACCGAATGCTCCACTTACAATAATTGTATTAAAAAGTGCTATAAAAAGTATATTTATCATTGAGTTTAGAAAAACACAAAATTACAACAAGCTAGACAATGGGTCAACATATCTAGACCGACCTAGATCAGATCTCGACCGGTTGATTTAGTATATGTATTCCGTCATAATACGGGATTTGTACTTCAGTACTTCTTCCCTTCATTTAAACATGGACACATACTAGATGAAAATGACGTCGCTGTTAAAACAATATGTCCCTCCTCGGGTGTAAAACCACGGCAGTCGATATATTTGAATGACCGTGATTTCACATCTAAGGAATGACACTTAAACTAAAATTTAAAAAATATTTATTATCTTCCTCTATATTGAAATATATGTAAACGGGAGACAACCGTTGCGAAAAAATGTAAATGATAAGTTTAAACAATCAGCTTATCTCCCTTTTGTTTAGAGTGTGACTTTATATAAATTTACATGAAAGACAATCAGTTTTCTTTCCAAAGTATGAATTTATCTGTGTTTAAGCTCTCGGATTTGGAGCAGCCTTTCTAGTAAGTTATTTTATTATGATAAGACTACCTTTCTATTAGCTACATGTTATTTATATTAAGTAAACAATCTAAAAGAGTTGTGCTAGCAGACGGGAGAACAAATGTGACGTCATTACCAGCTAAAGGGAAACACACAATTGAAATATAAATTAAATAATAGTAAGATAGCCCATTTTAGTAATTGTTTTCTCTTCAGTACTTTAAATAGGGTATGAAAACAGTGCGTTTTAAGAAAATATATAAGAGTAAAATGTATAAAATGAGTATATAATTGTAAGATGTATAAAATGAGTGAGGGAAAACGGTCTCTTCGTTCGGCAAGCTCCGTGGCAAAAAAATGTTAGCATATGAAGCCGGAAAATGGATTTGATTCGACATCACTTATCCAAACGAAAGAACTCGAAATAAATTTTATGTTAACAATAAAATGTTTTTCTACGCAATCAACATGACCTGCTTACGCGCAACATGCATTGACAAATTAAAGCAGTATGTACATACTTTCTTCTGGTGTCATTCAAACACTGAACAAATTAAAGCAGTATGTGCATACTTTCTTCTGGTGTCATTCAAACACTGAACAAGTTAAAGCAGTATGTGCATACTTTTTTCTGGTGTCATTCAAACATTGAACAAATTAAAGCATACTTTCCACAGGTGTAAGTATGATTGCGATTTCAAAATTTAATTTGAATTGAGAACTTTACATTTGAAAGGGCGAGAGTGCTGTGTATATTGTCTTAACTAAGTAACTCATGAATGAAAGTGTTTACTCTCAAAGCCACGCCTTTTAGTGTAACATATTGTAATGTCACCTATGTATTCCATGTAAATCTTTGTAGTATTGAATTTTCTGCTAAGCTATATGGATGTTCCATCATTTAATGTTGTAAACATAAACACAATGGCGACGAAGTTGGGATTTTGTAACGCTATAAATGATGATAATTATGTTAATTGAGGTCATCAAGGACATTGGAACTAATTGCTAATCACAATCGGACCAAATTAAAGAAGTATTTGCATATGTTCATCATGTGTATTATGATTGCGATTTAAAAATTGAATTTGAATTGATGACTTTAAATTTACAGGAAGAAAGTATTGTGTATATTGTCTTACACATTGATATTCTTTAGGTCGTCTGTTAGTGGAATGTAAACATGACCTAGATATGCTCTTTGTTTGGACAGCTGTGATTGATTCATTTCATCTATAAATTGACCGCCTCGGTGGTGCAGTGGTACAGCAACCGCCTCGGGTTTAGGAAGTCGCGAGTCCGATCCCCGGCCGGGTCATTCCAAAGACTTAAATCAAATGGAAATAATGGCTGCCCTTCTTGGCGCTCAGGGTTGCGGGGTAAACATTAAGACTGACTTGCTGGTTTTAGGATAAATGGACCAGTAGTACAGGTAACTTACCAAGGAAATGCCGTGTATAACGGAAAAACGTGTTGAAAGCGGCGTAAAACTCCAATTAATCAACCAATTGTTTAATAATTAATTTATTTAGAACTTTGTGGTGTTGTAAAAGGTATCCCTTAGCAAAACAAATGTCTAATTTTTTTTTTATCTGAAATCAGGATATACAGAGTAATAAAAAGAGAAACAAATAAGTAAATTACACTATTTTCAGTCTTATAAAAATAAACTAAAATGTTGTATATCTGCTCCGTCTTATCAGATTTTACACAAACTAAAAACGCTTATGTCAGTAATACGAAAAAAAACATGAATGGGTTTTTTCGCTTATAGTTAACAGGTGTGAGATTTTTTTTTTTTTTTTTTTTTCAATAACCCATGAAGCTTTCTGAAATGAAACTGGAAAAATCCATGGGGGCCGCCATTTTGAATATGTATAAAAGGCAGACGTAAAACACAGATTGAAAATTATTGTCGTCTTTTTAACCATTTTTTTTTTAAAATCGGTATTTTGGGTATGTATCAAATGAGCAGAAAAACACGGATTGAAAATTATTGTCGTCTTTTTAATGATTTTTTTTTAAAATAGATATTTAAGATCATTAAAATGCTGTGTTATATGGGAATAAATATTTGTACGAAAAGTTAAAAAATAAATGGAAATCTGTAAGAAATATATTTTCCCGTTCGTAAAAAAACCGACAGCATTAGCCTTCTACGCCCGAACCTAAATTTTGACTGTATCGTATCCAAAGAAGGACGTAACGTCATTTCCGTTACACTTCATCTTAGCGTAACGTCAATGGAGCGACGTCGTTTCCCGCAAAAAAAGTGGTATCAACATGAAAGACCCCAAATTCCTATACATGAGCTATTGCCTCACTCATTCAAAGTATAATTATTTATCAAACATTATTGGCAAAAGGATAACTTTCTCATAAGGAGCAATTGTTCTTTTGGTGACAATCTTTTCCTAAATTGTCTGTTGCATAGGCCTCAGAAACTGCCTCTAATAGGGAAAGGGTTTAGCAGAAATGTGACCCCTTACATAATTTGTTCCAGTCATATTGACTGGTTGAAAAGGGTAGTCGCCAGATGGCATCAGAAAAGGGCTGATCTATTTGCTTCTTGACCATAATGCAGGTGATCGATTAAGGATCATCTTGGCCCTCATGTTTTAACCTCGTTCATTATAAATGTATTCCTTGATTTTCTGAAAGTTTTTACTTTATTATTTTCTGTTCGTAATAATACGAACTCCATATATATGTTTTAATAATGCAAGAAACATGACATTAACATTATTATTGTCTAGTCAATTACTTATACATCCTTTTTGTATGGCCAAAGTATGTTCTTTAATTTTTGTTTATAATTATCTTGCGTTTTTTCGTAAATAGGTAGCACCTATAGATATATTATTTTAACACTGTATATCTTGATGCACATGCTGATCTTGAACCAGCCAGCGTAACGCATTTCTAATTGATCGACTCATCTAATCCTTATATCTTAACAAAATCAGAGAATGAACAATCAGCATGGTATGCGTTTGTATTAAACTTTCCTAATTAACTTCCATTCTAGGGAGAGGTAGCAAACTAGGACTATGTTGAACATAATCATGGGTCCTGGATTCCAATCTCTGTATGACGGATCTGGCGAGATATACAGTTTGTCTGTCGAATGGTAAACAATCGGAGGCCATATCCTACTGAAACATATGTTGTGAGTATCTCTGTCAGTCATGTGATATGGCACCCAGACGGTCTAAGGCGACGAGAGACCATACATTACTAACAGGGAGTAAGGTACCATCAGGATCTACGAGGATAAAGCGAACGTTACCATTTATGTTCTGTGATAAGCACAAAACAACGTTACTTGAAAATATCCCGGAAGACTATATGTATTATCTGTTTAGGTGTCACAACATTTCTAATTAAAACGAATAGGATCAAGCTATCTCAGCAAACTAAATCTGTTTTTTGTTAGTTTTTTCTTTTTCTTTATGAAAAACAACAATTCTAAAATACATATACTTGAACTATTTATGTTTAACAATATCCATGTGTACTGGAAATTATCTTGTTAATCAAAAACAACAGTTTTTTAAAAAAAATACATACACTTGAATTATTTATGTTTGACAATATCCATGTGTACAGGAAATTATCTTGTTAATCAAATACTATCATTTTTACTGCAACTTCCTGACATCTTCATTTTACTAGACTGTTATAAACCATTATTCTATAAATTTATATTTCAATGAGTATAATTCATTCGTTAAATTGTTATAGATGTGTGCCACTTCAGCCAAAATTGGATTGTGTAGCACGTAAAAACAGAGAAGATTTGGATGAGCCTGTGTGTACCCTTACTCTCACCACAGATTATGGCCTTTTCTGTTTGCGTACATTAAGACAAACCCGTATTTTCACCACACACCACGGCCTTCTTTGTTTGCGTACACTTAGACAAACCCGTAGTCACAACACACACCACGGCCTTCTTTGTTTGCGTACATTAAGACAAACCCGTAGTCTCATCACACACCACAGCCTTCTATGTTTGCGTACAATTAGACAAACCCGTAGTCACACCACACACCACGGCCTTTTATGTATGTGTACATTTAGACAAACTCGTAGTCTCACAAACAAATGTTCTTGATAATGTAGATAATGACGGGTCGTCATTTCTGAAAGAGGGGGAGTGTGTAACCAGAGTGTTTTGTTGGGTTTTAGCCCATATCAGCTATTTTTAGATTTCTTTTTTGGCGGCAATCTTTAGTCACATGATTAGCTCAGATGTTTTCACAGGCAGTCAGTTGCTGGACAATGGTCAGATAACATCTGAGCTAATCATGTGACTAAAGATTGCCGCCAAAAAAGAAATCTAAAAATAGCTGATATGGGCTAAAACCCAACAAAACACTCTGGTTACACACTCCCCCTCTTTCAGAAATGACGACCCGTCATTATCTACATTATCAAGAACATTTGTTTAACTAAAAAGACAGCTGTATATTAATTCGTATTTTATCGTTTTTTCACTTTAATATATGTTTCAGTCATGTTTGCAGATAGGTTAGCAGTGTGCTGATAACTTTGTTCATAGTTATATTTGCATGAAAACAAATAAACCTAATGTTTTTTTGAAATTTTAGTTAAGAAAGGAAATCTTCAATGACTGCGAGGACGCATTCAATTAGAGGGGAGAGATTATGAATAAATGTACAGCTGTCTTTTTAGTTAAACAAATGTTCTTGATAATGTAGATAATGACGGGTCGTCATTTCTGAAAGAGGGGGAGTGTGTAACCAGAGTGTTTTGTTGGGTTTTAGCCCATATCAGCTATTTTTAGATTTCTTTTTTGGCGGCAATCTTTAGTCACATGATTAGCTCAGATGTTTTCACAGGCAGTCAGTTGCTGGACAATGGTCAGATAACATCGTCTCAATTATGGTCAACCGTCGATTCATTGTTTAATTGGTATGTACTTGTAAACTTCTTTCCTTCTTTTCCTGTGATGTTCTTTATATTGGTTTGACCGTTGGTATTTTGTAATTGATTATATTTGTTCTTTTGGAGTTTTTACTATTTTCGCGTCTTGGGCATATCCCGGTCTATTTACCCTTTTTTCACATAACACTAACATACGTTATTCGTTTTACAGCTAACTTCAAAATGAGGATGATATAGATGAATGGTTGTAGAAAGGGAAAGAAGAAGTATTTGAACATTTAGTCAATTTGATTGGTAAGCTTTATTTGCAATTGTTACTGTTAATATATTTGAAGAAAGGAAGAGTTAACTTCTAGAAGAATCTATGAATATGTCATGAAGGATTTTATATGTTTTAATAGCTAGAGGAATGAAGTGTTTATATTGTTGTTACAATGTAAACCATGATGGAGATGTGTATATTGTTTATTTAAGCTAATGATTGTACCAATGATTAGATGTTATTTTATTGTAATGCTCCTTTTCTGATAATGTAATTGCAGGATGAGGAATTCAGGAATTCAGGAATACTATACATAGATTGAAATAAACTCGTTGGTGTTATTAATTCCCAAACCCACTGAGCGAGCCGGTACATGTACATTTAGACAAACCCGTATTTTCACCACACACCACGTCCTTCTTTGTTTTCGTACATTTAGACAAAATCGTAGTCTCACCACACACCACAGCCTTCACTGTGTGTTTAAATGTAGACAAACCCGTAGTCTCATCACACACAACAGCCGTCTATGTTTGCGTACATTTAGACAAACCCGTAGTCTCACCACACACCACAGCCTTCACTGTTTGCGTACATTTTGACAAACTCGTAGTCTCATCACACACAAGGGTCTTCTCTGTTTACGTAGATTAAGACACACTCGTAGTCTCATCATGGCCTTCCCTGTGTGCATATGTTTAGATACACGCGTAGTCTCACCACACATCACAGCCATATATGTGTGCGTACATTAAGACAAACCCGTAGTCTCATCACAAATACGGCCTTCTCTGTTTGCATATGTTTAGACAAACTCATAGTCTTATTACACAGTACGGCCTTCTTTGTTTGCGTACATTGAGACAAACACGTCGACTCGTCACAAACCACGGCCTTCTTTGTTTGCGTACATTTAGACAAACTCGTAGTCTCACCACACACCCAAGCCCTATATTTTTGCGTACATTTAGACAAACCCGTCGTCTCGTCACAAACCACGGCCTTCTTTGTTTTATTACATTTAAACAAACCCGTATTCTCAGCACACACCACAGCCTTCTCTGTTTGCGTACACTTATACAAACCCGTAGTTTCATCACACACCACAGCCTTATCTGTTTGCGTACACTTATACAAACCCGTAGTTTCATCACACACCACAGCCTTATCTGTTTGCGTACATTTAGACAAACCCGTAGTCTCATCACACACCTCGACCTTCTTTGTTTGCGTACATTAGGACAAACCCATAGTCTCATCACACACCACACCCTTCTCTGTGTCGTATGTTTAGACAAACCCGTAGTCTCAGCACACAGCACAGCCTTCTCTGTTTGCGTACATTTAGACAAACCCGTAGTCTCAGCACACACCACGGCCTTCTTTGTTTGCGTACATTAAGTCAAACCCGCAGTCTCATCACACACCACAGCCTTCTATGTGTGCATATGTTTAGACACACTCGTAGTCTCAACACCCTACATAGTCTTATCTGTTTGCGTACATTTAGACAAAACCCGGATATAATATCGAAAAAAAGCTAGAAATGTAGCTTACTTCTTTGTAACTTCCATGATAACTCTATATGCAAAACATCTATGTAAAACTATGATCAGGATCTAATCAATAGATTATTGAAGTAGCATTTGGTAGGGAATACAACACAGATTACGCTGTAGAAATTATGAGGGCTGATCTGAATCTAAACGGTTCGCAAATATCTGAAGTCTTAATATCCTGTTTCGAGGACCTTCCTAGTTTATGTATAAAGTCATGCGGTAATAGCTGAATCATCATATAATGTTAAGTGGGTGAGTCAAGAAGACAGGCTTTCTCGAGTGTATACGACCATTATGAACAATGAAACGTCTACAGGCAATAACGGCCTCGTCTGAGCGCTCACTGTGGGATTTAAAGTCAAGACGAGTTTATTAGTTCATTGTAAAGATATTCAATCCATACCATACATAAAAACAGTACTTTAAATTAGTACTTGAACAGTTCTACAGGTATTAACATTCTAAATCATCACTGTTCACGTTTAAGCGAAGACATGTTTGTTAGTTCATTTTAAAGAAATTACCCCCATACCACGCATACAAACATAAAGAACAATTAGGACTTTACCAAGTTTACAAGTATTTACAATCTCATCTGACTCCTCACTGTGCACGATGGATATCCCTGTTCATTGTACTGAAACTAATGCCATAGCTCATGTTTATACATACAGTACGGACAATTAGGACTTTAACCAGTCGACATAGGCATATATATATACATGCAGTACGTACCAATTGAACTTTGACCCGTTTATGTCTTCCTTGTTCACTGATTAAGTATGTTGGTGTTTGTTTGTTCGTTATACAGAAACTAACCCCGTAAAACCCATATATAAAGTATAGATGTTTTAGCAAGGGGGCAATGAATAACATGAAATATCTCTTTCTACAGTAGCTCTCCATTACTGAACACCATTTTGGGTTCAGAGAGTTTCTTGATATTCGTAGATAATTGATTCTCAAATATCTCTTTCTACAGTAGCTCTCCATTACTGAACAGCATTTCGGGTTCTGAGAGTTTCTTGATATTCGTAGATAATTGATTCTAAAGAGCCCCTTGCTAAGAAACAAAATGCGATACCGTCGTGGATATCGACCGGAAAATGGATTTGTGCACTTACATACTAGACATAACTACAAAGAAATGTGCTGTTGAAATATAGAAATTACAGAATTTAACATAAAAAATGTATTTCTGCGCTGTCAACATACATATTCGTGGACATGTACATGTCTGGGAATCGAATCGAAGCAGCTTTTTGATTCCGACTCAATCATATATTTTACAGTTCAAGTGATAACATATATACCCAAAAGAGATTAAAATTATTGAAATGAAAGTAAAATGTTGTTGATATTTTATAAATATATAACAAATTGACACTTTGTTGATATTTTATAAATATATAACAAATTGACACTTTGTTGATATTTTATAAATATATAACAAATATGACTTTGACATGAATTGGCTAAATAGGCGAGGGTAAACACATTTGATGATCAATTTTGAGTAACAAAATCATATGTATGTATAATGTTTAAATATATAATTGCACAGCTCGCAATGCAATAGTCAGGCTGATGCAGAGGTTAGAATGTGCACTTTGCACGTGGGAGACCAGGGTTTTATTCCCGATCAAGGCACGATTTTTTTAAAAATATTATTATGATCTTTTTCATTTTTGTCTCCGAAATTCCTTATATCATTGGTGCAAACGTACTTTGAAACATCTGCAACCAACTCCCTTCAATTTTGGGATTTAGAAAAAGTTAAAAAGCTTTGCATTTAATTTTTCACCTACTATGCTTGTTAAAACCTTTTTAGAAAATTGTTTATATGATGTTGTAAGTCCTTTTTAACAATATTTCAGCTATATTACGCAGTAGAAAATGTAGATTACACAGGATTTTATTTCTGCTTTGGTATTATAATTGGATTCTAAATATTTTTTTTATTGTTAGGCAAAGACCTTCATTAGATTTCTTATATGACATTAATATGTGTTAATTGCATAAACAACCCCTATATAATTCAATGTATTAGACTTTAGTTATCGGTAAATCCATGGCCAAATGTTATTTGCAGTTAGTCCCTTATTTCAGAAGTGTATTGCAACTTACTGGTATATCGGAACAGCCCTTATTTTCACGAGGTCACAGCATGGTCGATTGTTTACAAACAAGACAGGATTGAGGTCAAAATAGTTCAATATGATTAGTGTAAACGACTGTCCATGTGTATTCATACATTGCTTGTGATTAAATTATATGCATTTGAACTTGGTGGAATCATTATTCAAGTATTCATGACATTTTATTTTCACCACTCATAAACCACTTAAGCTACCCTTTTGAATGGTATTCTTCAATATTCAGATATCTTGACTGATGTTTGGTAACATTGTATGGTAGATGTTATGTAGATACACTTTTTAGAGTCTGGTTCCCGAATGTTCTATGTATTTCTGTTTGAAATCGGGGAACCAATTGATGTATGCTTTTCAAAAAGACGGTTCCGTCCAAGATCGTGTTACGACAAAGCTGTTCTCTGCAGCTAGAACCGGACAACCTCAGTTTGAATCCTTTTTCAACAGTGAGTCTAGAATATAGCATGTGTCTGTTTTATTAACTTAATCCGATTGCCTTATATTGAATATCTGTTAACTTTATTTAGCAATAACTACTGTTTATGATAGATACATGTAGCAGGAGATACTTTTGTTTGTATAGTAATTCATCAATTTAGCAAGAAAATATAAAATTAATGAGATACTAAAACTAAAGAAAAAATAAGAGGTGATACAGAACATACCTCTGATAAAATATGACCAGTGTTGATTCAGATCATAATGCGCATCCGCACATTTTAATAATTATATTCACTGTTCGCTAAGAGGTCATAGAAGCTTGTAAGAAAGGTTTAACAAGAATTGTGTACATGCATCAGGTCAGCATTGATGAAATGATTTCAGTTACCTGGATGCATATATTATGTCGATGTTTAGTTGAGTGTGATGTCGTCTGCACAACTCTATCCGCCTCAAATTTCTCGGTTTGTCTTCGGCTTCGCGCAACTTAGACTAAGACTTAGTCTGGATACCTTTCATTACTTAAACAAAGCCCCGAGCGAACACATGTTCACCATCTTATGTAGTTCATTAGGTTATCATAGACTACAACTTCATTGCATTTCTTAATACAAATTTTGTTTTATTTTCTATCGTCGTTAGACTCTGTTAGGAGGCTGTATAATAAAGTGAGGTACTTTTAGTAGCCGTAATTTAATAGGATTGTCCACCGTTATCTACCCATATGTCTAATCAGTACATTGTTCCACAGACGATTTCACAGCAAACGACTATAGAATCATTATATTATATACAGTGACTATGAGCTGTCAGGATAGCAAAATCATGTCAGGATATGTCAATAGATTCTCCATATGGATGAGAGTTATCTCAAGACCATATAATGTGACTGACAGCTATCAAGATAACTAAACGATTTTACCCGAGGCTAAGATCTATCTATATAGTTCAAAACATTTCATCATCTGGATAAGATTTCTCATGATAACACAACGATGTCATCCCATGGATGAGTAATCATGATAGCCAAATGATGTCACCATATGGTTAAGTGCTATACGGAAATTCACATCGTTTAAACCAGTAGCTATGAGCTATCAGGATAACCCAATAATAGCATCCCATGGATGAAAGCTATCAGGATAGCTAAATCAGTTCACCCGTGGATGAAAGCTATCAGGATAGCTAAATCAGTTCACCCGTGGATGAAAGCTATCAGGATAGCTAAATCAGTTCACCCATGGATGAAAGCTATCAGGATAGCTAAATCAGTTCACCCGTGGATGAAAGCTATCAGGATAGCTAGATCAGTTCACCCGTGGATGAAAGCTATCAGGATAGCTAAATCAGTTCACCCGTGGATGAAAGCTATCAGGATAGCTAAATCAGTTCACCCGTGGATGAAAGCTATCAGGATAGCTAAATCAGTTCACCCGTGGATGAAAGCTATCGGGATAGCTAAATAAGTTCACCCGTGAATGAAAGCTATCAGGATAGCTAAATCAGTTCACCCGTGAATGAAAGCTATCAGGATAGCTAAATCAGTTCACCCGTGGATGAAAGCTATCAGGATGGCTAAATCAGTTCACACCATGACTGAGAGTTATCAAGATCGCGAAATTATTTCACCCGGTAGCTGAGAGCTACTAAGACAGCTAAATGATACACTCCGGGGTAAAGAGTTTTCAAGATAGCTAAATCATTTTACCCGGTGGCTGAAAGCTATTAAGACAGCTAAATGATTTATTAAGTTATTAAGGTAGCTAAGTTTCATCCCGTCGATGAGAGCTATCAAGACACTGAATGATTTCATCCGCGGGTGAGAGCTATTATGATAGCCCAAAGATTTAACTATCTGGTTGGGATATATATGGATAGACCAGTCATTCCATCCTGAGGCTAAGAGCTATCAGAATAGCCCAATGATTTCACCCTGTATATGAACGTATTCAGGAAAGCTCAATGGTTTAACCTCCGGCTGGGAGCTTTAAGGATAGCCCAATCAATTCACCCTGTAAGTGAGAGCTTTCATGATAATGATTTTACTTTTGTATGAGAGCTATCAGGTTAGCCCGATTGTTTTATCCTCCGGATGCAAGATTTAGGATAACTCAATCGATTCACCATTTGGCTAAGATCTATCAGGATAATTCAATAATGTTAAGATAGCTAATGAATGTCACCCCGTTGATGAGAGTTAGCAAGATAGCTCAATGATGACACCCCATGGATGAGCTATCGGGATAATCCGATGATATCATCCCGTTGCTGAGATATATCGAGATATAATGATAGCTAAATGATGTCAACTGTGAATGAGAGCTATTAGGATGGCTAAATGATGTCACCTGCGGATGAGAGCTATTATGATAGCTAAATGGTGTCACCCCGTGGATGAAAGCTATAAAGATAGCTAAATAATGTCAAGATAGCTAAATAATGTCACCTGCGGATGAGAGCTATTATGATAACTAAATGATGTCACCCCTTCGATGAGAGCTATTAAGATAGCTAAATGATGTCACCCTGTGGATGAGAGTCATTAAGATAGCTAAATGATGTCACATGTGGATGATAGCTACTATGATAGCTAAATGATGTCAACCCGTGGATGAGAGCTATTATGATAGCTAAATGATGTCACCCCGTTGATGAGAGCCATTAAGATAACTAAATGATATCATCCCGTGGTTGTTAGCTATCAGGATAGCCCAATTATGTCATCCTATTGCGAAGGTATATGAGGAACACCCAATGATGTCAACCAATGAAAGCGTCATTCGTCTTTCAACAATGGGCTAATAGTCTATGTGGAAAAACAGGCAGTTGATCGGAAAGTATGCTGCGTGGAGTACTGGTGAGAGAAAGCTAGGACACACTTGAGTAGGTGATTTGGTCGCCGTAAATAAATCAATCAATCTTTAGAGGTTTAATCCTTCCCTTTCCAATTTACAAACAATACGCATCAGACGACTTTGAAAATAAATTATTCAATAAAGTTGAAAACGTTGTGGCAAAAGAAGAAATTGCTCATTATGCGCATTTTTCATTTGTCTCAAGGTTGTCAAAAGTCGTATGCTGCAGATGCGTCAAAATGCGACTATAACAGGGAAAGGGTTAAATCCCCTTCTGATACAAACACGTGTAGGCACATCTGAATGAAGACAATTTTGGGAATAATTGTAGCAAACGCGAATATGCAATTTCTTCTTTTCCCACGAATGTTTTCTAGTTCACCTAAGATTATTATTTCGTGATTTTGGCCTTAAGCTGTCGCTAAATGTGGGATACAATAATAGGAAGAGGTTTCCGCTATGCAGAAGTGACTGAATACATCGCTTTCAACGATATTTCAATAAATTCACAGTGTTTCATCAGTGAAGTAACGTCAGTTCATAATATAGCCCGTCAATCGGAAAAGTTACAAAGTCATAGATCCAGACAATCCTGTACGTCCGAACAGTATGATTAAAATCTACCCTGTACGTCCGAACAGTATGATTAAAATCTACCCTGTACGTCCGAACAGTATGATTAAAATCTACCCTGTACGTCCGAACAGTATGATTAAAATCTACCCTGTACGTCCGAATAGTATGATTAAAATCTACCCTGTACGTCCGAACAGTATGATTAAAATCTACCCTGTACGTCCGAACAGTATGATAAAAATCTACATGTATAACTGATACCAGCTTTTTGTGAGCTTCTATCAAATCGTGTCGATTCTCATAAATCATGGCAGGTGTACAGGCTGATCTGACCATACACTGATCAGAAATATCGATGTTTAATCATATAGCCTTATCTCGACACCGGATGTATCCTCTTCACCACGTTTTTCTACTTACATACGCATTATGACGCATATAAAGCAGACAACCCTTGAAAGCTCTGTTCAATAATTACACTTTCTTTTATAGACATTTACTGCAGTGTCCAAATATGTTTTGAAAGTCGTCTGCTGCAGATTTGATTATGTGGGAAAGGGTAACATATGTACCGCTGAGTGGTATATACCGTGACCTAGTGGTTAGCGTGGGGTTTGAGACTTGGCGCCGTGCATTTGATTCCTGCTCGCAACGAACCTGGTACCGTGCCATTGGCAAAGCGCATTTCATAATCTGGAACTGATAAGCTATCATCAATGGTTCGTGGTGAAGTATATAATCCAAATATTGTTGAAACGTATACTCAAAAACACAAAACAAATAAACGTTGATTATTTTGTATGACTGGACTTAAACGATGTAAGCGCTACACAACTGGCCCGGTTCACTGCGATTTAGTTTGACTGCAGGAATCGGTCGTGGCCGAGTGGTTTAGAGTCGGGGATTTGGGACCGGCCGTCCCGGGTTCGGTCTAAAGTCGCGTCGGTCATGGTAGAATGTTTGTTTGTATAGCACAATTTCTACCCTAGTCCCCAGACCGTCCAGAGTATCGAGAATACATTAACTGTTCCCGTGATATAACTGAAATAATGTTTTAAACGTTGTAAAGCCCCAATAAAATAAGTTTGACTGCGTGTTACGAGTTTGGGTCTAATTGACTCTCCGTAACGGGCTCGTATAAAGGTAAATTGACGTAAAGACTAACGAGGCTATGTTTCTATTATTTTGTAAAATGATAATTTGTAGCGGTTTATTTATAGGTTCTGCTGCTGCAGATTTGTTGTATGTGGGAAAGGGTTAACTCGACATTAAGCCCAGTTCGTGACAGGTCTATAAGTATTAACTTTCTCTTGACAGTGAGTGCTAGATAAGTGTGAATACAAAATGAGATGTGAATCTACAGCATGATGTTTTGAAACAGAGTTAGGGAAAAAAATAAAAAAATAATGAATAAAATATCTACTGAAACGGGTTGAAGACATTGTGCCAAAATGAGTAATTGTTTCACGGAGGAAAGTGTTAGATAAAATTGTGCTTTCTTGGTAAACATCGGAGTATACCACATAACTACTTACAACACTTAGTCTTAAACCCTTTCTCACATCCGTTGATGTCAAATTATAAGGGTTATAGTAGCGTTTGTTAAGAATGAATGACCGAGACTAAAGTCGAACTCACGGGCCCTTGATAGATAAAACCCCTGTACGGTCCAAGCATTGGTTATTAAAAAGAGACGAGAACTCAAGACTAGCATCTGAATAGTCGTATAAACTTTAATAGTTTGAAAATATAAAATATTTTCATGAGAGACAAATTGTAAATATTGTTGACGGACTTTGGCATAAGAGTACCACTTAACTCTCAAGTACATAGATATTGTTGCAATTACACTTGTCTATTGTTTCTTAAAACATTACCGGAAGATAATTGAATCATTAAATGCCCAGTATCATCATTTATACATTTGTCAGTCACGTGACATATAGGTCAGTGAACACAATTTGCCATTGAACCTATGATACGGGACTTCTATTCCGAGTTATATTTACCAGCGCATAACCAAGGTCAATGAAATAATGTACATATGAGTTTTGCATCTGCAAAGCAGAAGGCAAGCGTGAGCCTGGGTCGAAAACCTGAGTGGTAGCTATGTAGCATATGTGTAACTGCTAATATCGGAGAAAATGTAATCAAGAGCAAGAATGAAACTGCTAGTAGTGGACCCTGTAAATAAAACTTATCAATAAAGAACATTTGTTATGATATTAAATCTTTGAACAGTTTGTAAGAGGACCTCAAAAGTATCATTCCCGTGAAGTTTAGTTGATATCAGTTCAATGGTTTCGGAGGAGATTTTGTTTAAAGCTAAAAGTTCATTTTATCCCTATTTTGAGACAGCATGGCAGCTATGTTTTCAACCCAATCAATATGGCTCGAACAGATTACAAATGTATCCTGAAATCAGACAAAAAATAGAAGCTATTAAATTTTTTCATTTTGTCCCTTTTCTGATGCAGTCTGGCTGCCATGTTTTTTAACCAATCAATACAGCGTAAGCAAATCTTGTAGAGGGTCACTCAAGGAACATTTTTACTAAATAATCTTGGAATCTGACAAGCGGATTCAGAGAGGAAGAATTTTGCAGTTTAGGAGTTTGTGTTCCTTCTTGCTGCCGCAGCAACAAAAGTGTTGTTAATAATTTATATCTCTGAACATATTTGAAATTGGACAACCAAAGCAACATTCCTGTTGACATTTCCAAGTGGATTAGGATAAGATGTCATTTACATTTAAAGGTTCGATTTAGCCCTTTTCTGATGCCGCCTGGTAACTGTGTCTTTCAACCAATCAATATGACTTAAATAATTATGAAGAGGGTCACTGAGGGAATAAATAAGACAAGCACTTTCATAAGAATAGAGTTTAAAAATGTTGTCATTTTCCCTTTTCTGATGCCGCCTTGCTCATCTTTTTTTTCTACCAACTGATATGACATGACAATTATCGTAGAGAGTCTGTGAATGAACATTTCTACTAAACAACTGAAATGGAACAAGAATGTTTAATATTGGGCATTTTACTCCCTTTCTCAGATACCACACAAACAAGAGTTCTACACATATCTTTGAACATGATTAAGAGAAGGAACGCCAAAAGAAAAAAAAAATCTTGGGTTTTTTCCCAGTGGATAAGGATGTGATGTTATTTGAAGCTAAACGTTAGATTTTCCCACTTTCAACCAATCAATAAGACTTTAACATAAAGAGGGTCACTGAAAGAAAAGTTAATTATCTTGAAATCAGACAAGCACTTCCAGAGACCTCGAAGAGTAACTAATAGGAGTTTACGTATCTTGTGTTTATTGGAGAATTTTAGTATTACAAAGACGGTGCTTTTGTAGTGATTTATTTTTATCAAGTCCACACGGGGGCCACACTACGGTGAATAGTTCGAATCTCCTCCATTTAAGCGCATAACAGTTTGAAAAGCCTGTTAAACAAGAGAAGATGCATAAGGCACGCGATACTGTTCAGCGATAGTCCGAAAACGAAAGAAGAAGTTAATCACATCGGTAGCCTTGTGAAAATGTTTTAATAAAAGTAATTCATGCAATGATTTAAACGGATTATAAGGTAAGTGTAAACACCAGTCCTTATACAAATGAAATATATTTTTGATGATTGTGCTCTCGAATCTTTCTCTGTTATATATAACTGATGTTCTGGGAAAGGGGGTGGGGTGTGTGTATGTGTGTGTGTGTATGGGGGGGGGGGGTGTTTCTGTACAATATTACGATGTTATGGTTTGATTGTGCATTTAATTCTGATTCCGTTGAAATGTGATATCGGGGTTCGTTTTCCATCGTTGAATAAAGACCACTTACATTTTTTCAACATTATATTTTTTGATAAAAAACAGCCGTAGAAATTTGACCAGTGTTAAATTATGATCAGTCATAGGGTCATTTTTAGTGGTAAGTAAAATTAAAGATTTAACTCAGAGACAAAGTGTCCGTGCAAACCAGAATAGTCCATAGAATATGAGCGACAAACTCTGTTATATAAAATGAAATTGGTAGAAACAAATTTGTGTTCTTTTTGTAATTCAAACGAAGAAACTCTTATACATCTTTTCTATGAATGCGAAAAGGTTTATCCTTTACTTCGATTAATTTGAAATGAAATTAGGGAACTAGATCCAACTATTCAAATGACATACCTTTAGGATTCCGTAAAAACGATTTTAAACTGGATATTTTATTTTTAGAATAAAACCTTATATATATTCCTGTAAATCAAAATTAATTATTCCTTCAATATATGGTCTTAGAAACCGATTAAGTCTACATGGAATATTTACAATTCAACAAAATCAGTCGAATCGGACAAAGAAAGCTGGACAATTGTAAGATATATGTTACAAAACCACTCTTAAATTCTGAGAGGTATGTATGTATATGCATTTGTATATGTGTGTGTATATATACATTTGTATATGTGTATAACTGTGTATGTATATGCACGTATGTACGTGTGTGTATTTATATGTGTATATATGCATAACACAGAGAGAAAATAACATTTTTTGTTTGTTTAATTATTTTCTATTTTGTGTTTGTTTGTCGCTTTTTGGACCTCCTTTACCCCTGATATTTAATTTTAATTTATTAACACCTGTGAAAATAAAAAGCCTCTATTACAATACACACATCTTTAGTGTCGGATACTTTAAACCAGAAGACACCTGATTTACTAACCAATTTCTAAACAATTCACATTTACTAACACATTTCTATATACTTCTTATAACATATTCATTGTAAGGTATGAGGGAGGATGGCCACGCCCTACCTATACCAATGTAATGCACGTTGCAAATAAAGTAATATTATGAAGAAAAAAAAAAAGAAAAAAAAAAGGTGTCCGTTGAAAGAAAACCACGGAAAGAGCCGGTGACGTCTGCATGCTTTAAACAATACATTGGCAATGTCAATCCCGGGCTCGAACATAAAACTTCATTTGTAGGTTACCAATACCTAAGGATACAATTTTGATATTTACGGACTTTGTTGTAGCTAGGCCTATGAATCATTTAAGACCAACAGCGAAGTCTATAGTCGTCATAATTATGGTTGGTTAGGTGGTTAGAGGTTTAGACTTGGTCTTTTGAACACTCGATAGGTAACATTTCTCTTAGTATCTAGATGGTAATTTATCTGAAGTTTCATTGATACCAAATCTCCGTCATGGTTTATGGCGAATTAGAAACGAGTCATTAAAACCTTGTTAGTACTCTAGAGACCTCGTTTTTAACATCATGTTAGTTCATAAGAACACTTAACAAATTCTCGGACAGGTAAATAATTGGGTTGCAATTAGTCAAAAACAAGGTCGCTAGTTAAAAATCTAGACACACCTTGTGAACATTCCAGGACCATCATAATATTTGCTTCAATCGAATCTCAGTCACGTTTGAACTGGGTCACTTAGGGTCCAAAACGGTGTCATTAGAACAAATTTAGGCGAAAACATTGTGAATACTCTAGATATTCTTTTTGTATACAATATTAATGAAAGTTCATCAGACTATTCTTCTACACCATATATAGGTCCAGTGAGAACCTGGGTAATGATGGGTCAACACCATGTTACTATTTCAAATATAAGCTCTTTGTGAACACTCTAGTTGTAACAGTTTTTAACCATTTTCTAGAACATTCGTCACCACCAACCCTTTGTCAAGTGAATCCGTCCTTGGAAAAAGGAACAGGTTGGCATTTTTGAACAGTGTAGGTTCAGATCAACATGTACATCTGCTATGCCTGATCAGAATATACACAAAATAGAACAAGCTTCTGAAAGTAAAATTTGAACAGTGAATATCTTGATCAGACTGTGCACAGACTGATCTGAAACTACACTATTATCAAAATCAACTTGCACATTTGCCCCTTAACGGGCTCATATAATGCTTATATTTCGGATAAAATCACAGAATGAGCAATCTACACGGTATGTGTTTGTATTAAGATTTCGTTATTAACTTCCATTTCAGGGAGAAGTAGCAAATTACGGATCCGTACAACATAATCATGGCTTCTGGACCCCAATCTCTTAACAAAGGATCTGACGACATATACAACCAAGGTTGTGACGTTTGTAAGTCGAATGGTAAAACATCGGAAGCCATATCCTACTGTAACATATGCTGTGAGCACCTCTGCCAGTCATGTGATATGGCGCACAGAGGGTCTAAGGCGACGAGAGACCATACAATTCTGATAGGGAGTAACATACCATCAGTATCTACGAGGAAACAGCCAACGCTACCATTTTTGTTCTGTGATACACACAGAGCATCGGTACTCGATACCTACTGCTCCACTCACAATGAGGTCATCTGTCCTGCCTGTAAAATTATGAACCATGCAAAATGTAATACAGGCGATGTCAGCAGGCACAGTACTAAAATTGATGTTGAAAAGGAGCTTCAGAAAGTCGCTAATCATCTGAGAGACTTGTCAAATAAATATAATGGCCAAACAAAGAACAGACACACTGATAAATCAACCGTGATGTCTCAGATACAGAATTGCCTCAGCGAAGTGCAACAATTTCGCAAGGATATTAATGACAAGCTGGATAAGCTTGAAAAGAAAATGTCTTCTGAAATCCGACAAATTGAAGAAACGATGAAAAAGGAGATCGATGGTCACGTGACGTTAGCGCATGACATTTTACACCAAATCGAGGATCTAAACAAATCTTTGTCGGAATGTGAGAAAACGCGGGAAGATGATGTAATATTTGTCGCGTCTAAGAAAGCGTCTACACGTGCAAGTGAATATGATCTTTATTTTGGTAAAATCCAGAAAGAAATTTACCCAATAGACATTCGTTTTCAACGCAACGGCGTCACATCTCATATGATATTCCAGCACCTACAATCACTGGGCACTGTTGCTAAATACCGACCAATTCATTCCGTTCCAAAACAGATATCCATATTGAACATGTCTGTAAAGGAGAAACAGGCAATTCATATGACGTCAAATGCGATAAGGGGATGTGCATTCATGTCTGACGGGCATCTTGTACTCGCATGTGTTGAAGATGGTCTAAAATTGTTTGACGAGAACTTCCTTTTAAAAACCAAGTTATCCGTTTATTCAGGAGACGTGGCTATTATCAATGATACTGACGTCATAGTTAAACAAGGTAACCGCAGAAACCTCAAGCGGGTAAGAATATTACCGAAGATGGAGGTGAAGAAAACATTGAAGATGAATAGATACTGTTACGGTGTAGATGTTTATGGTGAAGAGATCTACGTTGCCTGTAATGATGCTCCCGGTAATGGTGAGGTTCGTGTACTCAACATGGACGGTCAATTACAGAGAAGGTTGGGAGTGGTTAACGGTAAATATATATTTACAAGGCCGAAACGTGTAAGGGTCAATATGGACGGGACTAAGATATTTGTCGTTGATGAGGACACTGTAACATGTCTGACCAATCAAGGTGACGTGATATACCGGTACTCTGACAGATATTTAAAGTCACCAGCCGGAATGTATGTGGATGGAGAAGATAACCTGTTAGTGTGTGGATTAAATTCCAGCAATGTACATATGATCAGACATGACGGTAGAAAAGAGAAGATTTTGTTGTCAGAGGAGGACGGCATTCACTTGCCAATGTGTATATCGTTCAGACCCAGTGACGGTTGCCTAGTGGTGGGTTTAGATAACAACGCTAAAACTGATCAAAAAGTGATCATTTTCAGTACTAGATAAGCTGACGAGTGTCCCGGATAGCCATTTCATAATGTCTTATAACATGTCGATGACTTCTAAGAAAAGTCGTTTCCTGTATTAAGTACACCGCTTAAAAAAGAAATAACAAGGAAGTTTTTTCTACAATTGAAATATTAACGGAAAAGTAGAAAATGACCGTAACTCTTTTCCAAAATTGTTGACAATTCCTATTGGCTTGTGTTACATTAGCCTAGATGATAGCAGGCCCCGTAATGATGTGTAAAACGTATATTTGAATCAGTCATTATCTTAGCCGCGTTACACGAAAGTGGACATTACCGACGTTTTGAAAACTAGTGTTAGTTAACCCTTTCCCTCATACGACAATCCTGCAGCAAACGACTTTGCACATATTTTGTCAGAAAATAGAAAATCTCAATAATTAAATGGATAACCTGTGACTAAAAGTTGAAAACATTGTGGCAAAAGGAAAAAATGCTCGTTTTGAGCAATTTCTTCTTGTTTCACTATGTTTTCAAAAAGCCGTCGCCTTGAAACAGGGCGAGTACTTCGCCGTCAGCGCGGTTTCTACTGGCCATACTTACAAATTATAATTTACATTTCCTCATGCTGCAGAGGCGTCAGATTGCGTCTGTATGAGCGAAAAGGTTAAGATCTAACTTTGTATACTTTTTGTTTTTGTATTATCGGCATCTTCTGTTCACTTATTCAAAATGGCATGGGAAATTTTATTCATGGTATCTTTTCCGCGGCTTCCGTTCTTCAGACGTGCCTATGAAGTTCTCTGTACACTAAATAGCGGATAGGGAAGATCCTGATCTGACTGTGTATAGGTTTAGGCTGATCTGGATCTTCACTTATCACAAAGTCTATTTCTTTTTACAATCTAAAAAATATCCCGTAATACTATTTGTATTATCTGTGAAGTGTCACAAACTATATATGTGAATCGATAAGAATCGAGGTAAATCTGCACCCAAATTCTGAAAATTACATCTAATTCTTTCTAAATGCAGTTACTTTAAATAATTTCTATTTAACAATATCCACGTGTACAGGCAATTATCCAGGTAATATTGTAAACTAAGCTTTGTGTATCAAATTCTGTCAATCTTACTGAAATTACTTAAAATTTATATTTTACTTAAGATTTACTAACCATTATTTTATAAAAAAAAAATTATATATATTTTTTTTATATATTTTTTTATTTTAATAAGTATAATTAGTTGTTTAACATGTTGTAGATAAGTGCCCCTTCAGCCAAAATTGGGTTGTGTTGCACATGGTGAGAGTGCAGAACAGTGAAGATTTGGGGTGAGCCTTTGTGTCACTGTAGTCTTATCACACATCACGTTCCCTGTTTGCGTACATTTAGACAAACCCTTAGTGTCACCAGACATCACGACCTTATCTATTTGGGTACATTTAGACAAACCAGTAGTCTCATCAGACACCACCGCCTTCTCTGTTTATGTACATTTAGACAAGCCCGTAGTCTCATCACACACCACGGCCTTTTTTGAGTGCGTACATTTAGAAAAACCCGAAGTCTCATCATACACCACGGCATTCTCTGTGTGCTTACATTTAGACAAACCCATAGTATCACCACATACCACGGCATTCTCTGTGTGCTTACATTTAGACAAACCCGTAGTCTCATCACACACCACGGCATTCTCTGTGTGCTTACATTTAGACAAACCCGTAGTCTCACCACACTCCCCGGCATTCTCTGTGTGCGTATATTTAGGCAAACGTGTAGTCTCATCACACACCACGGCCTTCTCTGTGTGCGTACATTTAGACAAACACGTAGTCTCATCATACACCTCGTCATTCTCTGCGTGCTTACATTTAGACAAACCCGTAGTCTCATCACGCACCACGGCCTTCTCTGTGTGCGTACATTTAGACAAACCCGTAGTCTCATCAGACACCACAGCATTCTCTGTTTGTGTACATTTTGGCCAACCCGTAGTCGCATCACACATCTCACCAATATATGTGTGCGAACATTATCAAACCCGTAGTCTCATCACACACGTCGACCTTCTCTGTTTGCGTACAGTTAAGCAAACCCGTAGTATCATCACACACCACGGCATTATATGTGTGCGTATATTTAGACAAACCCGTAGTCTCACCACACACCACGCCCTTCTGTGTTTGCGTACATTTAGACAAACCCGTAGTCTCATCACACACCGCGCCCTTCTTTGTTTGCGTACATTTAGACAAACCCGTAGTCTCAGCCTTCTCTGTTTGCGTACATTTAGGCAAACCTGTTGTCTATCATACACTAAGGCCTTCTATGTCTGCGTACATTTAAACAAACCACGGATTTAATTCCGAAAAAAAGCTAAAATGTAACTCCACCTGTCATTTCTATGAAAACGTTATGCAAAACCCTGATCAGAATCAAGTCTATCGACAATTGAAGTAGCTTTGGGTATGGAATACAACACTGAATAAGCTGCAGGAATGTTCTGAATCTACACGGGTCGGACATTTCTGAAGGCTTTATATACTGTGTCGAGGACCTCATTAGTTTATGTATCAAGACATAAACCATACGGGAATAGTACCGTCATCATATGCTGTTAAGAAGGTGTGTCAGGAAGGACATACACTCGATTGTATACGACCATGTTGAACAGTCAGGCAATAACGGGCTCGTCCGCGCCCACATTGTTGGTTTTAAAGACAATACATGTATGTTAATTCATTTTAAAGAAATTAAACCCATACCAATCCTAAATACAAACAAACAAGTATGACTTTAACAAGTATACACGTATGTATACGATCATCTTAGCCCTCATGGTAGGTTTTAAAGACAGTACATGTTTGTTAGTTCATTTTAAGAAATCAAACACATACCAAACATGAATACAATACCAACAATTAGGACTTAAACAAGTCCACAATGAGTATTAACTGGATCGTCTGAGCCCTCATTGTAGGCTTTAAAGACAAGACGAGTTCATTTAAAGAAATTAAACCAATACAACAGATACATACAGTATTGACAATTATTACAAGTATCCAAATATTAACAGACTTCAAACTCACTTTTCGCCTTAAAGCTAAGACTTTGTTTATTAGTTCATTTTAAAGATATTAACTCCATATCACACATAAACACAGTAAGAATAATTAGGACTTAATCAAGTCTACAAATTTGTATAGGCTCGTCTGAGGCCTCACTGTTCATGTTTAAGCCGGGATATGTATCCCTGTCCATTGTACAATAACTAATGTCACAATTCATATGTATATATACAGTACGGACAATTAAAACTTTAACAAGTGGACACCTTTTAACAATAACAGGCTCGTCTGAGTCTTCACTGTTTACTTTAAAGCCCAGGAGTTTTTGTTTTTCCATTATACAGAAAATAATACCATAAGACATGCACGTATACATGCAGTATGAACCATTTAAACTTTGGCTTGTTTGAGTCCTCCCTGTTCACTATTTAAGAATGTAGGTGTTTGTTTGTTTATAATACAGAAACTAACACTGTTAAACCCATATATAAAGTATAGATGTCTTATTGTCAGTTATGTGTATTATCCTTTACATATTTTATATTATATTTTGTATTATTTGTTGTGTTATATATGAAACATGTGCAACTAATTAATGATTAATAAATACTGAGTGCTTACAATTTTTATATAATTGCTTTATATAATATACTCCCTGGATTTATGGAGAACTAGGCAGAAGACCACTCATTTGTAACAGATATTACATTATTATCAAGTTTTGGTTCAAAATGTTATATTGTACTGAACATAAATATGTAAACAAGGTCTAAAAACTTAAATTAAGTGATATTGAAAATAATAATAATGTTGTTAATTAGGTTTCTCCATTACGTTATATTCTTTGCAAACTTGATTTTAATCATGTGTGTTTAACACAAGGTTTTGAAAATGTAAAACGTTCTTATCGTTAGTAAAACAAAGACTTAATGATAAGTTTTTGCAAGACTGGAATGGCAGACTTTCTAATTCCTTTAGTGCATTGTTTTAGAGAAATATCTAGTTCTTTTAATTTTAAACTTTTTTAAAACATTGTACTTCTGACAAAATCTCATAGACTAGAGATAGAAGCAGGTAGATGGAAAAAAACCTTTAATGACATCATTTACAAATCATGTTCCTTGCCAGTGGACGAATATTACGTTGTTTTAGAATGGGATTTGTATGTTCATATAAGAAAGCAATATTAAAAAATATATTTGGGATATACCAAATATGCAAGACACTTGTGACATTATTCAATTTCCCAAGTAAAACTGTAATTATAAATCTATGCATTTTTATATATAAAGCATTTACATTACGCAATGAACGTGTTTATCAAAATACCAATTAATATATGTTTTTCAAAAACCTTTCGATATCAAATAAAAAATGTCTATTGTGACTATTGAAGTTAGTGTCAAACATATTGAAACGTATATAAATGAATCTGAGTTAATGTAGGGACATTGCGAAAAGAGCAGAACTGGTACAAATAGGCGGTTTCTGTCCTTTCCACATTGTTCTTGTAACTGTCTATTTGTTCATATTTCAAATATTTCCAAGCGAAGATTTTGACGGCGGTTAAAGGCAAACTCATGAAAACGTTAATTATATTTCGCCGCCAAAAACTTTGGAAATGTGTATGTATTTTTATGTTCTCTGTTGTGTTACTGTCAGTCGGCAGTGTACATGTATATAATATATATTCTCATGGGCTGGAAGCCTAAATAAATTTGAATAAATACATTTATCTAAACTTATATATGACCTTTATCGGGTTCAATTTGCAACACAATTCCCGTAAAAGCCTGTCGTCATATACTTTAAATAAGGAGTAGTCGATTACAACAACTGTGTGTCCATACTCCTTATTAAGGCAATGTATCAATCCTAGTGTTGGAAATGGACAACTCGTTATCCGAGTTATAACCGCTTACAGAAACCCACGGCTGACATTACTCGCATTACTCGCATCAGGAACGGTATTGAATAAGGGACTAGGTTTATTCACTCTGTTTAGTAATCGCGCGCTATAACCACTACCCCACCGATATAGTACTTATTTCACAAAATAATTCGAATCAGGAACCATTTGAACAAAATGTCCGAATTCTACACTACACATTATTTATGTTTTTATCATCGTTCCCGAGACGGGCACTCGAATCACGTAATTTAAGTCGTTGTCATCTCTCTGGAGGCGGGCACTCTAACGTCTACCCCAACGTTCTTATTTCACAAACTGATTCAAACCAGAAACCATTTGATTAAGAGGTCCGAACTTTATCCTTCACATACGTTATGTCTTTGACATCATTCTCGAGCCGATGACTCTAACCGCTACCAATTCGAGATAGTACTTATTTCAGAAACTAACTCGAACCAGGAAACATTTGATCAAGAGGTCTGTAGTCACATACTTACCGTAGACAACTGTTCAGTTACAAGAATCACAAGTGATTTACATTCGATTTTATTCAAGGCCAGTATCATTGAAGCCATACGCAAACAGTTCGTTTACAGAAATAAACTATTCGTGAATATGATAAAAGGTTAAATACCAAAGACAGATGAGGTTAAATACCCAAGACAGATGAGGTTAAATACCAAAGACAGATGAGGTTAAATACCCAAGACATATGAAGTTAAATACCTAAGACAGATGAGGTTATATACCAAAGACAGGTGAGGCTAAATACCCAAAACAGACGAGGTTAAATACCCAATACAGACGAACCCGAGACATATGAGGTTAAGATGAATGGATTGTAGACTGGAATGATCTGTTGGCGCGGTTTAGTTTTGTTTAAACTTATTTTAGTTTAGATTGATTGCGAAGCAAGCTTTCAGCTTAAATTTATCACGGAGACTTAACAAGTACTCGCGCCGTTTGTGTGGACAATTCCATAAGGTAGAACCTGCTAATCACGGGATTCGAACCCGGAACGTCTGGTACGAGAGGCCGACGCTCTGCCTCTGCGCAGTTTAGACGTCCAAAGTGTCCTTTTGTTGTGATAAATGATCACACATGCGAATATTTTATAAGTTATTTATAGTGAATAGTTGATCAAAGTTGCATTGATGTCTACTTGGCTGATTGGTTATAAACTTGGCTACATTCTTGAATAGACATTTAGGCCAGTTGGTGAAAAAGATGACACTATCCATAATGACATTTGGAAATCATCGGAATGAATTTTGGCCGATCCAGTATTTGGAAGCACCACCTCTGATTCATAATACATATAGCATGTTCCATGTTTCGGTGGACCGCATCGTTGGTATAGTGCTAGAGTGTCCACCTCGGTGCGGATGGTCGCGGATTCGATCCCAGACAGGGTCAAACCCTCCTTGGCACTCAGAATTGCGGTGTTAGCATTACGACTGATTCACTGGTATCGGGATAAATGGACAAGAAGTACTGGTTACCTTAATTAGTTACCCAGGAACCGCGAACATGGCGAACATGGCGAACACTTTAATGTATGAGTGCCGCAGTATAATCCAGAGCGATATGATAGTTTTAAGTCTCATTTGTTAAGATGTCTTAACCCTTTGCTGCATACAATCAATCTGCAGCAGACGACCTTAAATACATCTACGCCACACTTTTGAAATGTTCAGCCAATTGAAGTTGTATTATTGAATAAAAGTGAAAAAACATTGTAGCAAAAGGAGAAATTGTTGGCAGTTCCTCTTTTTTCTCACCAACGTTTCAAAAGTCATCTGTTACAGGTTCGTCATCATGCGTCTACAAGTAGGAACAGGTTGAATTGACTGGAAGACAATTTATATAGGGCGTTTGCAAATTGTCAGACACTCTATTCTTGATCGCATAATGAACAATAAGAAAGATAACAATGTACGTTTAGTTTATGCAAAGCGATACAATATTATCTCCCTTTAAGTGTTTTACAGCTAGATCGTCTTGCGGATGCGTAGATAAGCAACTCTAGATCTTCGTATATTCCGAAAGTTGGTTTTCGTGTCGCTTGACTTTCTGTTCGTTACCGTGCCTAATAAACGGTTCTTTTCACTTAACCCTTTTCCCACGTACAGACGCTTTCATACTGAACACTTAACCATTTGCTATATTGTTTTTAACTCTATAAAGTAGTTTCACTCATTTAGATTTTTAACATATATTTGATGAAATGTTTTCAAAGTCGTCTGCTGCAGTTTTTGTGTATGCGAGAAGGGGTTAACCAAATTATCAGAATTTCCTGGAGAGTTTAGCTATAGAGGTTTCCGTCACAGTAAGTATGGAAGCGCTGGGAACCACGTGGTTTAACCCCGGTCATGTTTTACGGTTCAAACTATCTGATGAAAGTTTGAGACTCGACTGTACCCTGCGCAGTCTTTTTATTATTCCTTCATATGTCATACCTGAAATACTTTATACATGGGAGTAATGGCTTTTTCCTCCTAATCGCTATGGATTGTGATATAAGCAGTATGACCGACTGTCTGGTGTCAGGAGAAATGGACCAGTACTACTGTGTCTTCCGGTAGCGTATACAATACTAACGAGAAACTTGAAAGCCGGATAACATTGGCTACCCACAGTTTAGTCTTGATACGTAGAGCCAACTACAGGAAACATATAAAGCAATACCACCCTAAGGGTTTTTTGAGATTGGTTACATTGAAAATGTATGTTAAAACTCATTTCACCTTTGACTACGTGTTAGTAGTTTGTCAGTGCGAGAAATACTTCAGTCCAACGAGCGATTGAAATTGAAAAGAGTGGTTCTCTGCTAAAAACCAACCTTATTACACATGCTTAAAGAAACTACCATGCCTGAGCATCAATTCTAATGAATCTAAATGGATGCTACTTTTCAGAAGATTATAAAAACATTCTATAACTGATAAGTGAACAGTTCAGAGACAGATCAGATTTTGCGGATGCGCTGTCTGATCTGGCTCTTCATTGGTAGTACATGCCTTACCTTTGGTTTTCGCAGAGCTTCTCTCAAATACTCATTAAATGAGTTTTCCGTCTGAACAAGATCTACATTGATTACATATTGCTTTTAGCATTGTTCAGATGGTTGTTTTTGGGAGATAGTTGTATAGCATACGTGTAGCTAAGTCCTACCTTTTTCAGTCAATTTGGTGTGAAGACATATATTAATTGCGTTCAATGAAGCATCTTCACGTACGTGATTGTACCCCAAGGTTTGGTACGCTTCGCACAGGAGGTGCAATAGCTGTTAATTAATGAGCGAATTGGTTTACAATAGTTTACGTACACTTTCATTGAACGCTCTGCAGGTCGTGTGTCTAACTACAGTGCAAGAGGGCTCTCAGTATTTGTATTCACGTTTAATGATGAAGTTAAGTAACACTATTTGAAAACCAGGCCCGGCATAGTTATGTGCGTAAAGTGTACATTTAAGCCAGTCAGCTTTGTAAACCGAAGCACCCTGCTCGGAATATAATGTGTTCATTAGAATCATATTGACAATTATTATTTACGTCTCGAAATGTGTACGTTTCATTACAGAGGTAAAATACATTTATTGTTTTATTTCATTTTTTTTACAAATATATTCAGCTATAAATGATGCGCCTACAACAGGAAACGTATTAAAAAAAGCCTGTGTTGGCTTTTCCCACCTGGCACGTGTCAGGTTGCCGGCGAACGTGACGGGTGTAAAGGTGGGCCCAACTTCCTCTATGTTTTTTCAACGTCTTGCCGGAGCACAGCGGAAGAGCAACTAGTGAAACCTTAGGCCAATGTTGGTTGCTTCCATCTGTAACTCGAACAGAATGGGTGAAAGTACTGGCCCTACTCCGGCAGAACGGCAATTACTGTAGTGCAACTCAAAGCAAGGATTGGACGCTTCTACCTGGCACATGCCAAGTTACCGGCAACAGTATGTAGCTCGAACCGGAAAGGTACAAGGACGGTCAGAACTCCAGATAGTGATTGCAGCCGACTTGCCGAAACTCAACAGAACGGCTACTAATATGAAAGTCGATTTATTTTTAATAAATATAATTTTATTTATAGAAATGTACTACATTTGTCAACATGTGTTTTCAAAGTCGTCTACTGCAGATATGTTGTATGTTGTAAAGTTTAAACAAGAGCAGATACAGTCCTTGCACGCAACCATTTACATAATCATTTTCAGGGCAAGTTATATGCGAGTAAAGTCGATACTGGTTTCGGCAAGAGCCATGGCTGAAAGAAGTTTAAAATTGTAAATAACATATCATAATATCATACAAATGTAATAATATGAAACTATTGAAGTTTATGCTGAGTTTGGGCATATGATGCCATCCTTTTCTGTTCTTAAAACAATAATCTTTTTTTTTTCTTTGCTAATACTACCTTAAATTGGAAGCTCCTATAACAAGCCAAATGTGAACTCACAAAAAAAATGTCACATTGCAACCGTTTTGTTTGTTTAAAAGAGTTCAACCGGAAACCTGACATGTGTCAGGTGGAAGCCCCAATCCTAGCGTCGAGTTGACCTAGGTGATGTTCAGCAGAGATATTAGTCCAATGGAAGTTACGATTTTGGGCAAGTCGAAAGCACAACTGCGGCTGTTCTATGCAAATATGACCTCATTAGCAATAGTGCCTGAAAACGTGCTTTTGGACCCCTGGCCTAACAATATTGCCTTTTAAACAGATTTTCTGGGGCTTAAAGTAGCTTTTCGGGAAATTTGTCCTTAAAGCGTCGCTTGCCGATTCTTGCCGAACCTTGGCATTGAATCAGCTCTTCAGGACATTTGTCTTAAACACACCAATTTGTGGACCATTTACATAAAACAGTTTGACATGACCTTTGTCCTGAAAACTATGCTTTTTGACTCTTGACCTTTAAACAGCTCTTCAGGACACTTGTCTTAAAACATCGCATTAGGATCCCTGGACATAAATTGGCTCTTTAGAATCTTTGTTTTAAAAACATGCCGAACCCTAGTTTTAAAGCAGCTGTCCAAGATACTTGTCTAAGAAACATGCCGAACCCTATTCTTGAACCAGCTCTCCAAGACACTTATCTTAAAAACATGCCGAACCCTAGTCTTAAAACAGCTCTCCAAGACACTTGTCATAAAAACATGCCGAACCCTAGTTTTAAAGCAGCTCTAAGACACTTGTCTAAGAAACATGCCGAACCCTATTCTTGAACCAGCTCTTCAAGACACTTTTCTTAAAAACATGCCGAACCCTAGTCTTAAGACATCTCTAAGACACTTGTCTTAAAAACATGACAAACCCTAGTCTTAAAACAGCTCTCCAAGACACTTGTCTTAAAAACATGACGAACCCTAGTCTTAAAACAGCTCTTCAGGACATTTGTCTCAAAAACATGCCGAACCCTAGTATTGTGGACAATTTAATCGTTTGCGAACCATGGGACTTTGAATAACTTTCCGAAACACTTGTCTTTAAAACATCGCTTGCTGAACCCTGACATTAAAACAGCTCTTCGAGAGCCCTCTCTTTCGACAACCTTATTTTAAAACATCGCGTATGGACCCCTATTTTCTATTTCTTTTTATAATAGAATTGATGAGCTCTTCTTGAAATATCGTACCTTTCCATTGTTCAATACCATCGGGACTGTGATTTATGTAAATAGGTAATTACGAAGTGTTTTTTGGCATGATGATTAGTTCAGCCAACGTACATGCAGAATTCATCCGTCTATATGTAAATTTGCATTTCAGTCATTGGAGCGACATTGTCATATATCTATGATCATTTTGCGCGCGCACATTAAATATAACAAACACTTAAATTAATGCATTCCGGCACCATAGTTAAAGGAAATAACACAATTGTAACTCTTTCTCCAAATACGACATATCTGCAGCCAAATATATATTGACAAAATGTGGAAACTCTCTATAAATGAAAGTGCATAAATAGTTACTACAAAGATTTGAAACATTGTGACAGTTTGCCACACTGTTTTCTTCTGCTGCATGTTTTAACATGGGACTATATAGTGACCAGGGCTTGAAGTCGAGTAATTGATAGAAATCGTCAAAGAAAGATAATAGGTATCCATTAAGTTCTATTAGTTTATGAAAGACAGCATATATATATCATATGCGCTTCGGAAGACGCGTCCTCTTTCACTCGATAATTCAATAATTTCGTACTTTGTTCAACCCTTCATGGAAACTTCGGAGTCTGGAGTTTGGCTTTGTGTTATCATTTCCCTCATGCAACAGACTAAGTACGTTGAAAGACACCCGGCCGGGTAGCTCAATTGGTAGCGTATCTGACTCGTGATCTGGAGGTCACAGGTTCGATACCCGGTTGCGGCGACATTCTTTCGGGCGATGTTTTCCATTGCCTCTCACCTCTGATCTATGTGAGAAAGTAGTCAGTGGCTTCGAAAGAATGTTATGTAAGTACTGGTGTGGGACAGCCAGGAAAACATGGGTAGGTGCACTGACCGCCGTGATATGACCAAAGCTGTTGAAAGCGGCGTTAAACTCCAAACAAACAAACAAACAAACGTTGAAAGACGAATCTTTGCAAACAGGAGGAAAATATAATTAAAAGAAAAAGGAAAAAATTGCTCATTGTGTTTAATATCTCCTTGGGTGAAATTGTTTTTTAAAAGATATTGTATCACTGCTTTTAAATCAGCTATGAAAGTGAATAGCACAAATTAAAGTGGATGTGTCAATGCACTATGAAAGAAGACAGCACATATTACATACAGAAGGTGTGTTAATGAAGGCTTACTATAATTACAACGTTCCGCCAATCTCGATACTATTCTTAACCTTTAATTCTATAGAATTATAAAGATGTTGGACATTGTTTTTAAGATCTAAGCTTTAATAGTATATTAACGGGAAAATAGAAGTGTTCAATTATAATTCAATATTTTACAATAAATGGAACATCTGTATATATTTATCTTTGCCTTAACTGTTTGTACCCAAGAGTTATATATTCATTATATGGTAGTAAGACAGTGAATAATGTAACCCAGTTATCGAACTGTGGAATGACATTTCTTATTTATCCAGAGCCTGTTTGTATCACAAAAGCAGTACTTTGCATTTATTAATTTTTTTGTCATGCCACACGAAGATAAGCGAGGCGAGAAAAGAGTCGCCTACGTAATACATATTGATTTAAAACCGGCCCGCATGCGATACCTTTCAGCGATAACCCTTTAATGAAAGAGGACATTTAACAGTGTTTATTTTTTTATATATGAATTCACGTTAAACCTTGATGTTTTGAATGCTTTATAAGGTAAGCGATAAAAACCAGTCACTAAAAAATGAAATATATTTTTGATAAGTGTTGTCTCTAATCGTATAATGTTAATGACTTAAAGATGTGTCATTTGCCGCAATGTAGTTTAAGTGGGTGGGGTATTCTGACTTCTGAATTTCATGAGAGTTCAAATTTATTTCTGGCTCAAAAACCTTTGTGTACCTTAATAAATGACATGAACTTAAAAATATCATTTAAAAATGGAAAGAAAATGGAAATATATTCTAATTTCTCACCTTAATTATTAAAAGCCTTTGTTTTGGGAGTGCAAATTTCTTAATCTTATAATTTATATTTCCACTGGTGTCTGTAATTACTGCCACCGCAAGACTTTCTGTAACAAGGTTAACAATGTCTTAGAACGAGATTCATGAAAGAACAGTACAAATATACCAAATAACCATTTTCAGATTGACTGTAAACTAAATATTTGACGTCCATGTTTGTTTACAAACTTCGTAAATTAGTATCAAAATGCCCAGTGCTTTAGTTTATAGTCAATATGAAAATGGTGATTTAGACAGGAAATTAGGCCCTATTTCAAATGTCATGGCCATCAGTCATTTAAAAGAACTTCGTCAAGTTTGTTGACGAATTGACGAAACAAATATTTAAAAAAATGTTTTTTCTCTCTATTAGATACTGTCTCTGGACGCATTGAATGAAAGTTAGGCCTGAATTGGTTATCTTGTATATTGTATTTTGTATCGGTATATGCCTCCTTTCTTAGGAGCACTCCATAAGGATACATAACAACATTTTTAAATACGCCTGAACATCGCCATTTTCCATTAATTCCCTCACTGCTTCATGGTTTTATTATATATTACTTAACTATAAAATACAATTCAATTATCCTTGCAAGCTCAATATCTCAGCTCTTTTTATATGCAGGAAATAACATAGTGTTCTCGTTATTTGTTCTATATGATTAAAACTAACGTCTGTGAAGAATCTAGTAGAAACCGGAGAAGCAATCCCTTGTTTATTATATTTTAATACTCCTTTCTTTATATTGTTAGTACAATGTAAATAGCACCAGTTATCAGAAGAGCTATATAACTCAACGAGCTTAAGCCTTGCCGCAACCTCCCTCTGTATCTTTGCTTGCTGATTGTATGGCAACCAAATTTAATCTTAAGTATTGATAACAAGTTGAGATTTATATTTGTTCAAATTGAGGTGTCCTCTTTGTACATCTTGGTATCAAAGATTAAAATTTACTAAATGTGATGCTTAGAGTTTTTAACACGTTTCGTCTTTTTGTGTTCAGACCATAACGCCTACATCTATTTTAACTTGGACTTGGAACAATCCATGCGTCTTTATATCTTCATGGAATCAGGTAAGCGATCCAGACCCATACTATACAAAACAGGATCGTGTTTTATTAAAAGCAATGTAGCGTATCCTGGTATAATTGATGATTATACATTGTGCAAATATTAAGTTAAATTTAAACGAGCTTACAACACATATATATGTATGACCTTGGGAAAGATGTTCTTTGAAATGACAATTCATTACTAATTTAAAGCACAGTAATACTTATTAAACAGACTTGAATCAACCTACGTTTTAACTGATGGCACAACAACTTGTGGTAATCCGACACTAGCAGACGATCTTGTATTTCTTTGTCCAAACTTGACAAGCCTGGAGCATCTATTAACTATTGCAAATGATTATGCAGATGACTGGGGATATAGTTTCAATACAGACACGTGTAAATTAATCTTATTTGGTAAATACCGTAGTAATATTACGTTGGTTATATTCGGAAACTCTACCATAGATATCTGCAAAACGGTGACCTATGTTGGTATAACACTTAACTTACTCACATACAATAAGAAACTGCGTCAGCAAAGGACGGGCCTCTATGTTCCCATTACTAGCATTAAACAACATTGGAAATGTCAACCTTATTACATTAGGTTCACTAATGAAAACAATACCAATTTCATCTACACTGTACGAATGTGAGCTTTGGCATTCTATGTCTTATTCAGATATCCAGAAAGTTGAAAAACTTTGGAAATTATGTGGCAAAAAATCACAGCATTTATACTCTAGAACACGTACATATATGGTATTTAGTCTGCTATGTTGGTACAACATACAATGTGTAATTGACAAACGCAAAATAGCAAAACGCAAAATAGCTGTCCTTCAAAGACTGTGTAAAATGCCTACGAATTGTGTTACTAACCAGATTTTCACTTATCGTCTAAATTTGTTTAAAACAAGTCAATGTACTCGACAAAAAGGTTTTATTCCCAATACTTTCAAAATATTGAAAAAATGTGGTTTAACTGTATATAGGCACTCGTATCTAACTACTAGCACATTTCCTGAACAAAGTACTTAGACAAGGATAGTTTCTAGGGTCATTGAACGGAAGTTTGAAAGCCTACTTAAGTGGTTAATTTTGTGTTTTTTTTTTTTTTTTGTCCAATCCATTCTTTGTTACTGCCAACAGAAACCTACATAATGCCAGTTTAAATACCTATGAAGTTGTTAACTTGTTATGTAACTAGAAACGTTTTTTTCGTCAATTCGTCAACACAATTTGACGAGGCTCTTCTGAATTTGAAATAGCGCCTAATTTACATTCAATACGTCTAGATACATTATCTAAAAGATAGAAATAAAGTTTTTAGAAAAATACTTTTTTCGTCAATTCGTCAACAAAATTGACGAGTTGACAAATTGACGAACTTGACGAAGCTCGTCTTAATGACTTATGGCCATGAACTTTGAAATATGCATTCATTACGTCCAGATACATTATCTAAAAGACAGAAATAAAGTTTTTAGAAACTAGATTAGTTAAATCGTATTCAATTCTTATGCTTTTTACAGAGAAGGAAACATTAAGAGATATACAATGGAGAAATGTATTAGAGCTCATAGCTTATTTTAGGTCCTCTTTTATAAAGATGGATTTTCAGGATGCACGATGAATATTTTACATGTTCAGAAAATATCAGCTCTGATACTTTAGCTGTATAACTTATCATACAAGAACAAAATTGACGAATTCACGAAATTGATGAAGCAGCAACAGTTTTTCACTCGTCAATTTGTCGCTCGTCAGGCTAACTTCAGAAATAATTTGAAGCTCGTCAATTCGTCACTCGTCAACCTAACTTCACGTATCTAATAAACGTCACAGTTCATCACTTGTCAATTCGTCACTCGTCAACCTAACTTCACGGACCTAAAAAAATGTCACAGGTCGTCACTCGTCAATTCATCACTCGTCAACCTAACTTCACGAACCTCTTAAATATAACTAACGTACTGGCAGAGGTAGCAGCTAGTCAGTAGTCGTATGAATATGCCGTCGCTTTAAGTTTATTTTGTGTGTTTTGGCACAACACCGAACATAGCTCAAAGCGATGGAATACTGACAGCACAAGAGGAACACCTTAGCCAGATTTTTGTAATCGAATGTGATATTATGTTTTGATTTTTTGTTTTTTAAATTAACCGGTACATCATAACCTGATCATTACATTCGTTTAGATTGAATATCAGTCAATATCGAAACCGGGTCGCATGAGGTCGAACATTATGTCACTGGGTCAAATTTGATATAGGCCCTTGAACACTATAGAAGCCAAATTTCTCATCCGATTGCATACTGAACACCCATCACCATTTCAGTGCTACAGATAAGCTTTTCATGTTAATTGAGTATTACCCCATGCATCCAAAGTAATTGATTATTTAATTTTCATTACCCCATACTTGTTATTTCAATTGAGAATTTCAATATCTCTTGCATGATCTTTTGATTTTCATAAATCCATCTCATTTAATAAATAAATGTTTTCCTACAGACAAAGATCTACAGCAGACAACTTTGAAAGGGTGTAAACAAAAATATTTTCAAAAGGAAAACAATGCTTATTTTTATGTGCAACTCCTGTATTTGCCTGTAAATGTTATTAAAAAGTTGTCTGCTGCATTGAGTTCTTTGAACATTTAGGGTACAAAGTTAAACTTTGGGATACAGCTATGAACAACTAGGAACTATTGATTTCCTTTGTCTTTTTATCTATCACGTCCCTCTTCACATTTAAGGAGCCTGCAGCAGACTTCTTTTAAAGAATTTGGATAAAACATTTATGGGGGAAAACAGACAGTGAAACTTAGTCTTATGATTATTAAAGTAGACAAAGTATTCAACAGTTTTTTCTAAAGTCGTCTACTGCTGACAATTGATTATTTCAGTTCGAAATATTTAATAAGTAACAAATTGTAACTGTTCTTTTCAAACATATCTCACTGCAGTGTGGTCTGTGACAAGAAATTTTATTTATTTTTAGAACTAAACAATCAAGTGTAGAATTGTTCTAGTTATTATTTCATTGTGCTTTCTATTGTGCAATAAAAACCGATGTACACAACTTACTTGACTATCAAATATCTTTTACTTCACTTTGAAATTCGCTGTACAACGTAATAGCGTCCCGAATATACGTCTACTTGATGTGCAAGTTTATTCTGTGATCTTTCGATTTATAATGACGATAGGATTTAATAATGACTAGTAGCTTTTTAATTGGACTCTAATTTTCATTGCAATGTCTTTATTAACTGTCTAGCAGTCTAAAAGGCTCATTTCACTCTTTTTCAATTTATCAATTTTGTCCGACGATATAATTCAACCCAAATCGCAACTTTTTGTTAACCGTTCAACAATTGACAACTTCACCAGTGTGTTGATCATGTGACTATGTCAATCACGTGACTTTGTTGATCACGTGACTAGTACAACCACTACCGGTTGGCTTATACGAAATGTATACGATATTTCTTGATGTAGAAGAAAGTTGCAGTCAATATTGATTGAATTGGGTTTTGTTTTGGACATAATAATATGATACGCAGGGCTTAAAAAATGAAATGAGTATCCCAAAAATTTAATGCGTTTTGTTACGCACTGATTTGAAATTAATTGGGTATTTGACACTTTTAATTGAGTTTTTACGCAAATACGCTGCTTATCTGTAGCACTGGCGGCCGCCATTTAATCTTCGTATAATCCTACGGAGATTCTCCTTCCACGCTCATGGTAGGAGACATAACCCAGCTAGCAATCTACATGGGACCCATATGGGGAGTGTAACCGGGTTCCACATGGGTCCCATATGGGCTGCTCCATAAACATGCAATTTTGGGCATATCTTGCATTTCTTGGCTAGATCCATTTGCATTTATTTCAATTTTAAGTTTGCTGGACTTTCAATAAACAACCACTTATCAGAAACATCGGATACAAACATGCGAAATTCTTTAAGCTGGAATGTAACAGCAGGTGCATGGGCTTGCCCACAAAGGTCCCATATGGGTCCAATATGGGCATACCCATATGGGCTTGCCCAGAAATAGCCTATATGGGACCCATATATGCATGTTTGCTGGGAAGCCTTGCTACCACGAAGTGAAGAAAATACAATAAAAGTTATTATATCACAATTACTGTTCCATTGGCTTTTTAAAATCTTTATTATAAAATATATATGCCAATTAAATTAAAAGATAATGATATGAAACTGAAACTGCTTATTGAACCAACTTGACATAAGACCGAGTACAATCAATCAATAGTGTTATTTTGAGACGAAATCTAAACAAAGCTGGTATTCTGTGTAAACTTATTTGTTTCTGATAACAGTTTTATTCTATTGAATCAAATCTTCAGAAACATGTTGATATGTTTTTCTAAGATATAAACATTTAGAACCACGTACGTCTCCTGAGTTGTCTTTCCTGAGTTGCTGCAACGTACGTGACCAATTTGTGTTCTTGAATTGTAACCACGTACGTGTTTAGTTGTTGTCTTTCATTGCAACCAAGTATGGAAAGTTGTGTCAGGGACATATAAATACATATCCCCGGGTTTGTAAATATTGACAATGATAAAGAAAACTGTAGATTGCCTCATGATGACTCGAACCCCACAATGACCGAGTGTTCAAGTTGTGAAGAATGGTCTGATTATAGGTGTTTAAACATACATGTATCTGAATAATTAAAAAATAAATTGACCAGTTCAAATGACAAATTGTATTGCAGGGATTTTTTTGAACGAGCAGATAATCAAATAGATTAACAAACACAAAATAAATATAAATGAAGAAATAAATAGAGTAGAAATAAAAAAGTTTTTAACTACTAACTTCGCTTTAATTCCATATGAATGAAAATGTTATTGCTATTAGAATATAAAAACTATAGATTTAACACATTAATAAGCAAACACTTATTTACATTGATCACATATTCGGCATTAACTCATAATTAGAAATACGAGGACAGAGATGATATTTATCACATAAATACCCTTATTTTCAAGTTGAGAACAAATTACGGAACAACGATATCCAACATGTGTGATATCAAAAACACGTCATACACGCGACTACTGATGACGTCATTTTGACCTTTATCTTTATTATGTTTATTGTTAAGTTGTTAAATTTTACACATTGAAAAATGCAATAATACGTTATTTTGAATAAATAATGAGTCTTAATTGTTTAAAACATTGTTGTTTTTCTTCTTATTATTCAAAAATGATGAGGACTACTTTTTTATGCGGTGAATCACAAGTTTTCATGAAGAATAGGTTATTTGGTCTTTGTTTTGATGTTGTCAATATTTTTCATTAAAACGCACTGTTTAGGTGATAAAAAGAATCCATCACTCGTTTTTCTTTGGAGAAGATTTCTTAAATTCGTCTCGAAAAAGAGAGTTATTAACCTCGCCAAGAGGCTCGGTTAATAACCGTCTTTTTCTAGACTCATTTAAGAAATCTTGATCTCCAAAGAAAACTCATGATGGATCCTATATATATGTTATATTTGAAATAACTGGTAGGAGTCAATTTACTTAGTGATATGTACGTTTTTTGAGACAATTTTCATAATTAAAAACGTACGTGGTAGGAGCTTCGGCTATAATTCAAAACTTGTTCACGTGGGATAAAAAACTAGATCACTAACTCAAAGTTTAAAACGTTGTGATAAATATAGAGGCCCCGTTTCTCATCTGATCTTCAGGAAAGTACATACACATGTATATGTGTTAATTCTCGGGACAATGTGAAACTCGGTCGCGTGGGACCAAAAACTAGCGCACTGGGTCAACATTTAGGCATTTTTGTGAGCACTCTTTATGTAACATTGCTCATCCAATACAAATGACATTTTATCAGAACATTCATCGTTATTAAATATTAGTCAATATTTAGATCTATTCTTTAAACTCTCTATAGAACACAATTCTCACCGTTTCTTCACTAAGCTTTAAAGGCTACATATGTCAACATTCGACTTCATTACATCTCAGTCAAGTTCGATAATTCGTCACATGAATACATGTGTTTTTAAATTGTAATCAAATCGCGGTGAAGTTTGAAACTTAATAACGTTTGTTCATAAACAAGGTCACTAAGGTCAAATTTAAGAAACTATTGTGAACGATATATAGGTCAAATTTCTCTTCCAATCTCTAAAGGCAACACATGTCTACATTCGGTTTCATTACATCTCTGTCAAGTGCGAGAATGGGTCACACGAGAACATGGGTATTAATCAATCACGGTGAAGTTTGAAAATTTATATTGTTTTCATAAACAAGGTCACTAAGGTCAAATTTGAGATACTATTGTGAACAATATATAGGTCGCATTTCTACAAGACATTTTATTAGAAAGTTCATCGCTATCAAATCTCAGTCATGGTTTATTTAGAAATAAAGGTCATGATTTAAAAAATCCTGGTGAAATCTCAAAAGGCTTCATATGTCTACATTCGATTTCATTACATCTCGGTCAAGTGCGATAATGGATAACATGAAAACATGCGTATCACATCGCTGTGAAGTTTGAAACCTTGGTAACTTTCTTAAACTAAGTCACTAGGATCACCTTTAAGAAAACCTTGTGAACACTCTTAAGGTCATATTTCTCTTCCAATATACATGAACTGCTATAAGAACATTCAACGCTATCAAATCTGAGTCATGGTTTATTTCGATTTAAAAATCGCATCAAATCCTTGTGAATACTCTAAGATACCTCATTTCTTCGATCAAATCATCATGAAAGTTCCTCCAGAACGTTCAACTTCACAATATTTCAAATTTGAGACAAACCTTGTGAAGTCTCTAGATGCCACATACTTCGTTCAATATTCATGGGTGTTAGTCAGAACATTCTATGTTATCGAATCACAGGCAAGTTTGAAACTTGGTCGCATGGGGTCAAAATCTATTTCAGAAGGTCAAATTTAGACTCTATGGACAAATTGTAAATATTCCGAATAAGCCATTTCTTTTACACAATAATAAATAATGAATGTTCACCAGGCCATTCAACTACACCAAATACATGTGTCGGTCAAGTTCGAATCTGGGTCATGATGGGTCAAAAACTATGTGACTATTTCAAATATTAACCAAACCTCATGAACGCTGTACAGACCACGGTATGCATGCATTCTTCATGAAAAATCATTGGAGTATTCGTCAACTTCAAATCTTCTTTGTGCAGAGCCTATGTAGCTCTGTCGGTTGCGACACGGACTGTCAATCCAAGGGTTGTGAGTTCAAACCCCATACTCTTTCCGACGTTTAACAAAAATCATAGTGACATAGGACATTCGTTTTCGACTAAGGGGTTGACAGTCTTTTTTGGAAACGCAACCGGTTGCTTTGAAAGAATGCTGTGTGTAATACTGGAGTAAGAACTATACGATGACAGTTTAAAACTCGACTGAGGACGTTCAGCATTATTTTTTTTTATTTCTTTATCAGTCAACCATGGAAGACTTTACACATGAAAGACTTTAAACATGGAATAATTGACTTTCCTCCTTGGGGAAACGCTACGATATAATTGAACTATTGCTGAATGTGGCGTAAAACACCATACAAGCAAACACACAAACAAAGAGTAACCTGGTTTACAAGTAACTTCCGGTAATGTATGACAGATTAACGAGAAGCTGGAGAGTCCGATAACATGTAGGAAAGACAATACATATGTAGTTTGTGTGTTGGCACCACACAGTACAGTCTAGATACGAAGAGTCAACTCCAGAAAACTGTTAGAGCAATCCCAACGACAGGCTTTTTCGAGATGGGAGACATTGAATATGCATGCTAAATCGCCCAGGTCCTGTGAGTCCGTTCTTGTTTTGTGTTTATTGACCAGCTTATTGAGACAGCCAAGCCTAACGACCAGCCTAGTGAGAGAGCCAAGCTTAACGACCGGCCTATTGAGAGAGCCAAGATTAAAGACCAGCCTATCGAGAAAGCCGAACTTATAGACCAACCAAACTTATCGACCAGCTTAGTGAGAGAGCCAAGCTTAACGACCAGTCTTTTGAGTAGGCCAAACTTATCGAACAGCCTATTGAGAGAGCTAAACCTATCGACCAGCCTATTGAGAGAGCCACACTTACCGATCATCCTTTTGAGAGGACCGAGCTTAACAACCAGCATATTTAAAGTGCCAACCTTATATACCAGCATATTGAGAAAGCCAAAATTAACGACCAGCCTATTGAGAGGGCCAAGGTTAACGACCAGCCTATAGATAGGGCCACACATATCGACCAGTCTATTGAGAGGGCCACACTTATCGACCAGTCTATTGAGAGGGCCAAACATATCGACCAGCATATTGAGAGAGCCAAACTTATTGACCAGCTTTTTGGAAGGGCCAAGCTTATATACCAGCCTATTGAGAGAGCCAAGCTTAATGACAAGCCTAATGAGAGGGCCAATATTAACGACCAGCCTATTGATAGGACCAAGCTTAACGACTAAGCTATTAAGAGAGCCAATCTTATCGACCAGTCTTTAGAGAGGGCCTAACTTATCGACCATCCTATTGAGAGAGCAAAGCTATCGACCAGCCTGTTGAGAGAGCCAAGCTTATCGACAAGCCTATTGAGAGAGCTTAACTTATCGACCAGCCTATTGAGAGTCAAACCTATCGACCAGCCTATTGAGAGAGCCAAGCTTATTGACCAGCCTATTGAGAGAGCCAAACTTACCGACCATCCAATTGAGAGGGCCAAGCTTAACGACCCGCCTATTGAAAGGGTCAAGCTTATATATCAGCTTATTGAGAGAGCCAAGCTTAAGGACCAGCCAATTGAGAGGGCCAGGCTTAACGACCAGCCGATTGAGAGGACTAAGCTTAACTACTAGCCTATTGTGGGAGAGCCAAGCTAATCGACCAGCATATTGAGAGTTGAGAGGGCGAAACTTATCGACCAGCCTAGTGAGAGAGCCAAGCTTAACGATCAGCCTATTGAGAGGGCCAAACTTATCGACCAGCCTATTGAGAGAGCCAAAATGATCAACCAGCCTATTGAGTAGGCCAATCTTATTGACCAGCGATAGCTCAGTCGATAACGGCGAGAAATATAAATCCAGGCGTCGTTAGTCCAAATCCAGAAACGCTATCACCTCTTTCACTTTGCGCACATATAAACAATTCAAACTCTACAAGCTGACAATGCAGTCACTTAGATATATACACAAGTTTCAATTTAAAAAAAAAAAAGGGTTTCTTTCGGACTTTTTCGGTATATCTTTATATTGAAATTATTTGAATCTGTCAGGTATCTGTACAAAGTGTACATTATAAAAGTGTTAAAGTTTAAAATAAACACTGTTTGTTTAATCGGAGCTTTTTGTCCCTTCAACAATATGAATTGTGGTACTCCTTATTTGTTTTTCCCCCTTTTCTCCGTACCTAGGTATCAATACATTCATGTATTTATATGCTATTGATCAAAACGTGTGTTTTTATAAATGTAAAATGGGCTATATAATTACCTGATATTCCGATAATGAGAATTTCGAATTTCATCGACAGTCTGTCTAGATATAACCCTTTCCCACACGGTTTTAACATGTCAACAACAGTCGAATTTTAGTCACAACGGACAATTGTCATACGTGTATTTAGATGTTTTCAAAGTCGTCTGCTGTATATAGATTTGTTGTATTTCAGAAAGGTTTTCACCTTTTCGCATAGACAACAAATCTGCAGCATATGACTAAAAGCCAAGCAAGCAAACTTTTCGAAAATCTCTATATATAAAAGTATAACGTTTTGGTAGAGTTGAATCATTGTGATAAAAGGAGAAATTGTTCATTATGAGCTATTTCGTCTTTTGTTACGATGCTTTCAATTGTAATCTGCTGCAAAATCAGCATATATCGTCTGTAAGAGAATAATGCATAGTGTTAAAGTGATAAAGGGTTCAGTACATAAAGCTTATCATTAAAACAGACACGTTGGAAAGGTGGTTAGATAGTTCGACTCGAGAGCGAGTTACAGGTCTCCCCTATATTTGAAAAAAATAGGGCGACTCCATGCAGAAGGGGTTACCCTTTTTGGCTCTTAGGCCTGTGATGATGCACTGTGTTAAATAATAAAAGGTTAACTATATAACATTATCACTACAACGGAAACGTTGGTATAGTGGTTAAATAGTTCGACTCAAGACCTTTAATACAAATAGACTCAAGTTGTGGTTACCTTCTGTGGCGCTTAGAGAGCGGGGTCCCCAAGACATTTGAAATATGTAGCCTCAAGTTGAGGTTACCCTCTGTGGCGCTTAGAGAGCAGGGTATCACCGAGACATTTAAAATAGGTAGACTCAAGTTGGGGTTACCCAATGTGTATAAGTATTGAAAAGTTGGGAGCCTCTCTGTATAACTCTTGAATAGTGGGAACCCTCTTTGGCGCTTAGAGAGCAGGATATCATCAATCCATTTAAACTAGGTAGACTCCATTAAGGTAATCCTCTGTGGCGCTCAGGGAGTGGGGTACCACCAAGACATTTAAAACAGGTATACTCAAGTTGAGGTAGCTGTCTGTGGCCCTTAGAGAGCCAAGACATTTAAAATAGGTAGATTTAAGTTGAGGTTACCCTCTGTAGCGCTTAGAAAGCGGGGTATCACGAAGACATTTAAACTAGGTAGCCTCCAGTAAGGGTAACCCTCTGTGGCGCTTAGAGAGCGAGGTGTCACCAAGACGTTTAAAATAGGTATACTCCAGTTGAGGTTACAATCTGTAGCGCTTAGAGAGCGGATTATCACCAAGACCTTTAAACTAGGTAGACTTCAGTACGAGTTACCTTCTCTGTATAACTATTGAATAGTGGGGACTCTCTTTGGCGCTTAGGCCTGTGGTTACCCTCTCAATATTCAAAATAGGATGACTCTAGTAGGAGGACCCTCATTGGCGTTTAAGCCTGTGAGGATGCATCGATGTGAAGCAAAGCGTACATGTTGGAGGCGTCAGTTACCTTGGATACGCAAGGACACAATGGAATAAATACCATTGAGAGCAGCTTTATAAGGACATTTAAACAACGACTGAAGGACTACTTAATACAACCATTTTTAAAGTATGTTAAATCCAGACAAAAACAACAACAACCAATGAATCAGTCAAGCACGGGCTCAATTTGCCTTTTCTGTCAAACTCAGCGGTAAAATTGTTCCTCATAAACCAGTGTTGCACGTTCGTCATTTAAGTAAATTTGAACTATCTTTAATGTTACAGTGAAATGAGCAAAGTATGACACAAGACAACTTTACCTCCTAGGTATGAGTCAAGAGAGCTTTGTCCATAACATACCCATAAATGAGAATATATGATGTACGAAGTAACCTCGGCTAGCAACGAAGAGGATTGCCATGTGTATGGAAAGAATGTTCGGTGACTAGAATTACGATCGATTTAGATCAGATTGTATTCGTCAAAAGTATTTTTATGCGCGAAATTAAACCATTAGTTATCATAAAAAGCTATATGTTATATGAATATGTTAACTACCATGTATGTTAAATAACCAAGACAGATACAGTTGAAATAGTACACCGGAAATCTCTGTATCAGATTGTATATCTTTTTTCTCAATCAGAGTGACATTTTACTTGTCAAATGTTCCAGCGTGTATTAATATTGTAAACTTGATCAAAGTTAAATTCCTACCTGATTCGCATCGGAAATTCACACAACATTCGTTCTTATTGGTTAGTATTGGTGGTGTAATCGTAGAGCGTCCGCCTCGGGTTCCGGAGGTTGTGTGCCGGGTATTACCAAATACTTTAAAAAAGGTAGTACTGGCTGCCCTCCTAGGCGCTCTGAGTTGCAGGGTTAGCATTACGACTGAATTACTGGTGTCAGGACAAATAAACCAGAAGAACTATGAAACACCTTGATGTAACCGATTTATTTCTCTGTATCTCTCGTTCTCTGTCTCTGTCTCTCTCGCTCTCTATCTCTTTCTCTTTCTCGCTCTCTCTCTCTTTGTTTTTATTTCTCTCTATCGATCTCTATCTGTGTCTCTCTCTCCCTGGCTCTCTGCCTCGGTCTCTCTCTGTCTTTCTGCCTCGGGGTCTCTCTCTGTATGTCTGTCTGTCTGTCTGTCTGTCTGTCTCTCTCTCCCCCCTCTCTCTCTCTCTCCCTCTCTCTCGCTCTCTCTCTCTCTCTCTCTTTCTCTTTCTCGCTCTCTCTCTCTTTGTCTTTCTTTCTCTCCATCGATCTCTATTTGTGTCTCTCTCTCCCTCGCTCTCTGCCTCGGGCTCTCTCTGTCTCTCTGCCTCGGGCTCTCTCTGTCTCTCTGCTTCGGACTCTCTCTGTCTCTCTGCCTCGGGCTCTCTCTGTCTCTCTGCCTCGGGTTCTCTCTGTCTCCCTGCCTCGGGCTCTCTCTGTCTCTCTGCCTCGGGCTCTCTCTGTCTCTCTGCATCGGGCTCTTTCTGTCTCTCTGCCTCGGCTCTCTCTGTCTCTCTGCCTCGGGCTCTCTCTGTCTCTCTGCATCGGGCTCTCTCTCTCTAGTGGGGGAAATACAAGTTTATGTGAACTTTTTTTTTTTTTTTTTATTTCACACAAGATTTACATAAGTACATGTTACAATATAAACAACAATTAAATCTTTCAAACATATGTCATCCATTTTGAAAAAAAGAGATGTAATGATGTATCATGCATTTTTATATTCTTGCAATGTTTTCTATTTTTACAAAGAAGAAATTAGAAGGAGGAGATCATGATAATGGTGAGAGGTGGAAAAGGAGAAAGATGACTTGTAGAAAAATTGAAAAAGTATGTGAGTTAATAAGGGTTGGACTGTGATTCAATTGGTTTAAACCATTGTGTTGTTTTTTATTAAAGGTTTGTGAATTTTATCCACTTCCTGTTGTGAAGTTCTGATCGGTCTTTTAATAGAGCGATTTCTTGTTCTACCTTGATCCTGCTGTTCAAATGATTAATAAAGGAGTTGAAAGCAGGGATGTTGTTTGTTTGTTTTGTTCTAAATATATAATGTTTCATGAGAATGATGATAAAATTCACAGTAATGTTATCGACACCACCTTTAAAAGTTCCAAGACAAACGTCTTTTAAATTGATAGTTATGTTTATGTTCTTGGTGTTAAGAAATGCTATTAATTCATTCCAAATAATCTGTACATATCTACATTCCCAAAACAAATGTTCGATAGTTTCAACGTAACTTGAGCAGAAGTCACACAAACTTGATGGTTTATATTTATAATTATGCAAATCTTTATTTGTAGGTAAGATCTGAGTTAAAAATTGATATTGGAAACTTCTCAATGATGTATCAGTTGTTGATTTAAACGGTATAACATAATGGCTTTTCCAATCTATTTTTACATTCAAAGATCTTTCCCATTTTTCTTCATATTTTGTTAAAAAAGTTGTTTGTGGTATTTGAATTTTATACAAAAATTTATTTACTTTCTTTATTTCTACAATCTTGTTTATTAATTGTTCGTTTTCAACATTTATCGAAGTTTCAGTTTTTATTGCATTTTACATAATGATTGGTATATTTCCGATTATGTTGTAATATTTCAAAAAAAATCGTTTGATCTTAAATTAAACATGTATCTAAATGTTTCAAAATCGTAATAATTGTTTATTCGAAAATCGAAAAAATGTTCTAGAAACTTTATGCCTTTTTCATACCAATCCTTGTAAAAAAATGTTTCGCCGTTGCATTTTATTTCGGTGTTGTTCCAGATGATTTCTTTTTTTATATTATTTTTTGGTAGACCAATTTGAATCTTTTGCCATGAAATAAGGATATCTTTCAGAAACATGTTCTCTTTATACATTGTGTGTATATCTGCTTCAGTTAGTTTACATTAAAAGATTAAGTGATCGCCATATTTGTGTAGGATTCTTTTGTAAAACATTTTCCATAAACCTTTATTTTTGACATCTAAGTAACGCTTTACCCAGCCAGCTTTTAAAGAATTTATTAGATAATATATATTTGGAATAGTTATTCCACCATTTTCGATTGACAGTATTACATTTTGTCTTTTAATTTTGTCTGGTTTCTTATCCCATAAATATTCGAAAATGGTTTTATTTATATCGTCTAGAATGTAATTTGGTGGATTTTCTAGGACCGACAGAGGGTAGATAAGTTTTGGTAATGCAAAGGTTTTTAAAACTGTTACTTTCCCAAGAAGTGTTAATTTTCTGTGATGCCACTGTTTTAAAACATTTTTAAATTCTTGAAGTTTTGGTAGTGTGTTTTTCTCTAAATTAATTGTGATGTCATTAGAAAATGTGATGCCAAATGTTTTGGCTGATTTTGTGAACTTGCCGCCGTGATATAGCTAAAAACAGTTTAAAATGATGGCGTTAAACTACAATCAAATAATCAACTACACAACAGCAAGTCTTACGTGTGGGAAGAAATAGGGAAAGTCTCCATTTATTTTTTAAAGACACGGGAGGGTAATACCCTTTTCTTTACAGATGTTTATATAAAACGATATATGAAAAGTCCCTGTGCGTACATGAGATGAATTATTTACATTTTAACATGTTATATGATACCTGGGGATCAATGCATGGACGAGTTGTCAGAAAATGTTCAAACATTGATTCAAATCATTACAGTTATGTTGCAATGTCGTGTTTGATGCATTCACTCTGTTTGCAACATTGTGTGAAAATAATATTATAATTTGCATTCATGTACATACTCCCAAATAGTACAAATAAATTTCCATTTTCGTCTGCTGCATGTTTGCTATTCGTAGAAAAAGGGGGGTGTTGAAAACGATGCCCTTGAACAATGAAATTATGCATTTACTTAACAATTTAGTACAGTTGTGAAGTTGATATATTTTGTCTCAAATATGAAAATTATATATATTGGTATATCTCTCTGTGACTGTCTGTCTGTCTGACTGTCTGTCTGACTGTCTATGTCTGACTGCCTGTCTGTCTATCTGTCTGTCTGTCCGTCTCTTCCTCTGTCTTTCTCTCTTCTCTCAGTTTTTCTCTCTATCCCCATCTCTTCCATTCTCTCGCTCTCTCTGTTACCCACTCCCTCTCTCTCCCCTCTCTTTTCTCTCTCCTACTCTCCATACCCCTCCCTATATATATATATATATATATATATATATATATATATATATCTCACTCTCTCTCACTGTTTTTCTTTCTCCCATTTTCCATATTTCTCCCCCGTCTCTCATTGTATGTCGTTTTTTCTCTCTCTCTCTCTCTGTTTGTCTGTCCCTCCCCCTCGCTCTCTGTATGTCTGTTCTCTCCACCGTTATGTTTCTGTTTCTCTTTCTTTCCCTATCTCTTTATCGCTCTTTCTCTCCCTCTATCTCTCTCTGTCTCTCCGTATGTGTGTCTCTACCCCTCTCTCTCTCTCTCTCTCTCTCTCTCTCTATATGTCTTTATCTCTCTGTCTCTCTATATCTCTCGCTCGCTCTCTCTCTCTCTCACGCTCTCTCTCATCATATCTCTATCTATATATGTCCTCTCTCTCTCTCTTTATGTGTGTCTGTCTGTCTGTCTGTCTGTCTATTTTTTCGCTCTCTCTCTCTATATATATATATATATATATGTGTGTGTCTGCCTGTCTGTATGTCTGTCTGTATGTATGTATGTCTGTCTATCTCCGGCTGTCTCTGTCTGTCTGTATGTCTGTCTGTCTGTCTCTCTCTTTCTTTTTCTCCCTATCTCTATCTCACTCTGTCATTCTCTCTCTCACTCGCCCACTCTCTCTTTCTCTATGTGTGTCTGTCTGTTTATCTGCCTATATATCTGCCTATCTCTTTCAGTCTATTTCTCTCTCTCCATATATATCTATTTGTTTGTATGTCTGTCTGTCTGTATGCCTGTCTGTATGTATGTATGTATGTCATGTCTGTCTGTCTGTCTGTCTGTATGTCTGTCTGTCTGTATGTCTGTCTGTCTGTCTGTCTGTCTGTCTGTCTGTCTGTCTGTCTGTCTGTCTGTCTGTCTGTCTGTCTGTCTGTATGTATGTATGTCTGTCTTGCTAGCTGGCTGGCTGTATGTCTGTTTGTCTGACTGAATGTCTCTCTGTCCGTCTGTCTGTCTGTCTGTCTGTCTGTATATGTCTGTCTGTCTGTCTGTATGCCTCTACCTCTCTCTCTATCTCTCTCCCTCTTTCTCTCTCTCTATCTCTCTCTCTCTCTGATAATGTTTACCTAGAATGGTTACGTCATCAGCGACTAGTCTATATTTAGAATTCACATACCTATTGAAAAGAGTTGACATATAATGTGACAAACTGGAAAATTTCTCATTAACAGCCTTTTCTCCTTTTGCTATAACGCATGGCCAGAAACTTTCGGGCAACTCAGCCGAAGGAACTCGTCCAACACAATATTTTCCCATGTTGATGCAATAACCTACAGTATTTGTATTGTTGGCCTCTTCTGTTCACTTAGTTAAAATGGCATGGGAAATTTTATCCATGGGATCTCTTGTCCGGCTTTCGTGCCTTTGGCGTTTTGTACTACTAACAGGTGGATAGGCAAATAAAGTTTAAGGCTGATCCGGATCTTCACTTATCATAAAGTTACGTTGCAATCTAGACAAGATTCCGGTAGACTATAAATTTGTATTATCTGTTTAGAAGTCACCAAATATCTATGTGAAACAATAACGATCAAGTTAACTCTGCACATTAATTTTGAAAATTATATCTAATTCTTTTTAAATGAAATTACTTGAAATATTTATATTTAACAATATCCATGTGTAAAGGCAATTATATAGTTAATACTATAAAATAAGCTCTGTTTATCAAATACTGTCATTGTTAAGTGCAATTGCTTGAATCTTTCATTTTACTAAACTATCATTAACCAATATCATTTAATTTTATATTTAAACGAGTATAATTAATTGTTCAAATTGTTATACATTTGTGCTGCTTCTGCCAAAAGTTGGTTGAGTCGCACATAAAAACAGTGAAGATTTGGATGAGCCTGATCGTACCTGTAGTTTTATCACAGACCAACCACGACCTTCTCTATTCAAGGATATAATTTTGAAAAGAAAAATGTAGCCCCACCTGTAACTTTCATGATTACCCTTTTATGCAAAACATTTATGCATCATTCTGATCAGGATCTACACGCTTTCCCATATAATCAATAGACCATTGCAGTTGCATATTGTATGAAATAAAAACAATGACCACGCTGAAGGAATGTGCTGGTTAACTCCTTATATCCTGTGTCGGAGATTTTATAAGTTTGTGTATCAACACATAACGTAAGTGAAAATGAAACCTTCACCAGGACATGCTTTCTCGATCAAGTTTGTGTATCAACACATAACGTAAGTGGAAATGACACCTTTATCAGGACATCATTTCCCGATCATATACGACCATAACAAGTGATAAGACCATAGGTAATAACATGCTCGTCTAAGCCCTCACTGTAGGCTTGAAAGAAAAGACGAATTGGTTAGTTCATTTCAAAGATATTTACCCCCATACCTCAATTGAATACATTAAGAACGATTTAAGGACTTTAACACGTATCCAAGTATTAACAGCCCAATCTCAGTCCTCACTTTTCGCCTTTAAGCCACGAAGTGTTAGTACAGAAACTAACATCATAACACACATGCATGTATACATACAGTACGAACAATTTGGACTTAAATAAACATACATAAGTTCATTTATTAACATGCTCGTCCGGATCATCATTGTTCGCTTTTAAGTTGTTAGGTGGTTTACGATTTTCTTTGTTCATTATACAGAAACTAACACCACAAAAGATATGTATGCAAATGTATACATACAGTACGACAAAACTAAACCCGTAAAACCCATATATAAGTTATAGATATTTTCATTGTCGGTGTTTTGTTATATCCCTTATATAGTTTGTGTTATATAATTTTGTATATTTTTGTGTTATTTTTTAAATACATGTACATGTACTGCTGAAAAATGCTTAATAAACAGTGTATGCTTACAAAATTGATATACTTTATTTTTAAAATGTACTCTCTTAAAGACACGACATGTCTCTGGTTGTATTTACACCATTCCAGTAAAAGCCTATCGTCGTATACTTTAAATAAGGAGTAGTTGATTACAACAACGTTGTGTCCATATTCCTTATTAAGGCAATTTATGAATCCTAGTCTGTGAAATGAACAACTTGTTACCTGAGTTAAAAATCCACGGCTGACACTTCTTTAATACTGATTCGCACCAGGAACAGTTTGTTGAATTAGAGACTAGGGTTCATCACTACAGATAGACTATGTTAAGTCATCACTCTCGAGGAGGACACTTTAATCACTACCCCACCGATATAAAAGTTATTTCAAACACTGATTCGAACCAGGAACCATTTGTACAAGATGTCCGAACTCTACATAACACATACAAAATGTCATTGTCATATCTCTCGAGGCGAGCACTCGAACCACTACCCCACCGAGATAATACTATTAAACAAGAGGTCCGAACTCTACCTTACAGGTAATTTATATAGTTGTCATATCTCTCGATGCGGGTAATCTAATCGCTACCCCATCGATATAGAAGTTATTTCACAAACTAATTCGAACCAGGAACCATTTGAACAAGAGGTCTGGAGTCACAAACCTATCTGAAATTACTGTTCAAGAACTATACATTACAAATAAACTATGACGTTGTCTTCTCTCTCGCGGCGAACACTTTAACCACTAGCCCACCGAGATAGTTCTCTTGAACGAGAAGTCCGAACTCAAGCTTACACGTAATTTATATAGTTGTCATCGCTGTCGAGGCAGGCACTCTAAACGATACCCCATTCTTATTTCACACACTAAATCAAACAAGGAGCAGGAGGTCCGATCTTTACCCTTCACATACTTTATGTCCTTTACATCATTCTCGAGGCGGTCAATCTAACGACTACCCAATCGAGATAGTTCCTATTTCACAAACTTATTCGAACCAGAAACCATTTGATCAAAAGGTCTGAAGTCACAAACTTATCTGGAAAAATATTCAGTTACAAGAATTACGAGCGAATTCACCAAAGACAGGTGAGGATAAGATGACTGGAATGTGGATTTGAAAGATCTGTTGGCGCAGTTTAGTTTTGTTTAAACTTGTTTATTTTACATGGATTGCGAAACAACCCTTCAGCTTACATTAATAAAGCTTGGTGTCAGCTTCCTGGAGACTTAACTAGTACTCGTACCGTTTGCGAAGACAAACCCTCTCATCGCAGGACCTCTGTAACGAGAGGCCCGCGCTCTACTTCTGCGCGGTATAAAAGTCTAGAGTGTATTGTTAAATTATCACGCGTTCGAACATTTTATAAGTAATTAATATTGTAAAGCTTATCAAAGTTGTATTGATGTCTACTTGACTGATTGTTTATGAACTTGGCTCCATTCTTCAATGAACAATTTAGCCAGGTTGTGAACAAGATGACACTAACCATAATGACGTTGGGCAATCATCGGAATGAATGTTGATCGAACACTAATTTGAAAGCACGACCTGATTTATGTTTGTTATTCCATATGGCATGTCCTATGTTGCGGTTAACCGCCTCGTTGGTATAGTGGTTAAGTGTCCGCCTCGGTGCGGAGAGTCGCGGATTCGTTCCAAGACAGGGTAACACCAAATACTTTAAATATAGTAATAATGGCTTTCCCTCCTTGGCACTTTAGATTGCGTGTTTAGCATTACGACTGACTCGCTGGTATCAGGATATATGGGCCAAGAGTACTGGTAACTTAACTTACCAAGTAAACGCAATATACATGAACAATTGTTAAACATGGTGTTAAATTACATACCAAAAGAAGAACCGCGAAACATACAACTTGCGTTGCATTTGCAGTTTTGAATTTTCTCATTGAGAAGATACTTTGTCGCTGTGCAAGAAACAGACTTCGTTAATGTATGCATGCTGCAGTATAATCCGGAGTGAGATGATAGTTTTAATTTTTATTTGTTAAGATGTCTAAACCCTTTGTCAAATGCAAGAAATCCGCAGCAGAAAAAGACTTTAATATATCTAAGCAAAACTTTTAAAATGTTATGTTAATAGGAGTTTAATTATTGAATAATAATGAAAACATAATGGCAAAGGGAAATATTGCTCATTATGGTCAATTCCTCCTTTTGTCACAACGTTTCAGTTTCAAAAGTCGCCTGCTACAGATGCGTCAAAATGTGTTCACATTTAAGAATGGGAAATTGACTGACAATTTATATATGCTAACATTTAATAGTAAAACGTAAAAAATTATATTAAAAAATAAAAAAAAATAAGAAAATTCATGTCCAAAATTATGCAATTTCGGTTATGTTTTTTATCGTTATTACTGTTGGTCGTATTTCTCGTCAGATTTCCGTCTTGTCTAGAGCTGTATCCAGCTTTTAAAAGCGAGGAATGTCAGAAACATTTTGCTTGGTCGAACAATGAACAATGCACGTTTAGATCAGATAAAGCGAAACAAGATTACCTCCCTTTAGGTATTTTACAGCGAATGCGTAAACATATGATGATCTGGATCTTCTGTGATCAGTTATCGTTTATTCCAGAATATCGGTTTTCGCGTGGCCTAGTTGTTCTACGCTAACCGTATGCTTGATAAACGGTTAGTTTTCTTTTAACCACTTCCCACATACAAACGCTTGCTGACGCCTCTGCACTAGACGACTTTTGAGTCGCATGCATAGAAAAACACAAACACAATATTGCGACAAGCTAGAAAATCGGTCAACATATCTAGATCAGATCTTGATCGGTTGATATTGCACAAGGTTACCGTCATAATAAGGGATTTGGACTCTAGTACTTCTTCCGTTGATTAAAAACATGGACATATAATCAATGGAAATGACGTCGTTGCTGAGTTAAGACAATATGTCATCAATTTGAATGACTACACTTTTAAAAATAGTTCAATTATTATAAGAGATGTAAACAGGAGACAACCGTTGTGAAAATATAAAAGTAAAGTTTAAGAAGGTCAGATTATTCCCGTTTTTTGTGCGTGTCTTTGTGTTTACATGTACATGAAAGACAATACATTTTCTTTTCAAAGTATGAATTTAGCTGTGTTTAAGCTCTCGGCTTTGGAGCAGCCTGTCTGGAAAGTCATTTTATCATGCCATGGCTACGTTTCTATTAGCTACATGCTATTTAAGTTAGGTAAACAGTCTAAAAGAGTTGTGCTAGCAGACAGGAGAAATGTTGTGACGTCATAACGAAATGAAGGAGAATGTAAAATTGAAATATAGCTTCAATTATAATAAGAGGGCCAAGTTTTGTGATTTTCTTCCCTTCAGTACCTTTAAAAGTGTATGCAAAGGGTATAATTAGAAAAAATATTTAAGAAAAAATAAAATAGTAAGATGTTTAAATCGAGTTGAGTGAGGGAACCGGTCTCTACATTCGGCTAGCTCCGTGGCAAAGAAATGTGTCCGGATCCTCCCAAAGTCTATTTAAGGTAGACCGGCTTCTATATTTAGGTCGTTTGTCACTGGAATGTTAACCTACATATGCGCTTTGGAGATATGTCATTGATTCATTTCGTTTAAACAAAAAAGTAAAGGTGTAAAAGGTAACCCTAGGCAGAATAGAATCTATTTCATCTGTTCTCAAGTTATACAGGGTAATTGTGGGTACTTATGAATAGAAATGGAGACAAACAAGTATATTACACTGTTTTTTGTCATATTGTAACGTGTAACGGATCTTTCACGGAGCCGACTTTTATAGCGACGTTGGTTGAGTGGTTGGCTTCTTAACAAAGTTAAAAAACGTATATCGTGGTTAGTGCCTGGATGGGTGACCCGCGGTTGCTTAACTCCATGAAGGACCTTATACACGTTACAGATGGTGACAGACGTGGGATTTTGGGATGACATCACCATCATCCCCGGATCCCGGTGGATCCAAATGATGTTACATAGGCTCCGCTCTGGTGTACTGCTAGTGTGCAGTTGTGTGACTTCAGGTCGTAGTCGAGAAAAAAGAGGCAGAAATGTATCGGGAATGAGGTATATATATACCTACAACTACCACTTATTTAGCCTTGCTGTAGAAGCCGGCTTTTATAGCGATGTTGCTTGCTTTTTTCACAAAGTTAAAGCAACGAACATCGCGGTAAGTGCCTGGAAGGATACCCCCGGTATATGTTACATTATAAAAATAAACACAACTGTTGTAGGTCTAGCGGATGTCAGCTATGTCGTGTCTGTCATCTAACAGTCCAACAGGTACATGTAGCTTTCCAATGCCATACATGTAGAGTGCTTTTGATGGAAATAGTATGTAATGTATGGACATTTAACCTCAAGTACTCTTGATATTGGACAGTTTTTCTATTGCCCTCCTGTAAGGTAGCAGAAAATCCTTTTGTTTCTTGTTTTTCCCTAATGAAGGAGTATATTTCAGATGTTGCCAGGGGAACTTTGTCAGGTAGAGTACCTTAGTCCGTCATTTGCGGCCATAACTCATTATCACGTAGTGTCCTGTGTAAAATACCAGTTATATAACGTTTTATCACATGACAATGCTTGTATCCAATGTAATATAACCATTACGTATTTCTTTATATACAACGTGTGTAATATAACATGACCTAATACTAGGAAAAAATGACGTCACGTCATCGTTTTGACGTCATACGTTAGTCACTTTGGCGCCAAAACCCGTACATTTTATCTAGAAATATTGTAAACATTAAGTACATTTTTATCGAAATACGCCTCATAAGTCACTTTATGTGATAGATACAATATATCATGAGTGTTATTTATTATTACTTTTAATAAACTAAGCTGAATATGACATCGGAATAATTATTTGTGGCATTGTTATACGGTTTATTGACGAAATTAAAATAGCTTTGGAAAACCCGATTTTCTTTGTGTGTTTCGTCATGTGATAAAAAGAATCTGACATTCGTTGTCATTTCATAAACAGTTTTATTAAACTCGTCCAAGATATTTCTTATTAAGCTCGCCACAGGCTCGCTTAATAACAAAAAGTCTTGAACTCGTTTAATAAAACTTTATATGAACTGACAACTCATGTCCGTTCCTATATGTTTACTATGTACAGTACCAGATATATCACGGTGTTTACTGTGTATAGTACCAGTTATATCACGTTATTTCCTGTGTAAAGTAAGGAATTCTAACACTATTGACAATTTCTCTTCTTTACACAAAGAAGGATTTAATGAAATTCCCTCCCGAGTATTTTTCATACAACGTTTCTCAGAGCACATGCGTTACTACGTTTGGCATGACATTTTATGAATGAAGTCACGAGATTTTGTTGTAAATGCCGTTTGGAAATTTGAATTATAACGGTGACGTTATTGTTTTAAATGACGTCATTCACGTGTTTTACCAACATTTTTGGCGCGGTCGAAAACGTTGTGTTAGATTAAGACAGTAGCAAATTGCCCATGATGAGTTTAAGCACAATTGAAAAAGTTAAAATAAAAATAAAATGTTCATAGACTGTTAATATATCTGATTTCAAAATAGTTTTGTTAGTTGAAAAAATCGAATATTTCCAAAACAAATACAATGGGGAGTACAGATAGAATAGCCTACACGTGATTTTATCAAGGAAAACAACGTCATGTCAAAACATAGTTCACCCTTAATTTGTATCCCTTTAAGTTATAGAAAAGTGCTAGAATTGAAATAGATCTCATTTTGAGTGATATACCGGCTCTTATATCACGATTTGTCGTTCAGGTGTGTATGAATTAATCACTCAGGCCATTCGGCCTTCGTGATTAATTACTACACACCTGAACTCCAAATCGTGATATACGATATATATATCTCATTTCGAGTGATATACCGGCTCGTATATCACGATTGGGAGTTCAGGTGTGTAGTAATTAATCACGAAGGCCGAATGGCCTGAGTGATTAATTTATACACACCTGAACGACATTTTATTAATGGGGAGTAACGATAGAATAGCCTACACGTAATTTTATCAAGGAAAACAACGTCATGTCAAAACCTAGTTCCCCATTAGTTTGTATCCCTTTAAGTTATAAACAAGTACTAGAATTGAAATAGATCTCATTGTGTGTGATATACCGGCTTTTATATCACGATGTGTCGCAAGCCCAACGTAGTAACGCAAAAGCTCTGAGAAACATTGTATGAAAAATACTCGGGAGGGAAATTTTTCAACAGCCAAAAACAGAAAAAAAGAAATTTAGAGTGATATACTGCATTTAGATCACGCTCAAATCCTTCTTTATGTATAGAAGAGAAAGTGTCAATAGTGTTAGAATACTATTTGGATCACGTTGTTTCCTGTGTAATGTACTACTTATATCACGTTGTTTCCTGTTTAAACACAGGCGTCCGAATTTCTATTACAGCAAAAAATGCTGAAAATCACAAAATAACTCGCCAAAATACTCAAATTGTCTCTCTATATTGTCTATACGCTATGAAAAATGATCGTAATGGTTATTTGGGGAATGCCGCACGTGTTACTATAAATAGCCCCTCTTTACGTCCATATAGTGTAATAATAATGACAAGGTGTGCAACGGCGTTTTCTCCCCTTGCTCGATTCGGGCAATAATTTCCGCCGAAATACGCCTAAACCGACCTAGTCTCAGGTAGAGACAGGTTCACAAATGATTTTTCTCCTGATCCACAACATCAAAATTTGCCAACCGACCAACACGCCGGCGTTCTTAAGCTAACTGTTCATTATTTTTGGAAATTCGCCGAGTTCCCGACCGCCATGCGCTGACGTCACACTAATAACAATTCTGCGGCGACGGATTAATCAAACTACGATTTAATATATGGTCTAACAAATAATGTTTATACTTCTTTCTAAAACGTACAAATATATAGCGTATTTTTTATGAATAATTATATTTTTGGAAGAAAAATGATTAAATACCAAGTCCAACGAACATTGCTCAGGTACAATATTCTAAAAAAGCGCGTCAATACGCGTTAAATATACGCTGCAGAACGTGATTATTGTGACGTCAGCGCATGGCGGTCGGGAACCGTTACAATTCAAATTTCCAAACGGCATTTACAACAAAAGCTCGTGACTTCATTCATAAAATGTCAAGCCCAACGTCGTAACGCATGCGCTAATTTAGAGTGATATACTGCATTTAGATCACGCTCAAATCCTTCTTTGTGTATAGAAGAGAAATTGTCCATAGTGCATGGGCGTCCGAATTTCTATTACAGCAAAAAATGCTGAAAATCACAAAATAACTCGCCAAAATACTCAAATAGTCTCTCTATATTGTCTATACGCTATGAAAAATGATCGTAATGGTTATTTGGGGAATCCCGCACGTGTTACTATAAATAGCCCCTCTTTACGTCCATATAGTGTAATAATAATGACAAGGTGTGCAACGGCGTTTCCCCCCCTTGCTCGATTCGGGCAATAATTTCCGCCGAAATACGCCTAAACCGACCTAGTCTCAGGTAGAGACAGGTTCACAAATGATTTTTCTCCTGATCCATAACATCAAAATTTGCCAACCGACCAACACGCCGGCGTTCTTAAGCTAACTGTTCATTATTTTTGGAAATTCGCCGAGTTCCCGACCGCCATGCGCTGACGTCACAATAATCACGTTCTGCAGCGTATATTTAACGCGTATTGACGCGCTTTTTTAGAATATTGTACCTGAGCAATGTTCGTTGGACTTGGTATTTAATCATTTTTCTTCCAAAAATAAAATTATTCATAAAAAATACGCTATATATTTGTACGTTTTAGAAAGAAGTATAAACATTATTTGTTAGACCATATATTAAATCGTAGTTTGATTAATCCGTCGCCGCAGAATTGTTATTAGTGTGACGTCAGCGCATGGCGGTCGGGAACTCGGCGAATTTCCAAAAATAATGAACAGTTAGCTTAAGAACGCCGGCGTGTTGGTCGGTTGGCAAATTTTGATGTTGTGGATCAGGAGAAAAATCATTTGTGAACCTGTCTCTACCTGAGACTAGGTCGGTTTAGGCGTATTTCGGCGGAAATTATTGCCCAAATCGAGCAAGGGGGGAAAACGCCGTTGCACACCTTGTCATTATTATTACACTATATGGACGTAAAGAGGTGCTATTTATAGTAACACGTGCGGGATTCCCCAAATAACCATTACGATCATTTTTCATAGCGTATAGACAATATAGAGAGACAATTTGAGTATTTTGGCAAGTTATTTTGTGATTTTCAGCATTTTTTGCTGTAATAGAAATTCGGACGCCTGTGCATAGTGTTAGAATACAAGTTATATCACGTTGTTTCCTGTGTAAAGTACCAGTTACTGTTTCCTGTGTAGAGTACAAGTTAACACGCTTTTATTTTCCTGATACCGATCAATCTGTTATCATGCCAACCGCTCATTACTAAGTGCAAAAATGGAAGCTATTACAACCCTTTATAAATACTTTAGCATGACCCGATCGAGGATCAAACCCTGGTCGCGAACACTCAATCCCTCGAAATTAAAACCATGCAAAGGGTAAATGGATGCTCGATCGAGATAACTGAAAACAGGGTGTATATCTATAAATAGATTAGACAGGTAAATCTTGATCAATATTGTTTATTTAGGATAAGAAAGTCCATCTTAAAAGGTGTCTCAATTTTATGGAGATATTAAAATGAATAATTATTATTATTATTATTAAATAAACTGAGGAATACTTATGTTAACCTGCATTTTTACCCTGACATGGTCTACGTTTTATGTGCGCATAGAGATCTCTCCACGAAAGCGAGTGGTCTAAGGTTCGATCGAAGGACGTGATGCATGTTTTATCTCCAATCTTTCTTTAAACTTCCTCCGTTTACTTTAAAATATTGAATTATAGTAATAATTATGAAGGAAACCAGCTTAGATCTTAAACAAAACGTCCGATATCTTATTGGCGTAAATGTTGGAACTATATATGTAGGATTTAATTGACACACGTGCTGTCCACTTTCATCGCTGATTTACAAGCACTGATACAACATCGTTATTAACGTTTTCCCACACGCACCATACGACTAAAACAATTGAAAACAGTTTGTCCAAATGAGATATTACACACAAGAACAACTCTGTCGTTTTCCTTGTATTCAAAGATATTTTACTCCTGTTTGCAAAGTTGTGTTGTTCATAGTACTTAGTCTGTTGCAGATTTGTTGCACGAGGAAAAGGATTTAAACAAGCCGAACCCAAGGCCCGGGGTTTTCATTAATTGGGAATGAAGTACGAATTAATTGAAATCCCGAGCAAAAGAGAACACGGAATACATATTATATATTTATTCTGTGTTTTCAAACACAAATAAATCTTGATAATTACCTTATATTTTCCTATGACGTTTTTTCATCCATAATTCTACTTAGAGTCTTATTCCGTATAAAAACTTGCAGCCGTTGAGTTTTGAAAACAGTGTGGCAAAAGTTTAAACTGCTTATATTACTGCTAAAACCGCTAACATGTATTATTTGTTGAGTTCGTACCGCGACACACACAGCTAAAGCTAGCAGTGAGACCCTGAAGAGTAACTATTAGGAATTAATGTATTTCGTCTATATCGGAGCATTTTGGTATTACAAAGACGGTGATTTTGTAGTAATATCATTTGATATCACATCACACGACGATACTACAACAATACTCGAATGAATTTCTTTGCCCTCGTCGTGCAGAATTAACTATTTGTCGAGCATACTATGAACAGTTTGACACTCCTCTATTTAAGCGCGTATCAGTTACGAGGCGAGAAGCGTATCGCCTACCTAATTAATATTCATAGTAATAAAGTCCGCTTGAAATAGTGTCGGCACGCGATACTGTTCAGTAACCCGAACACAAAAGAAGAAGTTAATCACATCGATATCCTTGTGAAAATGTTTCAATAAAAAAATATCATGCAATACTTCGATGATTTAAACGGCTTATAAGGTAAGCACAAACACTAGTCATTAATGAAATATATTTTTGATAATTGTTCTCTCGCGTCTTTTTATGTTACATATATAACTCACGTTCTGGGAGGGGGTGGGGGAATTTCTGTACTTGAATGCGATTTAGTGTTTTGACTGTTCGCATTTAATTCTGATCCCGTTAAAATGAGACCTCAGGGTCCGTTTTTAACATAACATTTCAACATTACATTTTGATAAAAACAGCTGTTGAAAATTGACCCGTGTTAAATTATGATCAGTCAACGGGTAATTTTAAATTGTTTATTGAATTAAAGATTAACCTCAGAGATAAAGTGTCTGTTGGAGAGATCATGGAAAGAGCCGGTTACTTCTGCATGCTTTAAAATAGTCGTCATTTTATTGTTTGGAAAGTTACGCTGTGATATAACTGAAAAATTGTTGAAAGCGGAGTTAAAATAAAGCAATCAATCAATCTTCTGAACAGTATAGCTTGCGGACCCCTGGCCTTTAAAAAACAGCTCATTAGGCTGTTTTCTTCAAAGTATCGAGTGCGGACCCCTGCTCCTTTAACAGCTCATCAGACTATTTGTTATAAAAGTATCGCTTACGGACACCTAGCCTTTAAACAGCTCATTAGGTTAATTGTCTTAAAAGAATCGCGTGCGGACCCCTATCCTTAAGACAGCTCATTAGGCTGTTTTCTTCAAAGTATCGCATGCGGACCCTGCTCCTTTAACAGCTCATCAGACTATTTGTTATAAAAGTATCGCTTACTTTAAACAGCTTATTAGGTTAATTGTCTTAAAAGAATCGCGTGCGGACCCCTAGCCTTGAAACAGCTCATTAGGCTGTTTTCTTCAAAGTATCGCATGCGGACCCCTGCCCCTTTAACAGCTCATTAGGTTGTTTTCTTCAAAGTATCGCTCACGTACCCCTGGACTTTAAAAAGCTAATAAGGATATTAGTCTTAAAAGTATGGCTTACGGACCCTTGGTCTTTAAACAGCTAATAAGGCTTTTTGTCTTAAAGGTATCGCATGCGGACCCCTGCCCCTTTAACAGCTCATCAGACTATTTGTCATAAAAGTATCGCTCACGTACCCCTGGACTTTAAACAGTTAATAAGGATATTTGTCTTAAAAGTATGGCTTACGGACCCCTGGTCTTTTAACAGCTAATAAGGCTTTTTGTCTTAAAAGTATCGCTTACGCACCCCTGGCCTTTAAACAGCTCATCAGGCTATTTGTCATAAAAGTATCGCATGTGGACCCCTACCTCTTTAACAGCTCATCTGACTATTTGTCTTAAAAGTATCGCTTACGGATCCCTGGTCTTTAAACAGCTAATAAGGCTATTTGTCTTAAAAGTATCGCTTACGGACCCCTGGTCTTTAAACAGCTAATAAAGATATTTGTCTTAAAACTATCGCATGCGACCCCTGGCCTTTAAACAGCTCATATTGCTATTTGTCTTTAAAGTATCGCATACGTACCCCTGGTATTTAAACAGCTCATCAGGCTATTTGTCTTAAAAGTATCGCTTACAGACCCCGACATTTAAACAGCTCATGAAGCTATTTGTCTTAAAACTATCGCTTGCGGACCCCTGGCATTTAAACAGCTCATATTGCTATTTGTCTTTAAAGTATCGCATACGTACCCCCGGCCTTTAAACAGCTCATCAGGCTATTTGTCTTAAAAGTATCGCTTACGAACTCCTGGCTTTTAGACAGCTCACCAGGCTAATTGTCTTAAAAGTATCGCTTGCGGACCCCTGGCCTTTAAACAGCTCATATTGCTATTTGTCTTTAAAGTATCGCATACGTACCCGAGGCCTTTAAACAGCTCATCAGGCTATTTGTCTTAAAAGTATCGCTTACGGACCCCTGACCTTTAAACAGCTCATCAGGCTTTTTGTCTTAAAAGTATCGCTTACGAATTCCTGGCTTTTAGACAGCTCACCAGGCTATTTGTCTTAAAAGTATCGTTTGCGGACCCCTGACCTTTAAACAGCTCATCAGGCTATTTGTCTTAAAAGTATCGCTTGCGGACCCCTGACCTTTAAACAGCTCATCAGGCTATTTGTCTTAAAAGTATCGCTTACGGACGCCTGGCTTTGAGACAGCTCACCAGGCTATATGTCTTAAAAGTATCGTTTGCGGACCCCTGGTCTTTTTAAAAGCTCATCTTGCAATTTGCCTTAAAAATATCGCTTTCGGACACCTGGTCTTAACACAGCTCATAAGGCTTTGTGTCTTAAAAGTATCGCTTGACGACCACTGGCCTTTTTAAAAGCTCATCAGGCTATTTGTCTTAAAAGTATCGCTTGCGGACCCCTGGTCTTTAAACGGCTCATCAGGCTATTTGTCTTAAAAGTATAAATTTCGGACCCCTGGTCTTTAAACAGCTCACCAGGCTATTTGTCTTAAAAGTATCGCTTGCAGACCCCTGACCTTTAAACGGCTCATCAGGCTACTTTTGTTAAAAGTATAAATTTCGGACCCCTGGTCTTTAAACAGCTCATCAGGCTATTTGTCTTAAACATATCGATTGAGGACCCCTGGCCTTTAAACGTCTCATAATGTTATTCTTTTAAAAGTAACGCTCTGATATAACTGAACAATTTTTGAAACATGTTTTCATGTCCTCTGCACGTGCAAACTACTAGTATATATAATGAACCTTTAAATAATACATCCCGAATAATATCACAATGTTATCCCTTTCCAATATATAACAAATCTGCATCTCACATTTTTTAGCAGTGAGACCCGAAGAGTAACTATTACTAGTATTAGGAATAAATGTATTTAGCCATGCCACGAAGATACACTTCATTTGTATGTTACACCATCTAAGGATACAATTTTGATATTTATGGACGTGGTTGTAGCTAGGCCTATGATTCAATTAAGACCAACAGCGAGATCCATAGTCGTCACAATTGATGCTGCGTACCTTTATGTCTGTCCGTACGTCAGAGTGAACGATTTGGTCTTAAGAGGTGTGGACTAAGACAAAGGCAACAAAAGATTTATGACAGACATAATAGTAAGATTGAGGTTGACGCCACAACATTTAAATATACCCTTTGAACCATCCAGGGCAGAGGCATCAAGCCTCAACTTTCTTTACTTAGCTACCATCATATCTTGGTCAACTTAGAAACTTGTCAGATTGAGTAAAACACTAGGACTAAAATACAAAAATCATTGTGAAAATTCAAGAGGCTATATTCTTTACTTAATCGTCACGAAAATGCTCATCGGATTGTATACAGAACATCAATATTCATGTGATCTGGGTAGAATAACACTTTAGATACCTTCATGACAGTACATAAGAACACGCATTTACATCAAAGTATGAAACTGGGTAACGTGGGTTCAGAAACTAAGTCACTAGGTCAAATTGAAGAAAATATTTCGAACACTCGATAGGTCACATTTCTCTTACGTTCTACATGGCATTTTATCAGAACAGTCATGTCTATCAAATCCTAGTAGTGTCTTTTGTGGGATAAGAAATGAAGTGATCAAAACCTTTTTAAGTAGCTACTCTAGAGATCTCATTTCTTATAATCAATCATGTAAGTTCATAAGTTCATTCAACTTCACAAAATCTCGAACATATTAAATATTGAGTCACATTGAGTCGAAAATAAGGTATCTAGTTTTGAAATTTAGACAAAACGTGTGAACACTCATTTTTAATACAATCTTTATGAAAGTTCATCAGAATAATATTCCCTTCCATCGAATCTCAGTCACGTTTGAAACTTGGCCAATGGGGTCCAGAACTATGTTACTAGGTCAAATTTAGGGGAAACATTATGAATACTCTAGATACTCTCTTTTACATGCAATCGTAATTGAAATTCAAAAGAATAATCATATACACCAAATATCGGTCAAGTGAGAAACTGGGTCATAATGGGTAAAATCATATGTTGCTAGCTGAAATATAAACCAAACCCTTGTGAACACTCTACGGACCCCATTATTCACCAATTCTTCATGTTAGTTCATCAGAACATTTATCACCATCAAGTTGACAGTTTTGAACAGTGAAGGTTCAGATTAACCTGTACATCTGCTCAGTCTGATCATAATCTACACAAATAGAACAAGCTTCTAAAAGTAATATTTGAACAGTGAATATCTTGATCATAATGTGCACAGACTGATATGTAACTACACTATTTACCGAAGTCAACTTACACATTTTCCCATTCAGCCGAGTCGCGGTAGCTCAGTCGGTAGCGAAGCGGGCTTTCAATCTAGGGGTTGTGAGTTCGAACACCGGCTCGGACAACATTCTTTCCGATATTTGACAAAAGTCACTGTGACAAGAGTCATTCGTTTTTCACCAATGGGCTAACAGTCCACGTGGAAAAGCAGCCAGTTGCTAGGAAATTATGTTGTTTGGAGTACTGGTGTGAGAAAGCCATGAAACACATGAGTAGGTGAACTGGTCGCCGTGATATTACTGAACAATTGTTGAAAACGGCGTTAAACCTAAATCAATCATTAACGGGATCTTATAATTTATATTTATCGGACAAAACCACAGAACGAACAGTCTACATGGTATGCGTTTCTATTCGTTATTATTTTCCTTTTCAGGAAGAAGTAGGAAACTACGCATGCGTAAATTATAATCATGGCTTCTGGATCCCAATCTCTGTATGAAGGATCTGACGAGATATACAACCAAGATTGTGACGTTTGTCTGTCGAATGGTAAAACATCGGAAGCCATATCCTACTGTAATATATGTTGTGAGTACCTCTGTCAGGCATGTGATCTGGCGCACAGAGGGTCTAAGGCAACGAGAGACCATACAATTCTGATAGGGAGTAACATACCATCAGTATCTACGAGGAAACAGCCAACGCTACCATTTTTGTTCTGTGATACACACAGAACGTCAGTACTCGATACCTACTGCTCCAATCACGATGTGGTTATGTGTCCTGCCTGTAAAATGACAAACCATGCAACATGTAACACAAGCACTGTCTCAAAACACAGTGCTAAAATTGATGTTGAAAAGGAGCTTAAGAAAGTCGCTAATCTTCTGCGTGACTTGACAATTAGATATGATGACCTTACAACGAGCAGACACACTGATAAATCAACCGTGATGTCTCAGATACAGAATTGCTTCAGCGACATGCAACGATTTCGCAGGGATGTTGATGACAACCTGAATAAACTTGAAAAGAAAATGTCTTCAGAAATCCGACAAATTGAAGAAACGATGAAAAAAGAGATCAATGGTCACGTGACGTTAGCCGATGAGATTTTGAATCAAATCGGGGATCTGGACAAATCTTTGTCGGAATGTGAAAAAACGCGGGAAGATGACGTCATATTTGTCGGGGTGAAGAAAGCGTCTTCACGTGCAAGTGAATATGCTCTTATTATTGGTAAAATTCAGAAAGAAATTTACACAATAGACATTCGTTTTCAACCAAATGGCGTCTTATCTGACATGATCCAGCAGTTACAATCATTAGGCACTGTCGGTAGCAACCGACCAATTGATTCCGGTCCAAACCAGACATCTATACTGAACATTTCTGTGAAGGAGAAACGGGCCATAGATGTGATGTCAAATGAAGTATGGGGATGTACATTTATGCCTGACGGGCATGTTGTGCTCGGCTGTGGTGAGGCTGGTCTTAAATTGTTTGATGAAAACTTCCTTTTAAAAGCCCAGTTACCCGTTATTTCAGGAGACGTGACTACTATCAATGACACTGACGTCATAGTTACACAAGGTACTGACAGACAACTCCAGCGTGTTAGAATACTCCCGGGGATGGAGGTGAAGAAAACTTTGAAGATGGATAGAAACTGTATCGGTGTAGATGTTAATGGAGAGGAGATCTACGTTACCTGTCATGATGATCCCGGTAATGGTGAAGTACGAGTACTCAACATGGACGGTATAGTACAGAGAAAGTTGGGCGTGGATAAAGGTAAATATATATTTACAACGCCTAATTGTGTACAAGTTAACAATGGCGGCAGTAAGGTGTTTGTCTCTGATGAGAGCACTCACACTGTTACATGTTTGACCAATCAAGGTCACGTGATATACAGGTATTCTGACACAGATTTGAAGTCACCGGGCGGAATGTATGTGGATGCAGAAGATAACCTGTTAGTGTGTGGATATAAATCTCACAATGTACATATGATCCGAGATGATGGTAGACAAGAGAAGATATTGTTATCAGAGAAGGACGGGATAGACGGGCCAGTGTGTATATCGTTCAGACCTACTGATGGTTGCCTAATGGTTGGTTTACATGAGGACGCTAACACTGATCAAAAGCTGATCATATTCAGTACAAGATAAGTTCACGAGTGTCCAGAATAGCCATTGCATTATGTCTTATAACGTGCCGATGATTTCGTAGAAATATCGTTTCCTATTTGCCTATATATTAAGTACAACGCTTAGAAAATGAATAACACAGTTGTTTTTACTGCAATTGAAATAATTACGGAAAATATTGAATAGCCGTATTTTTCAACATTGTTGACAATTCGCATTTGCGTGTGATATATTAGCATAGATGGATGATAGCAGGCCACTTAAAATGTGTATTTGAGACAGTCATTGTTTTAGCCGCCTAACACGAAATGGATATATAAATGTTTTAATAACTTTTGGTAGTTAAGATCAAACTATGTATACTTCTTGTATTTGTATTATCGGCGTCGTTAGTACACTTAGTCAACATGGAATTGGAAATTTTGTCCATGGGATCTTTTGTCCGGTTTTCCGTTCTTCAAACATTACTTTGGTGGTTTGTACGACTAGATAGGAGATGAGGAAGATCCTGATTATACTTTATATAGGTTAAGGCTGATCTGGATTTTCACTTATCACAACGTGCATTTCTTTTTAAAATCTAGAAAATATTCCGTAGACTATTTGTGTTATATATTTAGAAGCCACAAAACATCTAGGTAGAGCGATAAGGATCAAGCTAACTCTACACATTAATTCTGTAAATTATATATAATTCTTGGTAAATGCATTTACTTGAAATATTTATATTTAATTAACAATATCCACGTGTAAAGACAAGTATGTAGTTAATATTGTAACATAAGCTTTGTATATCAAATACTGTCATTGTTTACTGCAATTGTTTGAAATTTTCATTTTACTAAACTTTTATTAACCAATATCTTTTAATTTTATATTTTAATGAGTATAATTAATGGTTCAATTGTTAAAGATATGTGCCTCTTCAGCAAAAAGTTAGTTGCGTCGCACATAAAAACAGTGAAGATTTGGATCGTACCTGTAGTTTTATCACAGACCAACCACGGCCTTCTCTGTAAGCGTACAATTAGACAATTCAAGGATATAATTTTGAAAAGAAAAATGTAGCCCCACCTGTAACTTTCATGATTACCCTTTATGCAAAACATTTATGCATCATTCTGATCAGGATCTACACGCTTTCCCATATAATCAATAGACCATTGCAGTTGCATATGGTATGAAATAAAAACAATGACCACGCTGAAGGAATGTGCGGGTTAAGTCCTTATATCCTGTGTCGGAGATTTTATAAGTTTGTGTATCAACACATAACGTAAGTGAAAATGAAACCTTCACCAGGACATGCTTTCTCGATCAAGTTTGTGTATCAACACATAACGTAATTGGAAATGACACCTTTTTCAGGACATCATTTCCCGATCATATACGACCATAACAAGTGATAAGACCATAGGTAATAACATGCTCGTCTAAGCCCTCACTGTAGGCTTGAAAGAAAAGACGAATTGGTTAGTTCATTTCAAAGATATTTACCCCCATACCTCAATTGAATACATTAAGAACTTTAACACGTATCCAAGTATTAACAGCCCAATCTCAGTCCTCACTTTTCGCCTTTAAGCCATGAAGTGTTAGTACAGAAACTAAAATCATAACACACATGCATGTATACATACAGTACGAACAATTAGGACTTAAATAAACATACATAAGTACATTTATTAACATGTTCGTCCGGATCCTCATTGTTCGCTTTTAAGTTGTTAAGAATTTCTTTGTTCATTATATAGAAACTAACAATACAAGACATATGTATGCAAATGTATACATACAGTACGACAAAACTAAACCCGTAAAACCCATATATAAGTTATAGATATTTTCATTGTCGGTGTTTTGTTATATCCCTTATATAGTTTGTGTTATATAATTTTTAATATTTTTGTGTTATTTTTTAAATACATGTACTGCTGAAAAATGCTTAATAAACAGTGTATGCTTACAAAATTGATATACTTTATTTTTAAAATGTACTCTCTTGAAGACACAACATGTCTGTGGTTGTATTTACACCATTCCAGTAAAGGCCTATCGGCGTATACTTTAAATAAGGAGTAGTTGATTACAACAACGTTGTGTCCATATTCCTTATTAAGGCAATTTATGAATCCTAGTCTGTGAAATGAACAACTCACTTGTTACCTGAGTAAAAATCCACGGCTGACACTTCTTTAATACTGATTCGCACCAGGAACAGTTTGTTGAATTAGAGACTAGGGTTCATCACTACAGATAGACTATGTTAAGTCATCACTCTCGAGGAGGACACTCTAATCACTACCCCACCAATATAGAAGTTATTTCAAACACTGATTCGAACCAGGAACCATTTGTGCAATATGTCCGAACTCTACATAACACATACAGAATGTCATTGTCATATCTCTCGAGGCGAGCACTCGACTCACCACCCCACAGAGATAATACTATTAAACAAGAGGTCCGAACTCTACCTTACAGGTAATTTATGTAGTTGTCATATCTCTCGAGGCGGGTACTCTAATCGCTACCCCATCGATATTTATTTCACAAATTAATATGAACCAGGAACCATTTGAACAAGAGGTCTGGAGTCACAAACCTATCTGAAATAACTGTTCAAGAACTATACATTACAGATAAATTATGTCGTTGTCATCTCTATTGAGGCGAGCACTCGAACCACTAGCTCACCTAGATAATTCTCTTGTTCAAGAAGTCCGAACTCTAGCTTACACGTAATTTATATAGTTGTCATCGCTCTCGAGGCAGGCACTCTAAACGATACCCCATTCTTATTTCAAACACTAATTCAAACAAGGAGCAGGAGGTCCGATCTTTACCCTTAACATACTTTATGTCCTTTACATCATTCTCGAGGCGGTCAATCTAACGACTACCCAATCGAGATAGTTTCTATTTCACAAACTTATTCGAACCAGAAACCATTTGATCAAAAGGTCTGAAGTCACAAACTTATCTGGAAAAATATTCAGTTACAAGAATTACGAGCGAATTTACCAAAGACAGGTGAGGATAAGATGACTGGAATGTGGATTTGAAAGATCTGTTGGCGCAGTTTAGTTTTGTTTAAACTTGTTTATTTTACATGGATTGCGAAACAAGCCTTCAGCTTACATTAATAAAGCTTGGTGTCAGCTTCCTGGAGACTTAACTAGTACTCGTACCGTTTGCGAAGACAAACCCTCTCCTCGCGGGACCTCTGTAACGAGAGGCCCGCGCTCTACTTCTGCGCGGTATAAAAGTCTAGAGTGTCTTTTTGTATTGTTAAATTATCACGCGTTCGAACATTTTATAAGTAATTAATATTGTAAAGCTTATCAAAGTTGTATTGATGTCTACTTGACTGATTGTTTATGAACTTGGCTCCATTCTTGAATGAACAATTTAGCCAGGTTGTGAACAAGATGACACTAACCATAATGACGTTGGGCAATCATCGGAATGAATGTTGATCGAACACTAATTTGAAAGCACGACCCCTGATTTATGTTTGTTATTCCATATGGCATGTCCTATGTTGCGGTTAACCGCCTCGTTGGTATAGTGGTTAAGTGTCCGCCTCGGTGCGGAGAGTCGCGGATTCGTTCCAAGACAGGGTAATACCAAATACTTTAAATATAGTAATAATGGCTTTCCCTCCTTGGCACTCTGGATTGCGTGTTTAGCATTACGACTGACTTGCTGGTATCAGGATATATGGACCAAGAGTACTGGTAACTTAACTTACCAAGTAAACGCGATATACATGAACAATTGTTAAACATGGTGTTAAATTACATACCAAAAGAAGAACCGCGAAACATACAACTTGCGTTGCATTTGCAGCTTTGAATTTTCTCATTGAGAAGATACTTTGTCGCTGTGCAAGAAACAGACTTCGTTAATGTATGCATGCTGCAGTATAATCCGGAGTGAGATGATAGTTTTAATTTTGATTTGTTAAGATGTCTAAACCCTTTGTCAAATGCAAGAAATCCGCAGCAGAAAACTTTAATATATCTAAGCAAAACTTTTAAAATGTTATGTTAATAGAAGTTTAATTATTGAATAATAATGAAAACATAATGGCAAAGGGAAATATTGCTCATTATGGTCAATTCCTCCTTTTGTCACAACGTTTCAGTTTCAAAAGTCGCCTGCTACAGATGCGTCAAAATGTGTTCACATTTAAGAATGGGAAATTGACTGACAATTTATATATGCTTACATTTAATAGTAATACGTAAACATTTATATTTAAAAATAAAAAAAATTAAGAAAAATCATGTCCAAAATTATGCAATTTCGGTTATGTTTTTTATCGTTATTACTGTTGGTCGTATTTCTCGTCAGATTTCCGTCTTGTCTAGAGCTGTATCCAGCTTTTAAATGCGAAGAATGTCAGAAACATTTTGCTTGATCGCACAATGAACAATGCACGTTTAGATCAGATAAAGCGAAACAAGATTACCTCCCTTTATGTATTTTACAGCGAATGCGTAAACATATGATGATCTGGATCTTCTGTGATCAGTTATCGTTTATTCCAGAATGTCGGTTTTCGCGTGGCCTAGTTGTTCTACGCTAACCGTATGCTTGATAAACGGTTAGTTTTCTTTTAACCATTTCCCACATACAAACGCTTTCTGACGCCTCTGCACTAGACGACTTTTGAGTCGCATGCATAGAAAAACACAAACACAATATTGCGACAAGCTAGAAAATCGGTCAACATATCTAGACCTACCTAGATCAGATCTTGATCGGTTGATATTGCACAAGGTTACCGTCATAATAAGGGATTTGGACTCTAGTACTTCTTCCGTTGATTAAAAACATGGACATATAATCAATGGAAATGACGTCGTTGCTGAGTTAAGACAATATGTCCCACCTCGGATGTAAAACCACGACCCGTCAATCAATTTGAATGACTACACTTTTAAAGATATTTCAATTATTATAAGAGATGTAAACATGAGACAACCGTTGTGAAAATATAAAAGTAAAGTTTAAGAAGGTCAGATTATTCCCCTTTTTTGTGCGTGTCTTTGTGTTTACATGTACATGAAAGACAATACATTTTCTTTTCAAAGTATGAATTTAGCTGTGTTTTAGCTCTCGGCTTTGGAGCAGCCTGTCTGGAAAGTCATTTTATCATGCCATGGCTACGTTTCTATTAGCTACATGCTATTTAAGTTAGGTAAACAGTTTAAAAGAGTTGTGCTAGCAGACAGGTGAAATATTGTGACGTCATAACGAAATGAAGGAGATGGTAAAGTTGAAATATAGCTTCAATTATAATAAGAGGGCCAAGTTTTGTGATTTTCTTCCCTTCAGTACCTTTAAAAGTGTATGCAAAAGGTAAAATCAGAAAAAATATTTAAGAAAAAATAAAATAGTAAGATGTTTAAATCGAATTGAGTGTGCGAAACGGTCTCAACATTCGGCTAGCTCCGTGGCAAAGAAATGTGTCCGGATCCTCCCGAAGTCTATTTTAGGTAGACCGGCTTCTATATTTAGGTGGTTTGTCAAAGAATGTTAACCTACATATGCGCTTTGGAGATATGTCATTAAACAAAAAAGTAAAGGTGTAAAAGGTAACCCTAGGCAGAATAGAATCTATTTTATCTGTTCTCAAGTTATATAGGGTAATTGTGGGTACTTATGAATAGAAATGGAGACAAACAAGTATATTACACTGTTTTTTGTCATATTGTAACGTGTAACGGATCTTTCACGGAGCCGACTTTTATAGCGACGTTGGTTGAGTGGTTGGCTTCTTAACACAGTTAAGAAACGTACATCGTGGTTAGTGTCTGGATGGGTGACCCGCGGTTGCTTAACTCCGTGAAGTACCTTGTACACGTTACAGATGGTGACAGACGTGGGATTTTGAGAAGACATCACCATCATCCCCGGATCACGGTGGATCCAAATGATGTTACATAGGCTCTGCTCTGGTGTACTGCTAGTGTGCAGTTGTGTGACTTCAGGTCAAAGTCGAGAAAAAAGAGGCAGAAATGTATCGGGACTGGGGTACATATATACATACAACTACCACTTATATAGCCTTGCTGTAGAAGCCGGCTTTTATAGCGATGTTGCTTGCTTTTTTCACAAAGTTAAAGCAACGAGCATCGCGGTAAGTGCCTGGAAGGATACCCCCGGTACATGTTACATTATAAAAATAAACACAACTGTTGTAGGTCTAGCGGATGACAGCTATGTCTTGTCTGTCATCTAACAGTCCAACAGGTACATGTAGCTTTCCAATGCCATACATGTAGAGTGCTTTTGATTTATTTACTTATCTATTGGGGTTTTACGCCGCTTTCAACAATATTTCAGTTATATCAAGGCGACAGCTCACTTACGAGAGTGCTTTTGATGGAAATAGTATGTCATGTATGGACATTTAACCTCCAGTACTCCGTATGACACTGGACAGTTTTTCTATTGCACTCCTGTAAGGTAGCAGAAAATCCTTTTGTTTCTTGTTTTTCCCAATGAAGGAATATATTTCAGATGTTGCCAGGGGAACTTTGTCAGATAGAGCACATTAGTCCGTCCTTTGCGGCCATATCTGCTCATTTCCTGGTAAGTCGAAAAGTGCTGGAACCCACACAAATTTAACTTGTATCTTATTTACTTGCCACTGATGTTCCGATAAATGAAAAAAGATTGTATATCTATAAATAGATTATACAGGTCAATCTTGATCAACATTGTTTATTTAGGATGAGAAAGTCCATCTTAAAAGGTGTCTCAATTTTATGGAGATATCGCCTGTTTTTACATAAATTTGATATTTTCATATATATTATTAGATATTGAGAAAAAGCTTTGTTATAAGGTCCTTTTTTTCACAATGTATCAAAATGGTAATCTCTCTATGCGGATATGACACGTAGACCATGTCAGGGTAATAATGCAGGGTTTAATCTTCACATGCAGGCGAAATACAAATTGACAACATTACATGTTGAACATCACTATAAATGAAAGTATAGTTATTAGAAATATTTGAAACATTGTGATAAAGGGAGAAACTGCTCATAGTTATATGAGCAATATAAGCAGTTTAAACTTTTGCCACACTGTTTGAAAACACAGAATAAATAATAGTATGTATTCCGTGTTCTCTTTCGCTCGGGATTTCAATTAATTCGTACTTCATTCCCCAATTAATGAAAACTCCGGGCCTTGGGTTCGGCTTGTTTTAATCCTTTCCCTTTCCCTCGTGCAACAAATCTGCAACAGACTATAAGTACTGTGAACAACACAACTTTGTAAACGGGAGGAAAATATCTTTGAATAAAAGGAAAACGACAAATTTGATCTTGTGTGTAATATCTCATTTGGTCAAACTGTGTTCAATTGTTTTAGTCATTTGGTGCGTGTGGGAAAGCGTTAATAAAGATGTTGTATCAGTGCTTATAAATCAGCGATGAAAGTGGACAGCACGTAATACAGCATGTGTGTCAATTAAATCCTACATATATAGTTCCAACATTTACGACAATCATTATACTTATGCTTAACAGTTTACACTATAGAATCATTAAGATTTCGGACATTTTGTTTAAGATCTAAGCTGGTTCGCATCATAAGTATTACTATCACTCAATATATTACAGTAAACAGAGGAAGTTTAAACTAAATTGGACTTAAAACATGCAGCAAGTCCTTGGATCGAACCTTGGACCTTTCGCTTTCTTGGCGAGATCTCTATCGACTAGGTTAACATGTCCGCTAACATGTATTATTTGTTAAGTTCGTACCGCGACACACACGGCTAAAGCTAGCAGTGAGACCCCGAAGAGTAACTATTGGATTAATGTATTTCGTCTTTATCGGAGCATTTTGGTATTACAAAGACGGGGATTTTGAAATGATATAATTGTATATCACACCACACGACGATAATACGATGAACACTCGCTCGTGATGAATTAACTATTTGGCGAGCATACTATGAACAGTTTGACACTCCTCTATTTAAGCACGTATCAGTTACGAGGCGAGAAGCGTACCGCCTACCTAATTAATATTCATATTTATAAAGTCTGCTTGAAATAGTGTCGGCACGCGATACTGTTCAGTAACCCGAAAACGAAAGAAGAAGTTAATCACATCGATATCCTTGTGAAAATGTTTCAATAAAAGAAATTCATGCAATACTTCGATGATTTAAAACGGCTTATAAGGTAAGCATAAACACCAGTCATTATATACAAACGAAATATATTTTTGATAATTGTTCTCTCGCATCTTTTTATGTGATATATAAAACTCATGTTCTGGGAGGGGGTGGGGGATTTCTGTACTTGAATGCGATTTAATGTTTTGACTGTTCGCATTTAATTCTGATCCCGTTAAAATGAGACCTCAGGGTCCGTTTTTCATCCGTCATTCCGTTACATTTTGATAAAAACAGCTGTTGAAAATTGGCCAGTGTTAAATTATGATCAGTCATAGGGTAATTTTAAATTGTTTATTGAATTAAAGATTTACCTCAGAGATAAAGTGTCTGTTGGAGAGATCATGGAAAGAGACGGTTACTTCTGCATGCTTTAAAATAGCAGTATAATAACAAAATGAAAAATAAGCATACGCGATGTCTTTGTTTGAAGGACTAGCGAACCACTGGACTTTAAACAGCTCATCAGCTTAATTGTCTTAAAAGAATCGCTTGCGGACCCCTGGCCTTAAAATAGCTCATTAGGCTCATGCTCATGCGGACCGCTGCTCCTTTAACAGCTCATCAGACTATTTGAAATAAAAGTATCGCTTACGGACCCCTGGTCTTTAAACAGCTCATCAGGCTTTTTGTCTTAAAAGTATCGCTTACGGACCCCTAGCCTTTAAACAGCTCATCAAGCTATTTGTCATAAAAGTATCGCTTACGGACCCCTGGTCATTAAACAGCTCATCAGGCTATTTGTCATAAAAGTATCGCTTACGGACCCCTGGCCTTTAAACAGCTCATCAGGCTATTTGTCATAAAAGTATCGCATGCGGACCCCTGCTTCTTAAACAGCTCATCTGACTATTTGTCATAAAAGTATCGCTTACGGACCCCTGGTCTATAAACAGCTAATAAGGCTTTTTGTCTTAAAAGTATCGCTTACGGACCCCTGGCCTTTAAACAGCTCATAAAGCTATTTGTCTTAAAACTATCGCTTGCGGACCCCTGGCCTTTAAACAGCTCATATTGCTTTTTGTCTTTAAAGTATCGCATACGTATCCCTGGCCTTTAAACAGCTCATCAGGCTATTTGTCTTAAGAGTATCGCTTACGGACCCCTGACCTTTAAACAGCTCATCAGGCTATTTGTCTTAAAAGTATCGCTTATGGACCCCTGGCTTTTAGACAGCTCACCAGGCTATTTGTCTTAAAAGTATCGCTTGTGGACCCCTGACATTTAAACAGCTCATCAGGCTATTTGTCTTAACAGTATCGCTTGCGGTCCCTTGACCTTTAAACAGCTCATCAGGCTATTTGTCTTAAAAGTATCGCTTACGGATCCCTGACTTTTAGACAGCTCACCAGGCTATTTGTCTTAAAAGTATCGTTTGCGGACCCCTGGTCTTTAAAAAAGCTCATCTTGCAATTTGCCTTAAAAGTATCGCTTACGGACACCTGGTCTTTAAACAGCTCATAAGGCTTTGTGTCTTAAAAATATCGCTTGAAGACCACCGGCCTTTTTAAAAGCTCATCAGGCTATTTGTCTTAAAAGTATCGCTTGCTGACCCCTGGCCTTTAAACGGCTCATCAGGCTATTTTTGTTAAAAGTATAAATTTCGTACTCCTGGTCTTTAAATAGCTCATCAGGCTTTTTGTCTTAAAAATATCGATTGAGGACCAATGGCCTTTAAACAGCTCATAATGTTATTGTTTTAAAAGTAATGCTCTGATATAACTGAACAATTGTTGAAACATGTTTTCATGTCATCAGCACGTGCAAACTACTAGTATATATAATGGACCTTTAAATAAACACATCCCGGATATATCACAATGTTATCCCTTTCCAATATATAACAAATCTGCATCTCACAATTTTTAAAAGATGCTGACAAAATTAGAGAAAATGAATATATATTAAATGTGTTAAATTGACACAAGGAGATACAACTCATACTGAACAATACGAGCAGTTCATCCTTTTGTTACAGTGTTTTCTGAAGTCATCTGCTACAGATGCTTCAGATTGCATCTCCATGTCAGAAACGTTTAACAGGGACTACTAATACGCATTAATCCCAGGTGTTGGGCACCACTTTTCTTATTGTGTTCAAGTCCCCTTTCTTGAATACATTTCTGTTCTGTTCTTATTGTTCAATCAATTAAATCAGTGTAACTTTGCGGCCTGGAAACGCCTTACGTAAATATAACTGTCAGAAAATTAAAAAGTCCAGCCTACAATTTTGCTATTTGATGAATGGTGTTCTATTTTTAGAAATGATAGCATGTTTGTCTGAAAAGTCACGCGTAAACCCTTCGCTGATGGGATTCTAGAAATGTATATACGGTTTTCCTTTCATTTTGACACCTTCCTGCATATTTAAGAAGAGGAAGCGGTTGTTTAAACGATACACGATACACTGTCAATCTCTTACCTTTTCTAACCGAATTTACGTATATGGGAACCTATGAATATTAAGTAACCTCATTTACATAAATGATAGGCAGGTCCGCATGCGATGTTATCAGGGGTCCGCACACGATACTGTTTAACTTTTACGCAGATGTTCTAGTTGTTTCTTTTCAAAGTATGAATTTAGCTTTGGTTAAGCTCTCTGAGTTGGAGCAGCCTTTCTTGAAAGTTATTTTATTATGCTATGGCTACCTTTCTATTAGCTACATGCTATTTAAATTAGGTTAACAGTCTAAAAGAGTTGTGCTAGCAGACAGCAGAAAATTGTGACGTCATTACCAAATGAAGGGTAATATAAAATTGAAATATAGCAACAATTATAAGAAGAAAGACCATTTTTGTGTATTATCCTTAACTAGTACCTTATCTAGGGTATGAAAACAGTGTAATTTGAAAAAATATTTTTGAAAATATATAATAGTATGATGTATACAATCGATTTGAGTGAGGTTGCTACTTTCGGCAAGCTTCGTGGCAAAAAAATGTGTTCGGACCATCCCGAAGTCTATTTTTAGGTTGTCTACATGTAGCTCTTCTGTTAGTTGAATGTAAACATGACCTAGATATGCGCTTTGGGGAGCTTTTGCTTGATTCATTTCGTTTAAAAATTGACCGCCTCGTAGTGGAATGGTAGAGCATCCGCCTCGTAGTGGAATGGTAGAGCATCCGCCTCGTAGTGGAATGGTAGAGCATCCGCCTCGGGTGTGGGAAGTCGCGGGTTTGATCCCCGGCCGGGTAATACCAAATACTTAAAACAAATGGTAATTGCGGCCTACCTTGGATCTCAGATTTGCTGGGATGGCATTACGACTGACTTGCTGGTTTCAGGATATTTGGAGCAGTAGAACTTGTAACTTAACAAGGAAACTCCGTTTTATAACTGAAAACATGTTGAAGGCCGCGTAAAACAGCAGTTAATTGTTAACTGAGAGCTCAAGTATGTGCATAAACAAACACATAAAGGAATATTTCTAGAAGACATCACTATGCTAGCTACAGTAATTGCTCCATTGTGGAAAGTTATTTTTAAAGGCACAAGCGAGCATTTCTGAACGATGTGGGTTCAGATCAGCACTTATCATAATACAGTATATGTACAGATTGATCTGGATCTGCATGGTTCACGAACGTGATTGTGTGACTTATCTCATAAATGGGATCAAATTTAAAATTTGAGGTTAACCGGTTCGCTTACATTTAATGTGTGTACAACTTTGTAACGCGACACACACAGTAACAGCTAGCAGTGAAACCCGAAGAGTAAGTTAGGAATAAATGTATTTAGCCATGCCACGAAGGTAATACGATGGACTGTTTGACACTCATTCATTTAAGAGCGTAACAGTTTGACATTCCTTTTAAAAACAAGGCGAGATGCGTACCGCCTACCTAATTAATATCCATAATAATCAAGTCCGCTTGAAATAGTAAGTGCAATCAGAGTCGGCACGCAGTACTGTTCAGAGATAACTCAAAAACGAAAGAAGAAGGTAATCAAATCGATAGCATTGGGAAATGTTTCAATAAAAGAAATTCATGCAATACTTCGACTATTTAAAGGGCTTATAAGGTAATGATATACACAAGACATTATACAAATGAAATATATTCTTGAAATTGTTCACTGGAATATATTTATCTTACATATAAAGACACGTGGGAGGGAGAGAATTTCTGTGCTCGAATGCGATTTTACGTTTTGACTGTTCGCATTTAATTCTAATTCCGGTGAAATGTGACCTTTGTTTTAAATCGTTAAACTCCTCAAAACATTTCAACATTTCATTTTTATAAAAACAGCCGTTGAAAGTTGACTAGTGTTAAATTATAATCAGTCATATGGTCATTTTTAAGGGTTTGTAACATTTAAGATTAACCTCAGAGATAAAGTGTCCGTTTGAGAGATCATGGAAAGAATCGATGACTTCTGCATGCTTTAAAAAACCCATGACAATGTCAATCCGGGGCTCGAACCTAACACGTCGTTTGTATGTTACACCATCTAAGGATACAATTTAGATATTTATGGACTTCGTTGTAGCTAGGCCTATGATTCAATTAAGACCAACAGCGAGGTCCATAGTCATCACAATTAATGCTACGTACCTTTATGTGGGTTCAGAAACTAAGTCACTAGGTCAAATTGAAGAAAATATTGCGAACACTGGATAGGTCTCATTTCTCTTACGTTCTACATGGCATTTTATTAGAACAGTCATGTCTATCAAATCCTAGTCGTGGTTTTTTTGTGGGATAAGAAATGAAGTGTTAAAAACCTTTTTAAGTACTCTAGAGACTTCATTTCTTATAAACAATCATGTAAGTTCCTAAGATCATTCAACTTCACAAAATCTCGAACATGTTAAACATTGAGTCGCATTGAGTCGAAAACAAGGTAACTAGTTTTGAAATTTAGACAAAATGTGTGAATACTCTTTTTCATACAATCTTTATGAAAGTTCATCAGAATAATATTCCCTTCCATCGAATCTCAGTCACGTTTGAAACTTGGCCAATGGGGTCCAAAACTATGTTACTAGGTCAAATTTAGGGGAAACATTATGAATACTCTAGATACTCTCTTTTACATACAATCGTAATTTTAGTTCAAAAGAATAATCATATACACCAAATATTGGTCCAGTGAAAACCTGGGTCATGATGGGTCATCAGCACATTCGTCACCATCAAATTTTTGTCAGGTGAGCCCGTCCGTGGGAAAAGGTACAAGTTGACATTTTTGAACAGTGTCAGTTCAGATCATACTGTACATATGTTTCGTCTAATCATAATCTATACAAATATAACAAGCTTCTATAAGTAATATTTCAACAGTGAATATCTTAATCAAACTGTGCACAGACTGATTTTAAACTACACTATTTACCAAAGCCAACATACACATTTTCCCATTTAGCTGAGCCGCGGTAGCTCAATCAGTAGCTAGCGACGCGGGCTTTCAATCCAGGGGTTGTGAGTTCGAACTCAAGTTCGGACAACATTCCTTCCGAAAAAAGTCAATATGACAAGCGTCTTTCGTTTTAGTGTGAGAAAGCCATGAAACACATGAGCCGTGATATGACTGAACAATTGTTGAAAACGGCGTTAAACCCTAATCAATCATTAACGGGCACATATAATTATTATATGTCTGACAAAACCGCAAAACGAACACTATACATGGTATGCGTTTGTATTAATCTCTCGTTATTAACCTCCATTTCAGGAAGAAGTAGCAAACTACGGATGCGTAGAACTTTATCATGGCTTCTGGATCTCAATCTCTGCATAAAGGATCTGACGAGATATACAACCAAGACTGTGATGTTTGTCTGTCGAATGGTAAAACATCGGAAGCCATATCATACTGTAATATATGTTGTGAGCACCTCTGCCAGTCATGTGATATGGCGCACAGAGGGTCTAAGGCGACGAGAGACCATACCATTCTGATAGGGAGTAACATACCATCAGTATCTACGAGGAAACAACCAAAGCTAGCATTTATGTTCTGTGATACACACAAAACATCGTTACTCGATACCTACTGCTACACTCACGATGAGGTAATGTGTCCGACCTGTAAAATGACGAACCATGCAAAATGTAATACAAGCACTGTCTCAAAACACAGTGCCAAAATTGATGTTGAAAAGGAGCTTAAGGATGTCGCTAATCGTCTGAGAGACTTGACAATTAGATATGGCGACATTACAAAGAACAGACACACTGATAAATCAACCGTGATGTGTCAAATAGAAGATTGCCTCAACAACTTGCATCGATACCGCAAGGATGTTAATGACAAGCTGGATAAACTTGAAAAGAAAATGTCTTCAAAAATCCGACAAATTGAAGAAACGTTGAAAGAAGAGATCGATGGTCACGTGACGTTAGCCGATGAGATTTTACACCAAATCGGGGATCTGGACAAATCTCTGGCGGAATGTGAGAAAACGCGGGAAGATGACGTCATATGTGTCGGGTCTAAGAAAGCGTTTTCACGTGCACGTGAATATGGTCTTATTATTGGTAAAATCCAGCAAGAAATTTACCCAATAGACATTCGTTTTCAACCCAATGGCGTCTTATCCGACATGATCCAGCAGTTACAATCACTGGGCACTGTCAGTAGCAACCAACTAATTGATTCAGGTCCAAACGAGACATCTATACTGAACATTTCTGTGAAGGAGAAACGGGAAATAGATAGGATGTCAAATGGAGTATATGCATGTACATTTATGCCTGACGGACATGTCGTACTCGCATGTGCCAACGACGGTCTGAAATTGTTTGATGAAAACTTTCTTTTCAAGACCCAGTTAGCCATTTATTCACTTGACGTGTCTTCTATCAATGACACCGACGTCATAGTTACACAAAAGAATCTCAAACAACTCAAGTGGGTAAGAATATTCCCGGGGATGGAGGTGAAGAAAACATTGAAGATGGATAGAAAGTGTTACGGTGTAGATGTTTATGGTGACGAGATCTACGTTACCTGTCATGATAATCCCGGTAATGGTGAAGTACGAGTACTCAACATGGACGGTATAATACAGAGAAGGATGGGAGTAGATAAAGGTAAATATATATTTACACGTCCTTCTCGTGTTAAAGTTAACAGAGGCGCGACTAAGGTATACGTCTCTGATTCAGACACACACACTGTTACATGTTTGAACAATCAAGGTAACGTGATATACCGGTACTCTGACACAGAATTGAAGTTACCCGTCGGAATGTATGTGGATGGAGAAGATAACGTCTTAGTGTGTGGAGTGTATTCTCAAAATGTACATATGATCCGACATGATGGAAGAAAAGAGAAGATATTGTTTTCAAAGAAGGACGGGATAGACGTGCCATTGTGTATATCGTTCAGACCCACTGATGGTTGCCTAGTGGTTGGTTTACATAAGGACACTAAAACTGATAAAAAGTTGATCATATTCAGTACAAGATAAGTTTATGAGTGTCCAGGATAGCCATTGCATTATGTCTTACAACGTGCCGATGATTTCGTAGAAATGTCGTTTTCTATTTGCCTTTGACTAAATGAATAACACAGTTGTTTTGACTGCAATTGAAATAATTACGGAAAATATTAAAATTGAGAATTATTTGAATAGCCGTATTTTTCAACATTGTTGACAATTCGCATTTGCGTGTGATAGATTAACAGAGATGGATGATAGCAGGCCACTTAAAATGTATATTTGAAACAGTCATTATTTTAGCCGCCTAACACGATAATGGATATATAAATGTTTTAATAACTTTTGGTTGTTAAGATCAAACTATGTATACTTCTTGTATTTATATTATCGGCGTCGTTAGTACACTAAGTCAACATGGAATGGGAAATTTTGTCCATGGGATCTTTTGTCCGGTTTTCCGTTCTTCAAACATTACTTTGGTGGTTTGTACGACTAGATAGGAGATGAGGAAGATCCTGATCATACTTTATATAGATTAAGGCTGATCTGGATTTTCACTTATCACAACGTGCATTTCTTTTTAAAATCTAGAAAATACTCCGTAGACTATTTGTGTTATATATTTAGAAGCCACAAAACATCTAGGTAGAGCGATAAGGATCAAGCTAACTCTACACATTAATTCTGTAAATTATATATAACTCTTGGTAAATGCATTTACTTGAAATATTTATATTTAATTAACAATATCCATGTGTAAAGACAATTATGTAGTTAATATTGTAAAATAAGCTTTGTATATCAAATTCTGTTATTGTTTACTGCAATTGTTTGAAATTTTCATTTTACTAAACTTTTATTAACCAATATCTTTTAATTTTATATTTTAATGAGTATAATTAATTGTTCAATTGTTAAAGATTTGTGCCTCTTCAGCAAAAAGTTAGTTGCGTCGCACATAAAAACAGTGAAGATTTGGATGAGCCTTGTCGTATCAGTAGTCTGATCACACTCCATAGCCTTCTCTGTTAGCGTACAATTAGACAAGTCACGGATATAATTTCGAAAGAAAAATGTAGCCCCACCGGTAACTATCATGATTACTCTTTTATGCAAAACGTTTACGCATCATTCTGATCAGGATCTACACACTTTGTCATGTAATAAATAGACCATTGCAGTAGTTTTTGGTATGAAATAAAGACACTGACCACGCTGTAGGAATGTGCGGGTTGATCTATGTATACTTGAAAGACAAGACGAATTGATTAGTTCATTTCAAAGATAATACCTCACTTGAATACAGTAAGAACGATGTAAGGACTTTAACTCATATCCGTGTATTAACAGGCCCATCTCAGTCCTCACTATTCGGCTTTAAGCCAAAACGTGTTTGTTTTTTGATATATTATACAGAAACTAACATCATAAGACACATGCAACGAACAATTTGGACTTGAACATACATATATGCGTTCATGTATTAACATGCTCGTCTGGATCCTCATTGTTCGCTTTTAAGTTTTTAGGTGTTTTAAGTTTTTGTTTGTTCATTATATAGAAACCAGCTTCACAAGATATATGTATGCATATGTATACCTACAGTACGAACAATTTGGACTTAAATATGTATTAAGAGGCTCGTCTGAATCGTTACAGTTCGCGTGTGAATCTGTATTTGTTTGTTAGTTAGTTCATTGCACATAAACTAACCCCGTAAAACCCATATATAAGGTATACATACAAATTCATTGTCAATGTTTTGCTATATCCCTTATATAGTTTGTGTTATATTATATTTGTATATTTTTATGTTAGATTTTAGATACATGTACTACTGAATAATGCTTAATAAACAGTGTATAATTACACTTTTGATATACTTTATTTTTCAAATGTACTCTCTTGAACACATGACATGCTCCAGTTGAATTTACACAATTCCGTAAAAGCTTGTCGTCGTATACTTTAAATAAGTAGGTGTCGAATTCCGTAACGCTGTTTCCTTCATATTCCTTATTTAGACAATGAACCAATCCTGGTGTGGGAAATGGATCACACGTTACCCGAGTTATAACCGCTAAAAAAACACGGCTGACACTATTCGAATACTGATTTGTATCAGGAACAGTTTGACTCAGAGACTAGGGTTCATCTCTATAGATACACGCTGTTTAGTCATCGCTCTCGGGGCTGGTACTCTAACCACTACCCCACCGATATAGAAGTTATTTCACAATCTAATTTGAACCAGGAACCATTTTAACAAGATGTCTGAACCCTACCTTACATGCAATTTATGTCGTTGTCGTCTTTCTCGAGGCGGGCACTCGAACCACTACCCCACCGATATAGAAGTTATTTCACACAATGATTCAAACCATGAACTACTTGAATAAGATGTCCGAACTTTACCTTACACGTACTTTATGTCGTTGTTATCTCTTTCGACGCGATCACTCAAACCACTACCCCACTGATAAAGCAGTTATTTCTCAAACTGATTCGAACCAGGAACCATTTGAACAAAAGGTCTGAAGTCACAAACCTTTCTGAAATAACTGTTCAGTTACAAGAACTCTACATTACACATAATTTATGTCGTCGTCATTTCTCTCGAGGCGGGCATTCTAACCACTACCCAATCGAGATAGTACTTATTTAACAAACTGATTCAAACCAGAAACCATTTGAACAAACGGTCTGAAGTCACAAACTTATCTGAAACAACTGTTCAGTTAAAAGAATTACACGCTATTTACATACGATTGTATTCAAGGCCTATATCATTGAAGTTATATCATTCTTTATGTCGTTGTCATCGTTCCCGAGACGAGCACTTGAACCTCTACACCACCAAGATAATACTCTTGAACAAGAGGTCCGAACTCTACCTTACACGTAATTTATGTCGTTGTCATCTATCTCGAGGCGAGCACTCGAATCACTATCCCACCGAGATAAAACTCTTGAACAAGAGGTCCTAACTCTACCTTACACGTAATTTATGTCGTTGTCATCGTTCCCGAGACGGGCACTTGAACCTCTTCACCACCAAGATATTACTCTTGAACAAGAGGTCCGAACTCTGCCTTACACGTAATTTATGTCGTTGTCATCTCTCTCGAGACGGGCACTCGAACCTCTACACCACTAATATATTACTCTTGAACAAGAGGTCCGAACTCTACCTTACACGTAATTTATGTCGTTGTCATCCCTCTCGAGGCGAGCACTCGAATCACTATCCCACCGAGATAAAACTCTTGAACAAGAGGTCCGAACTCTACCTTACACGTAATTTATGTCGTTGTCATCTCTCTCGAGGCGGTCACTCTAACAACTACCCCATCGATATAGTTCTTATTTCACAAACTGATTCAAACCAGGAACAATTTGAACAAAATGTCCGACTCTACATTAAACATAATATATGTCGTTGTCATGTCTCTCGAGGCGACCTCTCTAACCACTTCCTAAGCGAGATAATACTCTTTAATAAGTGGTCTGAACTCTACGTTACACGTAATATATGTCGTTATCATCTCTCTCGAAGCGGGCTCTCTAACCATTATCGCATCGAGTTAGTTGTTATTTCACAAACTAATTCAATCCAGGAACCATTTTATCAAGAGGTCCGAACTTTACCCTTCACATACTTTATTTCCGTGACATTATTCTCAAGGCGGTCACTCTGACGAATATCCAAACGAGATCTTGAACCATTTGATCAAGAGGTTTGAAGTCATAAACTTATCTAAAACAACTATTCAGTTACAAGAATTACAAGCGATTTACATTCGATTTCTTTTTTCAAGTCTAAACTCATTGAAGCCATACGCAAACAGTTCCTTTATATAAATAAGCTATTCGTTAATACAATTTAAGGTTAAATACCCAACACAAGTGAAGTTAAATACTCAAGACAGCTGAGGTTAAATACCTAAAACAGGTGAGGATAAATATATTCAAGACAGCTGAGGTTAAATACCCAAAATAGGTAAGGTTAAATGCTCAAGACAGCTGAGGTTAAATGCTCAAGACAGCTGAGATTAAATACTCAAGACAAATGAAGTTAAATACTCAAGACAGCTGAGGTTAAATATCCAACACAAGTGAAGTTAAATACTCAAGACAGCTGAGGCTAAATACCCAACACAAATGAAGTTAAATACTCAAGACAGCTGAGGTTAAATACTCAAGACAGCTGAGGTTAATACCCAAGACAGCATAGGTTAAATACTCAAGACAGGTGAGGCGAAATACTCAAGACAGCTGAGGTTAAACACCCAAAACAGGTGAGGTTAAATACTCAACACAGCTGAGGTTACATACTCAAAACAGCATAGGTTAAATACTCAAGACAGCTGAGATTAAATACTCAAGACAGCTGAGGTTAAATACTCAAGACAGCTGAGATTAAATACTTAAGACAGCTGATGTTAAATACTCAAGACAGCATAGGTTAAATACCCAAAACAGGTGAGGTTAAATACTCAAGACAGCTGAGGTTTAATACTCAAAACAGCATAGGTTAAATACTCAAAACAGCATAGGTTAAATACTCAAGACAGGTGAGGTTAAATACTCAAGACAGCTGAGGTTAAATACCCAAAACAGGAGAGGTTAAATACTCAAGACAGCTGAGGTTTAATACTCATAACAGCATGGATTAAATACTCAAAACAGGTGAGGTAAAATACTCAAAACAGCTGAGGTTAAGTACTCAAAACAGCTGAGGTTAAATACTCAAAACGGTTAAGATGACTTGACTATGGACTGGGCAGATCTGTTCGCGTGGTTTAGTTTTGTTTAAACCTATTTAGTTTACATTGAATGGGAAACAAGCTTTCAGCTTGCATAAATCACGCTCGATGTCTGCTTTCTGGAGACTTAAGCAGGACTCGCGTCGTCGGTGTGGAAACATCCAAAAGGCAGAATCCGGTACCTCTGGTACGAGGGGCAGACGCTTTACCTCTGCAAGGTTTAAACGATCAGATTGTCTTTTTGCATTGATAAATGATCACGTGTGCGAACATTTTATAAGTCACTTTTATTGTATTATTGCTTGGCTGATGTTTATCAACTTGGCTACATTCTTGGATGGCATTTAAGCCAGTTGGTAAACAAGATAAAACTAGTCATAATTACGTTTGGCAATCACGGGAATGAAAGTTGGCCGAGTCAGTATCCGAAAGAACGATCCTTAATTTATGTTCATGATTCCATAAAGCTTGTCCCTAGTTGATGTAGGGTACCTCGTTGGTCTAGTCGAAGAGCGTCCGCCTTGGCGCAGAAAGTAGCGGATAAGATACAAGCCAGGTGCTTACAAAATACTTTCTAAACGGTAGTGATTGCTTTCCCTCCTTGACACTCCGGATTGTGGGGTTAGCATAACGACTGACTCGCCGGTATCAGGACAAATAGACAAGTAGTACTTGTAACTAAAGTTACCACTGACACGCAGTGATACAACTGAACAACTGTGGAACATGACGTTAAACCCTAGCCAACACAAACACTAAAACGAACCACTTGCGGTACATTTGCGATTGTGAATATTCTCATTGAGAATATAACTTGTCGCTGTGCAAAAAACAGTCCTCGTAAAATATATGCATGCCACAGAGCGAGATGATTGTGTTGAGTCAGGATTGTGGGGTTAGTATTACAACTGACTCGCTGGTATTAGAACAATGGTAAGAAGGAACCACCACAAAACGAACAACTTGCGGTACATTTGCAATTGTGAATATAACTTGTCGCTGTGCAAGCAACAGTCCTCGTTATTGTTTGAATGCCGCAAAGCGAGATGATAGTGTTAAGTCTCATTTGTTAAGATGTCTTAAACATTTGCCTCATACAAGACATATGCAGAAGACGACGTTGAAATCATCTACGCAATACTTTTAAACTGTTCAGCCAATTTACGTTTTATTATTGAATAAAAATAAAAACATTGTGGTAAAAGGAGAAATTATTGATTATTGGCGGTTCCTCCTTTTCCTCACAACGTTTCAAAAGTCATCTGCTACAGTTTCGTCAACAAGCGTCTACAAGTAGGGACAGGTTGAATTTACTGGAAGACATTTTATACAGTGAGTTTGTATGTGATAGATTTACGCACAAATCGTTATTTTAAAACAAAATATGAAAAAATTGAGTCAAAGTGTCTACAAGTTCAATTATATGTTTTGATCGTTATTAACACGTTGATGGTCTTATTTCTCGGAAGTGTGCATTCTTGATCAACGCTGTATCCAGTTTAAAAAAAAAAAATATTGTCAGTCACCTTATGCTTGATCGCAAAATAAACAATAAGAAAGATAACAATGTAAGTTTAGTTTATGCAAAGTGACACAATATTACCTCCCTTTAGGTATTTATACATTTGGAATGTCTTGTGGATGCGTATATAGGATACTCTGGATATTCTCCGGTCGTATATTCCCGAAGGTCGGTTAACGTGTGACGTGGCTCTCTGTTCGTAATTATATGCTTTATAGACGGTTGTTATTCCTAACCCTAAAAGACATACAGATGCCTTTGGAAACATTGCTCATAATGAACAATTTCTCATTTTGCTACATTGTCTCATCTCTATTCAGTAATTACACTCATCAAAAACAGATACTTGACCATTTTGATGAGATATGTTCATGGTTGTCTCCTACAGATTTGAGTTATGAGGGAAAGGGTTACCCATAATTTTCGAAATTCTTCAGATGTTTCCGCCACAGTTATTATGGACGATACTGGGAGCCACGGGAGTTAACCCCTGTCATGTTTTACGGTGCAAACTACCTGATAAAAGTTTGATACTCGACTGTACCATCCGAACTATTTTTTCTATTATTTCTTCATCAGTCGAACCTGAAATACTTTAAACATGGAAGTAATGGATTCTTCTTCCTTTACGCTCTTAATTGTGGCATAAGCATTATAACTGACTCGATGCTGTCAGGATAAAGGTGCCAAAACACTGGGAAATACTGTCATGAAACTGACTCGATGGTGTCAGGATAAAGGGGCCAAAACACTGGAAATACTGTCATGTAACTAACTGGCTGGTGTCAGGATAAAGGGACCAAAACACTGGAAGTACTGTCATGTAACTGACTCGATGGTGTCAGGATAAAGGGGCCAAAACACTGGGAAATACTGTCATGTAACTGACTCGATGGTGTCAGGATAAAGGGGCCAAAACACTGGGAAATACTGTCATGTAACTGACTCGATGGTGTCAGGATAAAGGGGCCAAAACACTGGGAAATACTGTCATGTAACTGACTCGATGCTGTCAGGATAAAGGGGCCAAAACACTGGGAAATACTGTCATGTAACTGACTCGGTGGTGTCAGGATAAAGGGGCCAAAAACATTGGAAATACTGTGATGTAAGTGACTTGCTGGTGTCAGGATAAAGGGACCAAAACACTAGAAATACTGTCATGTAACTGACTCGCTGGTGTCAGGATAAAGGGGCTAAAACACTGAAAATACTGTCATGTAACTGACTCGCTGGTGTCAGGATAAAGGGGCCAAAACACTGAAAATACTGTCATGTAACTGACTCGCTGGTGTCAGGATAAAGGGGCTAAAACACTGAAAATACTGTCATGTAACTGACTCGCTGGTGTCAGGATAAAGGGGTCAAAACACTGAAAATTCTGTCATGTAACTGACTCGCTGGTGTCAGGATAAAGGGGCTAAAACACCGAAAATACTGTCATGTAACTGACTCGCTGGTGTCAGGATAAAGGGGTCAAAACACTGAAAATACTGTCATGTAACTGACTCGCTGGTGTCAGGATAAAGGGGCCAAAACACTGAAAATTCTGTCATGTAACTGACTCGCTGGTGTCAGGATAAAGGGGCTAAAACACTGAAAATACTGTCATGTAACTGACTTGCTGGTGTCAGGATAAAGAGGCCAAAAACACTGGGAATACTGTCATATAACTGACTCGATGGTGTCAGGATAAAGGGGTCAAAACACTGGAAATACTATCATGTAACTGACTCGCTGGTGTCAGGATAAAGGGGCCAAAACACTGGAAATACTGTCATCTAACTGACTCGCTGGTGTCAGGATAAAGGAACCAGAACACTGAAAATACTGTTATGTAACTGACTCGATGCTGTCAGGATAAAGGGGCCTAAACACCGAAAATACTGTCATGTAAGTGACTCGTTGGTGTCAGGATAAAGGGGCCAAAACACTGGAAATACTGTCATGTAACTGACTCGATGGTGTCAGGATAAAGGGACCAAAACACTGGAAATACTGTCATGTAACTGAAACATTGCTAAAACCGGCGTGAAACACCATACCAACGATGTAACAAAGTTTGACGTGTTTAACACATATAGACGTATTTTAACGCTTTTGCAGGAGACGACGTTTGAAAAAAATTGGTGCAAATGGAGCAATGAGCAATTTCTCAATTCGTCGTATACATTGTTTTCAACTCTATTCAGTAATTATACTCAATAAAAAAGATTATGAACGTCTATAATTAAATGATTTCAAAGTAGTCTGCCGCCGATTTGTTGTATAAGGGAGAGGTTAACACGTTCGGAATTTCTAGTAGAGGTAAACGGCAGAGGTTTCCGTCACAGTTAGTGTTTTATGATTTAAACTGATAGAAGTTTGAGACTCTACTGTACACTCTGCAATTGTTTCATTATTTCATCATCAATCATACCTGAAATACTTTAAGCATTTGGAGTAATGGCGTTTCCCTCCTTATCATTCTGGATTGTTGGGTTAGCATTATGACTGACTCACTGGTGTCAGGATGAATGGATCAATACTCCTGGAAAATAACACTGGAAACACAGTCATGTAACTGAAAAAAGTGTTGAAACTGGCGTGAAACACCACACCAACAATCAACGTTTAACCTGGTTTTCAAATGTATTCCGGTACCGTAAGTAAGATCGAGAAACTTGAAAGCCGGATAACATTGTCAACCCCGCTGTACAGTGTTGATACAGAGTGCCGACTTCAGAGAGGCTGATAGAGCAACAACACATACATGCTTTACCGAGATTGGAGGCATTGAGAATGCATGTTTAATGGCCGTTTATATATGATGCATGTTTAATGGGCATTTTCATATGAGTACGTTTTGGTAGTGTGTCACTGCGGGAAAAGTCTTCACAATCTAATGGGGAATTGAGATTCAAAAGAGCGGTTCTTTGCGAAAACCGACCTTATTACACGTGTATAAAATCGACCATGCTTGTGCATCAATGCTAATGGATTCAAATGGATACTACTTTTAAGAAGTTCAATGAAACTATCTATGACTATTTGGGGAACGGTGCATACATAGAACAGACTGCGAAGATGCGCTGTCTGGTTTGGATCTACGCCAGTCGATAAGTCATTGCGGTTGGTTTTTGCAGAGCTACGCTCAAATATTCATGAAAAGAATTAATCCCGCCCCAACAATATTTAAACTGTTAACGTATTTATCATTGTCTAGATGTTTTTCTGTTCTCGAAGGATATTTGTGTAGCAGACGTGTAGACAAAACCCTACTTTATGAATCGATGGTGGTGGCGGAGACATAGCTGTCTTACGTTCAGTGAAGCAGCTTTATATACGTGCATGCAGTTCACGGTTTCGTACGCTTTGCACTAGCGGTGCAATAGCTGTTAATGGAATAGTGAATAGGCTAACATTATTTTACGTACACTTTCATTGAACACATTACTTGTCGGGTGTCTAACCACAGTGCTATACCAAGCTCACGGCTTGGTATTTTTCGCACAAGAGGTACAATAGCTGCTTATTAATTGTGGTAGTGGCTAACGTGAGTAAACGTACAAATGTATTGACCGCATGTTTCCTTTTGTGTCTAACGACAGTGCAAGAGGGCTCTCAGTGTTTTTATTCACGTTTGGTATTGCAGTATAGTCACAATAACTTAAAAACTGTATGTGCGTACAGTGTAGATTCAGACCAGGCAGTCGTGGACCAAAGCACCTTAATCACAATCCGATGTATTCACAAACCTATGGTACGCTTGGGTGA